>OZ024743.1:38585627-38640627 GCA_964016885.1 Eledone cirrhosa
GTACATATTTCTATATTTGTGCATGCGTATGTATGCGTGTATATATGTGTGTATGTATGTGTATGAATGTACGTGTGTATATATGTATGATTGTGTGCATGTATGTATGTATGTATGAATGTCAGGTCACCAGTTGGTGCTACTTGTAACTTGTATCCCAGTACAACCTGTCTCATGGTCGTTGGCGACTAAACTGCAACCCCACCAAGGTATCTTGGTGAGGAGGGTGACTTTGGACATCCTGCAGGACTAAAAACAAAACCTGTCAAAGGTCAAAGGAGCTCTTAAGAGTCAATGGCGATCCAAAATCACCCCTTAGCCTTTGTCAAGGCAGAATTCTCGGAGAAGGAAAACGCTGATATAACACCTGCAACCCTGATGGTATCCAATGATGTTGACTTGTCCTTCTTTTTGGTAAATATCATCTTGGTTAAGAGAGTGGGACTGGCTTTGTGCAATGCCTTTGCTCACTATAAAAGCTTCACGGCACAGGCATTGCTTTATATCTGGAGATCTCTCTGCACTTGTCATCACATGGTAACATGGGTCCAGCACTATGTGTCAATAATTGTCACAAGTGTAGTATTTGTACCAGAGTTTTCAATCGCTGGCTGGACTAAAATGTCACACTTGTTCAGCGCATCGGTAGAGGTTCTCCTACATGGATATAAAGTAGTGGCCGTACTCGAAAACGAGTTGGCAGACACCATGTGTATGTATATATGTATGTATATGTATGTGTATATATATATATATATATATATATATATATATATATATATATATATATATATATATATATATATATGTGTGTGTATATATATGTATGTGTGTGTATGTATGTATGTATATGTTTATGTATATATATATATATGCATGTATATGTGTGTGCGCGTGTGTGTTGATGCACGTTTGTGTATTTGTATGTATGTGTATGCAAGGATATGTTGATAATTATGTGTGTATGTATGTATGTGTATATGTGATGTGTATGTATATATACACACATATATATGTGTGTGTGTGTGTATATGTGTGGTTGTATGTATGTGTGTATGTATATATATATATATATGCGTGTATGTAAATAATCGTGTGTGTGTGTGTGTGTTTGCATGTTTGTTTATTGTTCCTTTCCTTCTTCCTTTTCCAGCCTCACTTTCATATAGATTATATATTTGTATTTAAAATCCATTGCCAATAAATACACCAGGATTTTTTCATTCTGATGATTGAAAGCAAAATTTGTTTGCTTCTAAGAAACCACTGGTAAATGAAATAATTGCCTTATATTGTTTATTACATAACTATTAAGCTCTGTTACCTACATAGAGCATTTTTTTTCCTGGACATTCCAACGGAATTACTTCATTCATTTACACACACACACACACACACACACACACACACACACACACACACACACACACACACACACATATATATATATATATATATATATATATATATATATATATATATATATATATATATATATATGTATGTATATATATATATATATATATATATATATATATATATATATATATATATATATATATATATATATATATATATATTTCTTCATACATCATGAAAGTGACGACAATGAGCAGACGACTCGCTGGATGGATCTCGAGGACTTTCCGGACAAGAGACCGAGACACTATGTTGACACTATGGAGGACATATGTCCTAAGCCGCCTGGACTACTGCTCCTAGTTGTGGTCACCCCATAGTACGAAACTAACCACGGAGCTTGAGGCAATCCAGCGAAGCTACACCAAGAGGATTGCCACGATGAAGGAGACAAGCTACTGGGAGAGGCTAAAGGAACTCAACCTCTACTCCTTGGAACGAAGACGGGAGAGATACGCAGTGATCTACATGTGGAAAATCCTGGAGGGACTAGCACCAAACTTTGGCATTGGGAGGTGGACCAACCGTCGAACAGGACGTCACTGTGTGGTGCCAAAGGTCTCGTCTTCCACATCTAGAATAAGGAGCAGGTATTGCAATAGCCTGGGATTCAAGGGCCGTCAAGTCTTCAATAATCTGCCGAGGGATCTGAGAGATTTGCATGACGTGGAGGTGGATGTCTTCAAGAAACATCTCGGAACCTTGTTATCCAGGATCCCGAATGAGCCCACAGCAAGGACGAGGGATATCTAAGGGCAGCAGCAACAAACTCCCTCATACAACAGTGGCCAACCTATACAGGCTGGAGATAAAATGCGTAGCAACAAGGGCGGTGCCCCAGCATGGCCTCAGCCGGATGGCTGAAGCAGGTAAAAGAGTAAAAGAGTAAAAGAGTATATACATATATATATATATATATATATATATACATATATATATATATATATATATATACATATATATACATATATATATATATATACATATATATATATATATATATATATATATATATATATATATATATATATATATATATATATATATATATATATATATATATTAATGAAAAAGAACAAAGGAACTATTATGACATTTTAACAAGTTTATTGCCGTCAGCCGTTTCGTCCGACCATATGATGGGACTTTTCAAGGCATATAACATGTGATTGTAAGTTCATTATTTACATCAACGTATCACTTAAGAGTAGCAGTTTGAAATTGTGGTATACATCAGCAGCTCCGCTTGTATATTTGTAATAAACTTGTTATAATGTCACAATAGTTCCTTTGTTCTTTTTCATTAATATTTCTGTTCTGCTTATACGCATAGAGCTTAACTAGCTACCGTCACATATTTGGTAGGTCAGACGTGATCATCGCGATTCACATACGACCTACCATACATCTTGCTTATATATATATATATATATATATATACATGATTCTTTAATTTCTTCAAATAACCAAAGTTTCAATCACGTATAAAATATAAAATATCATAATACGCACAGAAGGGTAAAAAATATATATATACCAGCAAGCCCACAACGGACGACATTGGTCTGAAAATGAAATTGACCTCTTAATAAACACATGGTTTTCTCTGTCCCAAACAATAAACATCAACGCGTCATATCTGAATGAAATTCCTGAAAAAACACCTCAAACATTTACCACGATATCTGCTAAGCAGATACACAACAAACTAAAATATGTAGAAGTCGCTTTCAAACTAACTCAAAACCATATTGAAAAACTTCGAAATATTTACTTCAATGGACAAACACATAAACAAAAACAGCCAGAAAACCAGGAGAAACCACTACTTAATTCAAGCATAATAGCTGAATTACTGAATGACAGTATCCCTCAGCCACTCACTTAGCCATCAGTATCGCCATCACCATCATCACCGTCACCATCTTCTGCAACATCAACTACTAGTAATTTGACCACTGCTCTCTCTCCCACCACAGTTGTCATCATCATCCTCACCACTAATGCTTTCTTCCTCCACATCACCACCCAGCCATGCCATACTCCAAAGAACTTATAAAAAAAATCTATGGAGCTGTATGCACCCCCCACTACTCATACTAGAAACCCCAAAATATGCCGCTACTCACTACGTCAGAGGCTGTGCACACGTAGCGACTGTATATTTACCCATTTACCGGGTACTAGGCGCACTAGCACTGCCAGCCAACACCAAACACGCTGCCTGCACGTATAGGTCGCAGTCCCAAAATCTGCCAATATTCCCAACGTGAGATGTTATGACTGCTGACTGACTGTCCCATCACTCATCTTTCTGGGACACAACGCACGAACAGAAAAGAGGCTCCATGCCAACCCACAAACCACAATAAAGACATCCCGTGCTGCGGTAATGCTGCTCTAGTCTCCTCACAATGACATGCTTGCAACAACAAAAGAAAACAAAAGCAATGCTGCTCCAGTCGTTTCACAAAGACACGATTAGAACAACAAGAAGAATAAAGCTGCTCCAGTCTTTTCACAACGACACAATTACAATAAATACAACAGCAACAACAAAAGAGGGAACTGCAAAGCTATCTAATGCTGTAACCCCAAATAAATCAAAAACTGCTCCCTGAACAAAAAAAAATCTTTCTTTTTTAGCCATGAACCTGGCAAAAGAGATAGAGAAAAACATTTTAGCCATCACCCAACACCATCCTTGCTGTCACTAACACAGTCATAAAACAAGCCCCTGCAACACTCAAAACCAGCCACCACACTAGCCTCCACATTCTTACTCAATACACAAGGTTTCAGCCTATCCATCTATGCACAGAAATGGAAGATCCAATTCATTGAGGATTGGGTTGGTAAACATCAATTTCACATCCACTTCTTCATTCTTACTGAGACTCACCTTGGCAGCTCTCACTTGGAGGCCGAAGTAAGAGTGAGAAAATTCAAAACCATCCGTGCAGATGGTGTTGGCAGAAGGAAGGGTGGAACTGCCATTCTTCTGCATGATTCCTTTACGGCAGGTGGCAACACAACATTCTCTAATGGATACTTTGAATCAGTCACTGTGCACAATAAAGCCAATGACCTGACATTAGTTGGGCTCTATAGGCCACCACAAACAGTATTAAATGCTGTATTACACAGTGCCATTCTAGCAACATACTTTTGATGAGAGACTTTAATCTCCCCTGTGTCGATTGGTTTACATGTAGTTTGAAACCAGGCTCCACAGCCTCAACCACTGACAAAGAGGCAGTCGAGTCACTTCTTGATTTCATGAATGAGTTTTTCTTGTCCCAAATTGTCCTTGCACCAACGAAGCATCAGAAGAACATTTTGGATCTAGTGTTTAGTAACCACACTAACACTATACATAATATTACAGTGGAAAAAACTCTTCTCTCAGAGCATGACAGGTTTCTTTGTAACCTGAGATTCCAAGAGCCGAAAGCTAATCCGAGGGTCCTCTCTCCAGCCCACCCATTTGATAACATGGATCTCTACAATGCCAACTGGGATGCAATTATGAACGAACTATCACATGTTGACTGGTCTTTTACACACACACACACTTCCACCAACATCAAAACATCTTGGCAGACATTTGTAGACACTGTCACAAATATATGTACAAAACACACCCCACCAAAACCTGTGAACAAAACCGAGTGCAGTACCCCCCAAAACAGAAAAAAAATTATCAGAAAAATAAAAAGAACAAACACAAAAATTAACACACTAAAATACTGCCAACAGCAACACACACATTCAATGGCTATCGCCCTGCTTGAGTCAAACAAATATAACCTCCAGCAATGTATGATGACCATCATCAATAACCAGAGAATAGCTGAAGAGAGGTGGACCATTAAGAAAATCAAACTCAACTCCAAAGTGTTCTTTTCATTTACTAAAAAACACAAGGTAACCCCTCCACTGTTGGCCCCCTAGTTGATGAAAATAGCACACTCCAGGACAATGCCAAAACCATCGGCGAGATACTGCAGAAACAATACTGCTCTGTTTTCAGCAATCGTGATATGGCCGATCTGGGCCGTGTCAGTGATGTTAATCCCCCACACACTATATCAGTGATAAAGTTTGGGGCCCCTGATGCCTTAGCGGCAATAAACGAAATTAAACACAATTCAGCAGTAGGCACTGACAGGCTCCCTGCTTGTGTCCTGAAGGTGTGTCGACACCAATTTGTATCTCCTCTTGCTAATCTGTGGAGGAACTCACTGGACACTAGCTAGATTCCTGAAAACTTTCTGTCCCAGTCCGTTGTCCCAGTCTTCAAAAAGGGAAATAAGTCCCTTGCAATGAACTACCCTCCGATCTCACTCAGCTCTCATATTATCAAGGTATATGAGAGGGTGGTGAGATCACAAATAACTTTCTTGAAGCAATGGCCTGCTGAACTCCAACCAACATGGGTTCCGTAATGGAAGGGATTGCCTAACGCAGCTCTTGCTTAACTTTGACGATGTTTTGAGAGCCTTAGGAGAGGGCTCCAACACTGATGTCATCTATCTTGACTTCAGCAAGACCTTCGACAGGGTTGATCATAAGATTTTACTGAAAAAACTACCCAATGTTGGTGTCTCTGGAAGGTTACTACAGTGGATCAAATGTTTCCTGACAGGCAGAACCCAGTATGTTGTGGTAAAAGGAGTAAAATCAAGCCCTGCCAACTTCAGCAGTGGCGTCCCACAAGGCACTGTGTTGGTCCCATTTCTTTTCATCATCTACATTAATGACATTACTGACATCATCAAGCACAGCAACATCAGAACCTTTGCAGATTATTCCAAGCTCCAAATGGTCATCAATCAGGTGGGTGACCGGACTTGCCTTCAGTCAGAGCTACTGGTTGTTATCCAATGGGCATATATGAATAATATGCTGTTGAATGAGGATAACTTTGAACTAATCCACTTTGGGAAAAAGGATGCCCTGAAACTATCATAATCTCTTCCTTCGGGTGAAACTATAGTGGCATCCAATAACATCAGAGACCTGGGAGTAATTGTGGACAACAACATAAGCTGGGCTACTCATATAAACAGCAATGTTGATATGGCCCGCAGAATGAGTTCCTGGATTCTTAGAACTTTCCAGTCGAGAGCTATCCACACTGTTACCTTCTTTTCTCTACTTTTGCCCGAGCCCACATTGAATACTGTTGTCCACTGTGGTCACCCCACACGAAATAAAGTATCATGAAAGGTGAAGCACCCTAAAGGTTAATTAAAAAAAAGATAGATGGCATCACAGGCCTTGACAATTGGAATCGATTAGAAAAGCTCAAACTTAATTCTATCCAACGTCGCCGTGAGCGCTACATTATCTGTATGATGTGGAAAATATTCCATCAGCTTTGCCCAAATGATGTTGGAATTACCTTTAGTGTACACCCAAGATTGGGCCCCATGCTATCCGCCCACGACAAAAATCTCACTCGCATCACATAACAACACTACGTCACAATTATTTCACCTCAATTGAACTGCACTCTTTAACATACACCAAGACACATCAAAGCAGAGACAGACCCCACAAGTTCAAGAAGTCTTTGGATACATTCCTTCAAGGAATCCCGGATGAGCCTCCTACAACCGGATATACCTCCGTATACAAATGTTTGGGCCATCATGTCCAAACACTGATTTGTAAGACTTGGCAAGCTGGTGCTATTAAGTTAGACATGGCCTGGGCCAATACTGGCCGAAATCTATCAAAGTGCGTGCGTGTGGGAGGAGGGGGTAAACACGGGGCTAGATGCTCTATCAATTTATAAATTGGGTGTTGAGTTCTAGTCGATTATTGATTGGTGTTGTGTTTTGTGTATAATTAGTGCTTCATTAATTCTAAGATTGCCGAGGTTTCTTTCCTTAGTTTCTATCCTAACTGTTATGGTTTTGCCGGTGTTTTTGCATTTAACTAGGTGTTTCTTAAATGAGGAAACGTTAGTATTGAGGTGTTCTTTTATTCTTATGTGGAGTGGTCTGGTGGTGCTACCTACGTAGAAGTTGCTGCATTTGTCGCACTCTAGTCTGTATACGACGTAAGCCAGGTGGTATAGGTCTGCGTCGTTGATAGGGCAGTTGGCTAGCCTGCAGCGGTTGTCATGTCTGGTGGAGTGTCTTTTAGTTAGCTGTGCGCGTAGAGAAGGACCCGAGTGGGCCAGTTGGATATCTACTCCCTCTCGGTTGATAGCTCTGCGGATGGGTGTTGTTGTTTCGTCACTGAAGTGTGGGATCTCCAGGAAGCAAGTATTAGTGCCTCGGGTGTGGTGTTCTTTGTTCTTTCTGGCACGGTTTCTGGTGGATGTCGTGTATCCGTTCAGTTTGAGTACTTCCAGGAAATGTGTGGTGTGTGTGTCTCGGTCTCTATCGTCGGTGCATTTGTTCCGGATACGTGTTAGTTCAGTCATTATGTATCTTATGAACTTAGCGCCGGCTGGGAAGGCCCTCTGAAATGTACGAACAGGTCCTTGCTGGCTGCTTTTTTATAGAAGCAGGTGTGTATGTTGCTTTCCTCTGTTTCCCTGAGTTGGAAGTCCAGTAGGGATAGGGATCCGCGGTCATCGGGGTGTTCCATGCTGAACTTTGTACTGGCGTCCATGCTGGAGAATGTTGTGTATATTTTATCCGGATCCTCACGGGATGATGTAAGGATGAGTATGTCATCTACATATCGGGTGAAGAAGGTATAGGAATGGCAGGTGTTGATGGCTCGGCATTCTAGCTGGTTCATGTAGGTGATGGCCAGCAGGCCCGAAAGGCTGGATCCCATGTCTAATCCTGTTATCTGTCTGTATGTGTGGTGGTGGAAGCTGAAGTACGTGTTGTCCACTGTGAAGGACAAAAGCTCGTGTATGTCCGTTGGATGGTGGCCGTAGCAGTGGATGTCCTCTGCGACCACGCAGTCCGTCAATAAATCGACAGCTGGATGAGCGGGGACTGTAGTGTAGGTGGAGACAACGGCGAGGCTAAAGGCGTATCTATTCAGTTTAAGTTGTTCTGGCTGGAGTTGGTGTAGTCTACGTATGACTTCGTCGGAGCTACTGACATGCGCGGGAAAGGTGGAGAGTAGAGGCTTGAGGACCTGGGAGAGGAGACAGGAAATGTTTATAGGGGTTCTTCTCTTCTAGAGACGATGGGTCTTATTATTATTCTTGTGGGTCTTGATGAGGTGGTAGAAAGTGGGCAGTCTGCTATTTCTAGTGGTGTAGTTGAGCTTAACTTTATTTGGGAGTTGTCTTCTCCTACAGATATCGAACCAGATGGAGTTGGTCTGTTTTTCAATCTGGGCTGCAGTCATGTCCGGGATCTCTGTATATAGCACATTGTCGCTTAGGTGTTCAAAGGCTAGGTTGTTGTATGTGGCTTGAGAGATGACGCAAAACTCTTTACCTTTGTCGGATGGTAAGTATATAAGTTCCCTATTCCGTAGGTTCTTCGGGTCGCGTTGTTGTGTCCTGGAGAGGTTTGGGGCTATCTTCTTCTGTTTCCGTAAGATGTTAAATACGGAATGTTTTAGCCTCGAGAGTTTTTCTTCAAGCTCGCGGTTGGCAGGCTGTGGACAGAGTGGGCGATCCAGTTGGTATATCGGGAATCTGGGTTTGTTAGATTCCGTGGTGTTGTTGCCGAGAGTCGATATCCATTTTAGTTGGTAGGCAGCCCGACAGAAATTCGTTTCTATGTCGAGCCATAATTTGTCGTCCAGTCTCTGTTTCAATATGAACTTGGGACCCAGGCTGAGGATGTCTAATTCCTCTCGGGAGAGGGATCCTGTCAAGTCTGTGACGAGGTGTTTTGCGTCAGGTGTGTTGCTGGTCGGGGCGCCGCTATGTTCGGTGTTGGTACCGTCTTGTTCGCCTCTGTTGGTGCTTAGAGTTGGGATGTTGTTAAGACGGCTAGCCGTGCTGAGTTTGAGATATTTTTGCGTTAGGCGTATTTTCTCGTAGTCTCGGGGATGGTGGTATGACCTGTCTATAGCGGCGGAGATAACTCTGGGCAGAGGTTCTGGGGTTTCAGCGAGTTGTGACACAAGGCTGGAAATAGTCCGTATGTGTTGTTGTAGCGTGCGGTGTAGGTGTTGTATGAGCTTTCTTAGGCAGAATTTTTGTATGTAGCTAAGTGATCGTTTGAGGGCTGGTGATTTGAAGCATGTTGGTAGGTACAACTTTTTGATAGTTCTTGGGATGATGTTACGCAGCCATCGTTTTAGGAAGTTTATTTGGCAGCCGGCTTTGGCGCGCTTTTCAGATAGCTGGAAGAGTTTCTTTACAGTTGTGAACTACTACGCCTGGCTCAGGCGTAAGGAAAGGGGGAAGTTATAGTTCGTTTGAAGCATCGTGTAATGAGGTATAAACGTTTGTATATGTATAATAACGCCAAAACAATGCAGGTATGGACATAGAATATAGAATGCAAATGCAAAACATATTGTTGACAATTAGTCTTTTACCTTAGATTTATTTAAATGTCCTTAATTTTCGAGATAATATCTCTTCTTCGGAGGGAAGTAAAGCGGTTAAACCAGTGTTCTAAATAGCTTGCCAAATCATGCTGACAGGAAATGGTATAGAGTATCTGTTCTATCTCTAATGTCAAAGAGTTAAGTTTAGGTGGATACATATATGTATTTCGACATTGCATGACTCTAACGCAATTACAACATCTAAAACTTCCACACCTATTCATATATATATATATATATATATATATATATATATATAATTATTATTTATATATATATATATATATATATTGTGTTAGTGTGTCTGTTTATGCGAGAACATGTACGTATATATATATATGTTTATATATATATATATATATATATATGTATATATATATATATATATATATATATATACACATATATATATATGAATAGGTGTGGAAACTTTAGATGTTGTAATTTCGTTAGAGTAATGCAATGTCGAAATACATATATGTTGGCATAGCACATAATCATGGAAAGAGAAACAGATTTAAAAAATCTCATAGCAATATTAACCTAACGTGAGTTGGCGATTTATGTGAGAAAAACAAAATTAGAATATATGGAAGGAGTTAATATATAATAAACATTTGATGGTGATTTTATTGCTATAATCTTTCCGGTATTGTTCTTTAAGTACTGTTTTATCTAAACCAACGAATGTGACATCCTCATATATCTCTCATACAAGAAATCGGAAATAAATTTCAAAAGAATTTTGTAATTCCTTGTTCATATTCTCTTAATTTTAATCCATTGCAGGGTTTGATTTCATGCTATACAATGTTATCAATTTAACTTATTGTAACGTTGCATTCCAGTTTCAGGGGCTTTTATGGGTTTCTAGTGATAGCATTTGCATGTTCAACTTAAACGTTATTCAGCTAATGTTTTCATTACTTCCTATATCGTTTATTAAAGAATATTTTCTACAGCTGATACATTTACACATTATGTATTATATGATATCTAATTTAATATGAAACACGGCATATATTTATGTATATAAACAAGACGGCAGTGTCAGATGAGTAAACATACGGACATTCTAACTCACATGCACACACATTCACAAACATACACAAGCATATCAAAATATATGTGTGTGTATATATATATATATATAGATATTCATGTTTGTGTGTACCTTATATATATTTGAACCTTTGTGTGTACCTTATTATATCTGAGTGTACCTCATTATATATATTTGGAGCCTGCAGGAGAGGATAATTGTGATGAAGGAGACGGACAGGAATACATGTGAGCTATATGTATCATACAAATCTGAGCTATATGTATCATCTAAAAATACTTCGCATTATTTGAAAACTTATTCGCTGCGATGTAGGTATTTAAAAATATTATTTGATAATTATAAATAATATTCAGATAAATCGGGTAAAGTATCTCTAGAGATAGATTAACCTGATAGAGGCGTCTGTGTAGAATCGAACAACGCATCGCATGAATGCCATGCTAACACATTTAACTATTACTTCGGTATATGACAGGTTATTAATGATTTTGCAATGCAGTGTTTATATTTTCAAATTCCCCATTTCTTTGTATCCAACATGATATTTACATTTCAGAACGTTTTCTATACACTCTTTATTTGTATGACTTTTACTCTTATATTCTCGGATACGTTAAGCAGATTTAGTTAAGTATTCCACCTGCAAAAGCGACTCTAGATTTTCTTTTTAACTATGCTCAAATGCAGCCAACCTTTCAATAAACAGATATTATATGAGGGAAGCGAAAGTGACCTTAATTAGGTGAACGATGCCATCTGTGTACAATGTATAAAAATGAAGGCGCTTTTGAATCAATCAATTCATGTCCTTTTCTTTCATCTGTTCGTGAATGAATTCATATATATATATATATATATATATATATATATATATATATATATATATATATATATATATATATATTTGTTTCCAGGGGTCCGGAGGTAATTTTCAATCATATTTTATTATTTGTTTGACCCGAATAGCTTGGTCGTTTCTATGGCTTTGCGGATAATGGTTGTAACCATCGTCTCAGTGTGTTTGGCCTTTTAACGTACGTTGTTGCTCTAGTTCACTAGTTTCTATGGAGCGCTTGCCACACATCTTGGAAGTTGTTTTTCGCTAATTTCGAATAGCCGAAATGCGATTCTCACTAATTTATATTTGTATTAATCTCCTGAGTCTAGCTATTGACCAGTTACTTTTTAAAATTTGTTTAGTTAATTCTATTGACTGATTAATAGCTTACGTTAATTTAAAAAAAAACTATTCTGTTGAGAGATTAATTCGTTTTGTGATACTTTGCAATTTTGCAATAACCACACATACTGAATTCATCCGCCAAGACTAGGGGTTGTCTCCCTTCTAAACCCAAGGTGGGTTTAGATAACGATCAGTTCCTTAGCTTTGCATAGAACTCAATGCCTGTTGAAAAAGTGACTTCCTTGTTCGATATCATACCAAAAGCTTGACATTATTTGTTTAAGAAGGCAGTACCTGATTTAGTAGTTGCAGAAACCTCATATTGGATTTTGCCACCGTTTCCAGGGTCCGGGTATAATTTTCAATCATATTTTATCATCTGTTTGGCCCGAAAAGCTTGGTCGTTTCTATGGCTTTGCGGATAATGGTTTAACCATCGTCTCAGTGTATTTGGCCTTTTAACGTACGCTGTTGCTCTAGTTCACTAGTTTCTATGGAGCGCTTGCCACACATCTCAGAGGTTGTTTTTCGCTAATTTCCAATAGCCGACATGCGATTCTCGCTAATTTATATTTGTATATATATATATATATATATATATATATATATATATATATATATATATATATATATATATTCTGAATTTGTTTAGCAAGATTCTTTATCTGAAAACGTGTTTTGAAACCGATATTGTTATGCTTTGGGAGAGTCATGTCGCCAATAGGAAACACACGCACCAGTGCTTTCACTCCAATTTATTATAAATTAATAAATTTATAAATTTAAGAATTTAAAAATTACCCGTTGGTTGGTTAGTTCCATAACCGGACGGTTGTTCATATATTGTCAACGTTCTTTTGTCACACTTTCTCTGAGCTCTTCAGTGACTGGGGATTCTGTTCTTTGTGTTGTGCCTCTCTTTTGTTCTGTCCTACGCCACCTTGATTTTGTGTGTGTTGTGTGCTTAGTTTGCGCATGTGTTACATCCGGGTGTCTGTGTGTGTTTTTATTTGTTTATTTATTTGTTCATTTATATGTTACTGGTTGTTTGTTTGTTCTATGTGTGTGTGTTTTTTTTAAATTTTGTCCTTAATTGTAAGTTGTGATGTTGCTATTCCATTCATGTTTTCGATTTAATTTTGGTTGGAGTTCATTTATGTTTATTGTCCCTGTGATTTTTCTAAACATTGCGTCTTTTCTGTGTGTAGATTCTATTTTTATTTCTATGTTCTCTAATTTTCCCTTCTGTTATAGTTTAGCATGTTGGTGGAGTATTGATGAATCTGTTTTATCTTGAAGTTCTCGCAAGTGTTCATTTAACCGTTCTCCTATACTACTGACTGTCTCATCTATGTACACTATATTCTTATCTTTACATTGTCCTTCAGTACAACTTATGCTATATACTACATTTCTAGTTTTACAGTTAATATGGGGGCTTTGTTTACAGATTATGCATTTCTTATCTATACAGGGAAGTCTTTGAAAATACTCAGTGTGTTTGGATTTTTAACGTACGTTGTTGCTGTAGTTCACTAGTTTCTATGGAGCGCTTGCCACACAACTCGGAAGTTATTTTTCGCTAATTTCCAATAGCCGACATGCGATTCTCGATAATTTATATTTGTTTATATATATATATATATCGTTTCTGAATTTGTTTAGCAAGATTGTTTATCTGAAAACTTCTGTTGAAACCGATATTGTTATGCTTTGGGAGGGTCATGTTACCAATAGGAAACACACGCACCATTGCTTTCACTCCAATTTATTATAAATTAATAAATTTATAAATTTAAGAATTTACAAATTTCCGGTTAGTTCGTTGATTCCATAACCGGACTGTTGTTCATAGATTGTCAAAGTTCTTTCGTCACACATTCTGTGAGCTCTTCAATGACTGGGGATTATTTTCTTTGTGTTGTGCATCTCTTTTGTTCTGTCCTACGCCATCTTGTTTTTGTGTGTGTTGTGTGCTTAGTTTCGGCATGAGTTACATCCGGGTCCCTGTGTGTGTTTTTATTTGTTTATTTATTTGTTTATTTACACGTTACCGGTTGGTTGTTTGTTCTATGTGTGCGCATTTTTTTCATTTTGTCCTTAATTGTAAGTCGTGATGTTGCTATTCCATTCATGTTCTCTATCTAATTTTGGTTGGAGTTCACTTATGTTTATTGCCTCTGTGATTTGTCTAAACATTGCGTCTTTTCTGTGTGTAGATTCTATTTTTATTTCTATGTTCTCTAATTTGCCTCTATGTTTTATTTCAGCATGTTGGTGGAGAATTGATGAATCTGTTTTATCTTGAGGTTCTCGCCAGTGTTAATTTAACCGTTCTCCTATACTACGAGCTGTCTCACCTATGTACACTATATTCTTATCTTTACATTGTCCTTCTGTACATCTTATGCTATATACAACATTTCTAGTTTTACAGTTAATGTGGGGGCTTAGTTTACAGATTATGCATTTCTTATCTATACAGGGAAGTCTTTGAAAAGGGTATGTATTGCTAATAAGTGTTTTTATACTGGTCTTTCTACTATCTTAATATTAAGTTTATGTTTATCTAGGGCCCTTCTAAATGTGTAAGCTAATTCACCTCTAGTGGTTGTATTGATGAACATTACACTCTGGTATTTATTGCTAACATACAATGAGTTTATTCTATTAAACTTATTCCTAGTTCTTTCTATTCTATTCCAAAATTTGCTCATATACGAGGGGCAGATCCCATTTGTATCATTATTTAAATTTTTTTCACATTTGGTTCTGGCTCCTCTATATACTCTGATTTTATATCTCTGGTTGTAACCAGATTATACTTACTTTATTATCATGTTCATTTTGTGTGTAAACGAACAGCCCAAATTAAGCCGTTCTGTGTTCGGCAACCATCGTTGCCCTTTTGTTCAACGATTCATTTTTATCCATTTATCGTTTTCGGTACGCCCGGCCGACTAACTCACTCGATATGCAAATTAGCCGTTAATATGCATAAGGAAAGTATATACTTTCAAACGTTCAATCGATTGAAATGAAGGTATACGGTCAATCGATTGACAGGAAGGTATACGGTGCTGATGACAGCTAAGAAGGTAGAAATTAGTTCATCGTTCCTCTGTCAGTATTGAACAAAAGGGCAACGATGGTTGCCGAACACTGTACGGCTTAATTTGGGCTGTTTGTTTACAAACAAACTGAACATGGTAATAAATGTTCGGTAAACCCATACGTACATATATATATATATATATATGTGTACATGTATGTATGAATATACATAGTACTGTACGTCTGTATACATATGTGCATGTACGTATACATACTTATATACAAGTATCAACCGTACTAAGAGTGAGAAATGAAATTTTAATTTTTTTTTTTCCATTTATCGTTTTCGGTACGCTCGGCCGACTAACTCACTCGATATCCAAATTACGCTACTCAGCCGTTAATATGCATCAGGAAAGTATATATTTTCAAACGTTCAATCGATTGACAGGAAGCTATACGGTGCTGATGGCAGCTAAGAAGCTAGAAACTAGTTCATCGTTCCTTTGTCAGTGGTGAACAAAAGGGCAACGATGGATGCCGAACACTGTACGGCTTAATTTGGGCTGTTTGTTTACAAACAAACTGAACATGATAATAAATGTTCGGTAAACCCATACGTACATATATATATGTGTACATGTATGTATGCATATACACACTACTGTACGTCTGTATACATATGTATGTACGTATACATACTTATATTTAAGTATCAGGCGTACTAAGAGTGAGAAATGAAATTTCAATTTAATTTTTTTCCATTTATATTTATAAAACCATATTTATTCTATTATATATATTTCAAGGGTACCAAAAACTTTGGTACGTTTTCATCAGATAAAATAGTAAGTGTGTTTTATAAATGTTGACATAGCCAGGGAACATACCTTAACGGTTGAAGTTTTCATTGGAGATATCAACGGTTGACGTTTTCCTTGGCTATGTCAAAATTTATAAAACACACTTTGTATTTTATCTGATGAAAGCGTACCAAAGTTTTTGATACCCTTGAAATATATATAATAAAATAAATGTGGTTTTATAAATATAGTTTCCATTTATTTAATATCAATGAATATATATATATATATATAAATAAATATATATATATATAAAAATATATATATATATATAAAAAATATATATATATATAAAAATATATATATATATATATATATATTAAAAAAAAATATATATATATATATATATATAAAATATATATATATATATAAAATTATATATATATATATATATATATATATATATATATATATATATATATATATATATATATATATATGTATATATATGTATATATATATATACAATTAAGTTAAAAATGTACATCCACATATGTATAATGAAATACTAGTATGCATATGAATACACACACGTATACATATGTAGATGTAGTGAAAAACTCAGTACATCTACATATGTATACGTGTGTGTATTCATATGCATACTAGTATTTCAGTATACATATGTGGATGTACATTTTTAACTTAATTGTTTAAGCGTCAGTCATACAAAAGTGAGTTACAAACGAAACGAAATTTAATTTCGTTTCGTTATTTGTTTTTATCGTCTCCGTTGAACCGGTACGTACTCACGCTCTATGCAAATTAGTCTGCCCACTACTAATTTTCATAGAAAAAGCATATAACGATATGTGCTTTTTCGATTCTCTAGAAAGGCCGGAAGATAGGTTAATATTGCTGATGAGATGTAACAACATCGAAACTAGTTCAATATTCCTTGTCTGGCTTTCTGGAGAATAGAGGAAAGGTGTTTCCTCAAAGACCAGTATGACTCTAAAAACCAGTTTGTCTGTGTGTTTACATACAGAATAGCTGGACACTCACAGTAAAGTGACCAGTGAAAAACTCGGTACATCTACATATGTATACGTGTGTGTATTCATATGCATACTAGTATTTCAGTATACATATGTGGATGTACATTTTTAACTTAATTGTTTAAGCGTCAGTCATACAAAAGTGAGTTACAAACGAAACGAAATTTAATTTCGTTTCGTTATTTGTTTATATATATATATATATATATATATATATATATATATATATATATATATATATGTGTGTGTACGTATATATATATGTATATATATAGAGAGAGAGACAGAGAGAGATATTACCTAATAATAATATAGGAATACCTTAGTTCTGAAGATTAAGGTTATGCATGTGCAAAGACAAAAAAATAAGCTCATTTTACATTGAATGTAAACCATACACCTATTTTGACAAGTAGTTGTGTGTTGAAACTTTTTTTTTTAAGTACGTGTTAACGGTTAAGTGTATTTTTACTTCGTTTTTAAATATAAGTATATTCACGCTCATACATTTGTATATATATAATAAAACACAAGGAAGTCTAGTGTTCAGGTAATATTTAGCCGTTTCTCTACTACTACTCAATACTGCCACCTCCACCAATTGTTGATGTTATCCTTCCATGTGTATTAATATTTAAGATTAGGCGTTTGAAATTATCCAATATATACAACGTACTTTTCCTCTAAAAAATGCCACTATTTAGGCTATGGCGAGATTGAGGTAACAACTATTTTCTCAGAGTGTTCTAACCAGGATGGCACCTTGTTATCATGTCTAGTAATCGAACCCATTGCATTAGGGTTCGTTTATTTAGAGTATTATATACAATTATACTAAAACCTCTCTAAACGCTAAAATATGTCTTAGCTCTATTCTCACTGGAGTATTTTGTCCAAAGTCTTTCTTCTTTTATTTATCATATATCTGAATCAGTCGAAATTTCCACACAATATCTATATATATTTATCTCAGACCGAAGCGTGTTTGAAATAATATTTGTATAATAATTCAAACCGACATGATTTGACATAGTTTCACTGTTATCGATCAACCCCAACAAACAGACATATAAACAATAGAGATCATATGATGAACAAACATTTCAAAGAGCGGATCTCGGTGTCAGATTAGTGTGTAGTTGTTATGATGATTGTTTCTCCTCAGGGTTGAGACAGGAACAACAGCAGCAACAGCCACAATGACATTAAATATCATCATTCACACCGTTCTGTTGAAGATTGACTGCTTTCGTTTAAACTTTTCACCTACAGTTCAAAGATGCATGTTTCTACTTTCGTTTCCAAAGTCAGCGAATATATGTTCTGTTTACTGTTGTATGTCACTTGTTAGATCTATAGAATATAATTTTTAATCTATGCAATGAAACATAAGACATATATGAGTGCGTTGAATTACATTATTTTATGTGATAATGGAGAGTAACTTATTGGATATCGGTCTAAAGATCTTACGGTCGTGTGTTTGGTTTCACGTTAGCTTGGATTCTACTCGGTCATTCATATTTATTCATGCGGTTCACCTCTACATTTACAATTTAATGTGTAGCTTACCGTACCTATAACATCGAACCCTAATCACCTAGACATGTCTTCATTACTAGATTAGACTGTGTCTACTGCAGATGATCCCATGCTAAAAAACTAGCAAAGTGATTTCGATATTTGGTGATGGACTACGTCCTTTGGTAAGACACATAACTTCACGTTAAACTAGTTCGCTCAGCCGTACAAAATCATTGTATCTTGTAAGTCAAAGAATCTGAGTTATCAGACGATGACAAGCTATATTACCCACAGACTTAAGTGAAATGTGCATGTCTTCTGTAGAATGCCCAGCAATGTTTCCGATAATTTCGTTAGTAGGTGGGAACCGGTTCCCGACACAAATAATTATATATATATATATATATAAGGGTGTGCATATATAAGAAGTTAAGACATTTATTTCGCATCAACGTGGGTTATGTTTCGACCTAATTGCTACCTGTGAGTGTAATTTGGCAGGTAGAAACAATTGAATAGACCATCATGAAGATTATATATCCACTACATTATTATACAACTGCTATCCCCACTCCAGCTCTTGCAACTTTCTCAAAGATATGCGGTAATTAGTTCTGGCGGGAATCGGGATTCGAATACATAGGTGAAATTTCAACTCAGTGCAAGTGCCAAAATAGACACCACCTTGCATCTCATCCGACTCTCTAAGGTGCTTGCCGATCTAATCTCATGTATCAGAACGTGATAATGCATAATTACCAAAATCTGTCTGCTGCGGGATTTGAGCTCGTAGCGCCAAGAGCCAGAACAAATAACAAGCTATTTCGTCACAGGTACTAACGACTCTGTTAGTTCTCGTCCAAAGTATAAACATTCGTAAAAAATAACATTCGAAGATATACACACGAACTGGGAAGTCTAATTGAATTCGTACCTTTTGGTTTAATTCCGAATTCAAATTCAATAACAGCAATTAGGGGAACGTATGTCTTCATCAATTTTTTTTTTTCTCATTCGGAAGCAAGTTTTCATTTTTCTGTCTAGAAATACGTTTTAATTTTTTTTTTATTTTGAGTTTCGCTCGGCCATTCGAGTGATTTGAAACATCAATGGCTATCCAGAAAATATTTTAAAGCAAAATCAGATTGAAAATTATCAAGAAGAGAAGACAGCATTACCGAACGGAAGAGTGGGAGGAAGTCAGTGAAGGATTATCAAGGGGAAAAACCAAAGTAAAAATAAAACCAAGGAATAATAAAAGCGAAAATTAATGAAGGAAAGGAATATGCCAGAAAGAAATGCAGGGAAAAAGAAATTATTAAATGAACACTAAAAATAGAAGCAATAGAAAAACGAATCAAAGATTCGCGGAGTTAAAACAAAATAACACTAAAGACAAGAAATAGCAAAGTGGAAAATGCACACACCACACACACACACAAGCAGGCAGACATATATATGTATGTATATATGTTTGTGTGTTTGTGTGTATATATGTCGAGAGCGGGAGAGATAGAGAGGGAGAGAAGAATTTAGAAAAATAGCATGTAGAACGTTAAAATTAATTCCATCGTTTTAATCAAATGTATATGCTTTAATGATTAATGAAGTTGAAACGGGAGTAGAAAAACAAGAATATAGCCACAGAGTGTGAATACTCGAATAAGCAGGGAAATACTAGTTTAGGATTGGTTGAAATAAAAGCCAGAACATCATGAAGAGAAAAACCTAATGGAAATGTCGGTGATTCAAAACGCGTTTTATATGGGGGTAACGTTCTGGCAGGAAACGCCTTGTTCCGCTATCTTACAAGTACCAAACAAAATTCTAACTTCCCATAAATTTTCCATTGCCCCAGATGTAAAATATACGTTTGTCCTTTACTTCGTTCTTATTTTTTATTTATTATTTATCGTATTTCATATTATTATATGAAAATATCTTTTTGTTTTCCTTTTGTTCTGTATAAATTCGGAGTTGGCAATTTTGTATTTCTGAGATGATTCTAAGCAATACTTCGTAAGAATAGGTGTAGTACATAACAATTAGTACACATATACCATCAAAAAAGATTATTTATCCCTGCCTTCTTCTTCTTCTTCTTCTTCTTCTTCACCCACATATTCCTGCGAGTCCTGTCAGAAGCTAATGTCTCCAACACCTCCAAGGTAAATAATATAACATAGAAAGAAATTCCAGCCATGAGTGCTGCATGGCTAGGAACATGTTATAGCATAGAGATAATTTATATTCGTGTAATAGTTATACTTCTGTTTAACTAAGTCTTCATTACTTTAGGCGATACTTACATAATTATCAATTTTATAATCGGTTTCATGTTAACAACTGCCCTATATTAACTAGACAAAGAAATAGATTAACAACTGTTATGAGAATGTGGCAGGTTGTCATATTTAGATTGATGTTTAGCAGTTTACTTACAAAACTAAGTGTAGCAATACATAAATAAAAATGTTAGGAACATACATCTACAAGCATAACTATGTGGTTACAGATTATACTTTGCGGCCAGATGTTACAGGTTTCGAAATCATTAACCAATACCATTTAATTCACACAAAGTCTCAGATTTGAAATGAGCTGAAAAAAGAATGGAATGAACCTTCTTTCTTTCCGATCATTTCAGTTGATTCGATCAATAGAATAGCCCGGTTGTGAAGGTAATGTGCAAATGGGTGAACATTCCACGAACATTTGTACATTTAATCTAATTCTCAGGTAACAATATTTGATAATTCCGGCCTTTTGTATTACACGTCAACTTTGTTTCACACATGAACCTAACTACTGTTCTTGAGATCGCGAGCTGAACGCACTAAGCATTATGTTGTGTGCTTTATAATGAAGTAAGACATTATTGAGGAGAACAATCATGTGTATATATATATATATATATATGACAGGGACTCCGAATATCGCCTTCGGTGACGAAATTATCCACTGTATGGGAAAGTCGGTGTCCTAATCATTCCAATATTTACAAAATATCTCACTCAACTATCAGTAATAACCACGTCTTTAAGAACATATTCTTACTCAAGAACACGAAGCCACTCGGGCAATCGCGTTACTATTCATGTATTCTGATTCAATTTCAATAATGTGTCTTATACACACACTTACATTATTTGTTGTTACAGTTTTATATAATTACTATGAGACTGTGTGTATATGTCCAAGCTCTACCTTTGCAATAATACATTAAACATTTAAAAACTTAAAAAGATATTTGTGAATCATGACTCTCCTTGCATTCGTTCTGGAAGAGTCTTAATTTTACGGTCTTAATTACGCGTTCCTAACTAAAACATGTTAATTACATTCCAGAATTCTGAGTGAACAGAGAATAATCATATTTACATTACCGCTCACTTAATCTGGTTTATAAATGGCTTTCAAGTCAAGACATCATGTATAGCTTCCTTTGTGAATTTTGTTGCGCATCCTCGTCAGTTATGACTTGATTAGCTGTATTGTTTATTTCTGAAACGCTTCAAAATTGTGTTACCATAGACGCTTCAGTATATTGTAGTAAAATTGCAGTAAAATGATGTGTCAAATCTACTTTCACCACTGCCAAGGATTTCCGACATAACCTTCATCTACAAACATATCCATGGACATTGTCATTAACCGTTGAAATTTGACAGAAAACGTTCTACAATGAAGGCGTTGAATTCAAAGACAGAAGGATAACAGGATTGCACTTGAGAAATATGTTAATGGAGTTGAAATACGTAAATTCATGCAAATAGACGTTTAGCAACATAACAATCTGTATAACACATCGTCTATCGTCTTCGACGTAGCATTGCGATGAACTGAAGACCAGACACGAACATTAGCGTGTAAGTGGTTGAATTACTACATGCACGTGCACCTCTAACATACTTCGGCAGAATCAGCTTGACAAAATATTAAGGTGTAATAAAAAGGACAGGTTTTCCTGCCGATTCCTCTACTCAACGTAAATCATAAGATGGGGATCGATCCTAGGTCATATTAAATACATTAGCCCAATAAATCCACGCATTGAGAACAATCAAAGTTTCCCATGAAAGCACAGCGAACCTCGACACCACACAAAATGTAAATACATAAACTTGTAGTATTATACACCCTTACGATAAATCCTTAGCTGTGTGTAAACAAACTTGCAGATGTATTTAAATCATGCAAATTTTGCCCCTAGATGGAAATACATGGCTTAAAACTGCATATAGGCTACCATCTTTACTGTGGTGACTTTGTTGTGTTTGTATCATCGGGTGTTAATCTTAGTGAAGGCCTATGCTTTTATTTAAATATAACTTTGAAGAAGAACCTATTCACGTGTTACTTATTGTGTAGTTCGAAATAATGGATAGTAGTTACTTTTCAATTATCTTTCTATTAATTTTGTATTTAGCGAGGCTATGAAACGACTTAAATATTTATCAGCATCTTGTAATTGTAAGCTGATACCGAACGGTTTTCGTAT
Organism: Eledone cirrhosa; assembly: GCA_964016885.1. Classification (NCBI taxonomy): domain Eukaryota; kingdom Metazoa; phylum Mollusca; class Cephalopoda; order Octopoda; family Eledonidae; genus Eledone; species Eledone cirrhosa. The sequence continues at coordinate 38,608,726 of OZ024743.1, forward strand.
TTCAATTCTCTAAAATCTGAAACATGTTTTGTCAAGGCCCAAGTTGCTCTGTGTAAAATGTTTCTACGTAATTGAATACCTAATGCCAGTATTCAATTGTTCGCTTACATATAATATCCTGAACATATATATTCAGGAAGTTATCCGATAACCAATTCTTTTTATCGACCTCACCTATGAACTTGCATGTAAATTAATTATTTCTTCCATGCAAACCATCTCCACTCTTCATAGAATGTGGATACTGCTCTTAAAAAAGTAATAGTTTGAAACATATCTCGATTAAATATGCTTTATCTGTTGACATGGCGAAATATATAGCTAGCATTACTATTCGTCATATATATTTCATATATATTCGTTAAATTCCTTTATTTGATATATAATTGATATATAGTTTTTCCGGGTAAATGTTTATGAAGCGATTATATTTTAAAGGCGCAGGCCTAGCACATGACTGATTATTATTTCCGTTTTTACAATGATGCATTCGTTAGTTATTGATAAGGTTGGTGATATGACCTTCTATATATAGCGAACAATATTACACTAGGCTTGGTGTTATAAATGTTAAATTAAATCTGAATTAGGTAGAGCCATTATAGAGTTAATATATGGATTGAATATCAATGTTCTGGGATTAAATTCGACTGAGATCCACTTAACTACAATTTCACGATATAGAAAGTAACAATGCATTGCAACCCTATCTCCTTTCAACTGCTAAGTCGTAGATATTTCATTAGATTAAGTGAGAGAGAGAGTTGAGAAGGTTTCTGTAATTGCGTGCCACAGCCTGGTCACATAAACCCGATTACGTTAGCATAGTACATACCAAGTAATAATAGGCGATGTGCAGGTGCAGTTATTTGTGAATATATATATCAAATTAATTGTTGTCAGGTATTTAGAAAGTCGACGTTTTTGTATGAGGAATAGACACATTAGATAAGTTAACTCCTTTAAAAAGATGTTATTGATATGACTGATATGTTTTTCATCAAATATGTGCCCTAGTAGTCTTAAACCTGGGGTTAAACAGTAACAAAAATTCATGTTACAAATCCACCAACTGCCGCAGAAAGAATTAACCATTGAAAAATGTGCTTCTTGATGCAGTGTACCTAGTAAGACGGCAATTAATCATAGGCAATAAGGTCATAGCTATGTCTGATCCGCGCTAGGTGTGTATAAGGACATAACTACCTTCCTTCAAAATTATCCACATCTGCATCCTGAAATACATTTTGTCATACGCACATAACTAAGCTGGATATAATAATAATAATAATGAAATTATTGTGTACAGTGCTCAGGTGCACTACAACTCATCAAAGGTGCATGTATAGTACATAGAATAATGTAATGTACAAATGTCAGGAAAATAAACAGTGTACGAGTCATGATATAATAACAATAACAATAATGAAATATTGTGTACAGTGCCCAGGTGCACCACAACTCATCAAAAAAGTGAATGTACAGTACATAGGGCAATGCACAAACATCAGTAAAATGAACAGTGCACGAGTCATGATACACACATGTGTACATGTGTATGGAAGGGGTACATCAGGTGTAGTTTTGGCGTATTTCGGGAAGCATGAGTGTCTTAAAGGATGCAGTGTCTCGGCAGCTAACAATTGACGCAGGCAGTTTGTTCCATGCTTCAGCAACTCTGAGCGTGAAAAAATGTCTGCGAAAGTCATGGGAGCTGTGCTGTTTTCTTATCTTGTAGGCATGTCCAGGTGTGTTAGACACATGGAGATCAAAGAGGCGCTCAGGGTTGCAGTTGGCGAGATGGTTAAAAACTGTGTGGGTATTCACCAAGTCCATTGCCAGACGTCGGAGCTTCAATGAATCCATGCCCAGGGAAGCAAGGCGTTCATAGTATGGTAGGTGTATGATGGAGGGTATGCGCTTGGTTGCACGTCTCTGAACAGTTTCCAGGAGGTCAATGTTCCGAGCAAGATAGGGGTTCCAGACTGATGATGTGAATTCCAAGTGTGGTCGCACCATAGCTGTATACAGTTTTAAATAGATGGCTGGAGAGCGGCTAACAAAGGTCTTGCTGAGTGATGCCAAGACACCCTCGGCCTTCTTGACAATCTTAGAGACATGCTTTGTCCAACGCAAATCGTTGCTGACAGTAATGCCCAGGTCACGTTCACAAGAGAAATGTTTGATGTCAGTGTTGTGGGGGGAGTATGTGGACGGTGGATGTTTCCTTCCAAAATGCATGGTGGTACACTTGTCCACAGCCAGCTTCAGTTGCCAGTCTGTGATCCATTGCTGCATTGTGTCCAAGTCTGACTGTAGGAAAGAGTTGTACATTTCAGGATCAGTCCTTTTGATTTCAAGGTATAGCTTGATCTCATCTGCATATTTTAGTACCGTGGCATTCTGTAAGTTGGCAACTATGTCATTAATATATGCCACAAACAAAAGAGGACCAAGAACAGATCCCTGTGGTACACCAGATGACATCTCATATGGTGAAGAATATTCGTGTTTCTCTGAGAGTCATTATATGATGTACCATTGAGAGCTTAGTGAATTTGAACTCGTTCAGCGGTCTTTCATTGTTACGCCGGCCTCTGTAAACTATCCGTCATTCTCTAAGGTAATCGCCAAGATTATAAACGTTATATCGGATAAAATTGTATCTCAATTATTCGAAGTTTCTATCATATCAAGAATATATCATTGAATATGATAATCTCTTTACTTATTTCAATAAATATTATTGGTTACATAGAAAACATTGAAATTGTATGACTTCGGCGACTAATATATCGTGAGAATTCAACAGAGATAAATTTGTTTACTAGCTTTTTATCAATTAAAATAGAATAAACAAATAACTTCAAGTAGAATTTCTTTACTATAGATAACATTTATTGAATATACTTTAACAAATTTCTGTAATTTTAGGAAACCTCTAAATGTGTTATATATTTGTTTGGATAATAATAATTCATAAGATATATGAAATCCATATATATTTTCTAACGTATATTACTTTCTATATTTCCATTTTCACATAATGGTTTTCAATCTATAAAACAATGATACTCTATATTTACAAGAGTCTTTTGAAATTATCCTGCACATCTACTTTTATAATAATTGAGTGCTATGAAATAGCTTACATGATATTTTGGTAGGTATTTCAATTGATATATTATGGTGGAAAACTTGTCTTGGTAATTTGCCTAAAATTATTGCTACTTATATTATGTACAAACCATCTGGGGAATTAGTATCTCAGATCAGTTTAAAATTTCGAACGAAATAAAGTCTAAGATCTAATATTGGCTTTCAGGCAAAAAACACCATTATTTCTAATTAAGATATATTGAGCTATATTTTTAATGTATTTTATTAACAGTTAGTTTAGAATTTTAATTCTCAAAGTTTAGAATTAAAATCCGCTTCTTAAATGATGTGGTTTTGTAATTTTATTGTAAATTTCATAGTATGCCATTGGCTTGTGTCCGGCGAAACAAACTCTTTTTCTGTCACACTAGGCAGATCTATCCAGGTTCACGAACAACAATCTGTTATTCTTACCGACGTAGTTCCTCTCCGGTTTCATTGCACTATGCGTACTTTTTTGTATACATTTGTGTAATATTCATTCTTACACATAATAAAATATAGTTGTTACTTTTATATCGCTCCTGTTCATTATGGTACTTTGGTTTTTAGCAAATGTGACTGCTGTTCTACTAGTTTGAGAGAAGATGCAGACTACCGTTAACTGGAATATGGAATAAATATTATTTTGTAATAAAATACACTGATTATGAACGAGACTTCTCTCACATATATTCTGATGACCTAATTTGTCTAGTCATTATTTTATATCCCGCCGAGGTTAACTTTGCCTTTCATCCTTACGGGGTCGATAAAATAAAGTACCAGTAATGCTCTGGGTAATTGAGGGCTTTGTGCCAAAAGTAGAAACAATTATTTTATATAATGCACGAAATAACAGCACGTTGGTATGTGAATAATGTTAATTCTTGAGCATTAGAAAAGCAGATTGTGTGGTTGTATGCAAGTTATATTTAGAGTTATCACGAGAAAGCTATAGTAATAAAAGTTCAGCAAACAACACGACTTCTCAAGTAATAATTGTATAGTCACTATTTTATAAAAGCTATAGTAATAAATGATTAGTGAGCACTACGTTTTCTAAAATATTAATGTTATACACGTTACACTGATACAACGGTATTTAATTGGTTATTTTTGGTTTGTTATTATTGTTATGTATTATTGTTTTTGTTTTTATGTTTTTATGTATAAGGGTGGTGGATTGGCTGTATAGGTAGAGGGTCGGACGCCATGCTTTAACGCATAGAGTTACGGCCCATGCCATTCTGAGTTCAAATCCCGCCGAGATTAACTTTGCCTTTCATCCTTACGGGGTCGATAAAATAAAGTACCAGTAATGCCCTGGGGTAATTACTGGCCTTGTGCCAAAAGTAGAAACAGTTATTATTGTTATGTATATGCACTGCGTTCAAATCCCACTGAAAGTAGCTTTGATTTCTATACTTACGGACCCTATAAATAAGTAGCAGCAACGCAGTAACTACAATGACATATTATGTATCCAAAGTAGTGATTCTGTATCGATACAATTGAAACAGGGGATTACTTAATCTCTGGATGTAGAGTTTTAGCATCAGTATAAGCATTATGGAGTTGGCCAATATCTACACTGGGTATATGTCGGCATTATAAAATAAAAACTGTTGACATATGGTATAAGCATTATCCGGAGGCTGTAGCTCAGAGAGAAACTGCAATGATTCTTTAAAAGTTTCCTGTACCTAGAGAGAGAACTATCAAAACTAACCGACAAGATATTATTGTAAAATCCCAGAATAACAAAATATGTTTATCGATTGGTATGAGCACCCCATGTGATCACAATATTGTGTCAAAAGAATTTCACAAGCTCAGAATATATAGAGTTCTCTAAATTGAAATTGAAACAATGTGGAATCGTAAGGTAGTTACAATGTTGTTGATTGTAGGAGCACTAGCAATGATGAAAAAAAGGAACAGAAGAAAAGTTTAGAATATTATTTTATCTGGTACGGCTCATGTTTTGAGAAGAGATTTATCAGCCTGAGGAAGATAATCCGATAAGTAATGTTTTTTTGTGTTTTTCTTTTAAACTTAACTCTACTATATGATATTCCATAATTAAGTAAGATGTAAATAACTGAGTACACATATATGATTGAATATCATTCTGTTGTAAATATGATTTTAAACATACATTGTGCATATGTATAAAGCAAATGATATTCTTGTGTAAAGTGAATGACATGAATATTCTGTTGAATATATTTTGTGGTTTATCAATGTATGAAAAGAGATTCTCTGAAGAATATACAAATCTTTGAGAAGACAATTTCGAAAGTTTTAAAGCAGAGATACTTTGGAAACAAGGTTTTAATGACATATTTGGTGAGTGAAAGTCTTTGTGAAATGTTTCAGTAAAATTCTAGCATAAATGATTTAAAAAGTGAAAACAAAATTTCATTATATATTGGCGAAATTGTATTCAATAAACATGGAAGAAACTTTGAGAAAATGTTGTGAAAAACGTTTTGGAGAGTTGCACGTGTAATGTTTTTGAAAATATTTCGATAAAACTTTAGATTAATTCATGGGTAGAATATTTGAAATGTTTTGAATAGAAGCTTTTGAGAAAAGTCTTGAAAAATTTCGGAAAACGTTTCAATGGAATTTTGAAGAATTAAAAAAAAAATTAATATAAGTTTTGTAGAAAATTTAATGAGACTGTTTTCACCCATTTTGAGGAACATTAATGAATCATCTTCAAAATTTATCAAAAATTTCCAACAAAAATTTTCTTCCATTTTTTTCAAAATGTTACAAAAAGCTTTCCAAAAGATTTGAAATTTCTCAGATATTCTAGTATAAATTATCACAAAATAGGTACCCAAACTTGGCTCTGAATTTATTGTTCGAAATCTTATTAAATTCTTTTCTAAAATGCAAAAGTTTAATAAAAGCGAAGTTTCATTTTAAAGTCATTAAAATGTTATTAAAAATATTTTCACATTTTTCAACTATCATAACTTTGTTAAAATTCGGTGAAACGTTTCAACACAATTTAGGAAAAATAAAGGTTTTGAGACAATCTTTCGTGAAATGCTTTGAAGACATTTTCAGAAAATCATTTTTAAAACGAAGAAATATTTAAGAAGTCGTTAGGAAAAGGTTTGACCAATTTTTAGAGCAATTTTGAAGACAATGTTTTGAATAGGTTTGTGAAAAGTTTAAAAAAACATATTTGAAACATTTTAAAGAGTTATTTCTCTGAACCCGCTTTAAGTTTTGAAATGATTGTGAGGAAAACGTTTCTTGATATTATGGGAAACATTTAAAAGAAATATTAAAGAAGAACTTTGAGAAAATGTTCAGCAAACTTTTAGGAAGATATAATTAAATAAAGGACTAAAAATATAGCTGATAGAAGCGACATGGTGATGTGGTGGCGATGTTTTCGGAAGTGATGTTTGTGATCACGATGTGAGGGTAGAGACACGGGAAACGAACGATTTTTCAAGTTATGTGAAAGTAGATTTGTGTTAAGCCTACCCTTGAAATATGTAACATTTTAAAATGAAATTGCTTTGAGAATATTTGTTGTAACTTTTTATGAAATTTTGGCAAAATCTTCCCGAAAACCTTTCGAAATGTTTTAGGAGATTTACTGGCGAAATTTCTTCCAAGCATTTTCGGAAGTACTTAAAATAAAACTTAAATAAATCCTAAATAAACATTTGGACATTTTCAAGGAAAATATTTCAGAAAATAGATTGAAACATCTTTCGAACTTAAGAATAATCAAAACACATTCATAATACAGGTTTTACACATTTATTATGATAGCAGTGTTTGACCTCTTAAACATCACTTGTGTGCTCCTATGTGATATCTGTGCATGTCAATCCTCTACATTAAGACAATATCATACATATGAGTGGTGACACTTGGTTAGGTCGAACACAAATTGAGTTGTTTCGAATTACCACCATTTATCCTAACACGATTACCATGGTATTCGTATTAAGATAAAACGAAGCTGTCCATTGATCCAATACTCTTGAAAAACATTCAGCCTGAGGCCCCATGCGTGTGTCTGTGTGTGTGTGTGTGTGTGTGTGACAGCTCACACCTATGCAGGTTTAGCTGGTCTCCTCTCAGATATATCTCGTTGGAGGTGTCTTGGGTAATTTAATGATAGGGACCCCAGACTTATCATCTCATTTCTACAGCTGAGTAAACTGGAGGAACGTGAAATAAAGTGTCTTGCTCAAGGAAACAACACATCACCCGGTCCGAGAATTGAATTCACAACCTTTCGATTCCAAGCCCAATGCTCTAACCACTAAGCTATGCGCCTTCACTTGAGGCCCCATGGACCATAGTTATATGTGCTTTCCATGTCTACATTTTACAATAATCATCGATTTCTTGAAGACCTATCTCATTGCGAATATTTGCATGGATATGTTGCATCCGGCGCGAACATCAAACTATTTATCTGCTACCTGGGACTCGGAGTTTTCGCTACATCTCTTTGCCAGACATTTAGCACGACTTGACAGGCAACGTTTTAAAAGGAGCTCGCTCTATAATTGGAGCAATCTCCCTTAACTCCTTGTTTGAAAATGTATTTCAGAATATCAACATTCGTAACTTGAGGAGGGGGGGAAAGAAGAAGAAGAAGAAGAAGAAGAAGAAGAAGAAGAAGAAGAAGAAGAAGAAGAAGAAGAAGAAGAAGAAGAAGAAGAAGAAGAAGAAGAAGAAGAAGAAGAAGAAGAGAAAAAAACGCTTTTAGTTACATATTTGAATCATTCTTGCATACACAAACTCACGAACAGTCAAATTTTCTTGAATAGCATTTTTACATATTTAGGAGTTTTACTATATAGTATCCGGAAACAGAGTGACGCACACTGTCGTGCAGTTGTTCAGCCGTTGGCACTTAAAAATTATTCAGAACATATACACCATATATCTTATCCACATTTGTTACAGTATTCGTAGCACTGTTGCCTTTTTCGAAGTCTTAAATATGTCTTATGTGCACTTCTATCACTTCCACTTTCATTTTGGTAAATCTTGTGTACACATGCTGGAGCATGTTTTAGCAAGTTCAGTGTAAAAAAGGCCATTACTTATGGAATAACCTGATATATCTAGACATTTAATTGCAATTTAATTTAAGAACCTTTTAACTTATGTTCGAAATACCAATTTAATTATGTCAAAGTTAGCTACATTATTAAATCGATAGTGAGATCTGTTTTCTTTTTCAATTAAATGAGAATGCAGGGTTGTTCAATTCTTTGAAGACACGTATTATATTAGCTCTATCGTTATTCTAAATTGTTCTGATTATTATTTATTATCAGATAAATGATTTTATACATAAAGCTAGCTCAGCAAATCAAAAGGCACGCTGTAGTCGTTGCCTTAATTAAGAGTATGTTTGATTCTTGAGACTTGCACATCCAGCAATGTGCTGAGAGCCACTGACGTTGGTTCAGTAGTATAAAATGTAGCCTCCAGCTAAGTGTATAGCAATAAAATACACATACATGAAGGGCGGGGGGGGGGGCATACAAGTATCGATAGAAACACTGGAAGGGTAATTAGTGCCATAGTTAATGTTCTCAGTGTTACAAAGCACACCATCGGAGGAATTGTTCAAGAGGACATTCAATACAGGTCATATGTACAGCAACTAGGCCAATTCATGCCTGCAGCATGTCACTGCCTTATCCACACAATGCACCTGTTAAACGATTTGAAATGTCTAGAATGCTTTGCTTTTCACTGACGAGAGAAGGAATGAGAGAAGGTTATTTAGAAGGTTATTCAGAAAACTTAAAGGCGTTCTAAAGGGCTTGTGCAGAACGTATGCGCTAAGTTTGAATGAGGGAGATATTTTATCTCTTCATTTCTTTCCCCAGGGTTAAGGACCTTATAATGATGTTGACTATAAGGAGGTGTTGGAGAAGATTGTGCGCCCTTGGATAGAAATCGCAAGGAAATAAAGAACGTATTCCTATCAACAAGACTGTAAACCATCTCATGTGTCCAAGCCGACTCAAGAATTGACGAGTTCCAATCTACACCGACACGTCACTGCAAATAGTTTGGATCCTAGCTCACCAGACTTGAATCTCTAGCACTACCAGTTATGGGACGTAGCCTAGAGGGTGGTCAGTCAACCACGACTTAACAGTATTATATCTCTAATGTCTGCCATTAGTCGTACACTATCCAAACGATCATTTGAGTCGGACATGTCAAGGTTTCAGACCTCGTATTGAATATATCTCCGATGCTAATTTTTTTTCATGACAGATTTCTGTTTAAATGTCCATGCACATATCATCAAACAATTAAGCAACCGTGTGTATTTCATTGGCAAAATGATAGCGAATGAGTTAAGCATTGTAAATCGTCTTGCTGTGAGGTCTGAAAAGACGTAAAATGTAATTTTACATGGCAATGGTACTGCAGAGTGGAATTGTTAATTCGCTAAAGTAACATGGAACAAACGACAGCAATTATTTCTCAGAATCTACTCAATATTCACGTTATTACAAACGGATAATTATAGTGTCATGTTGCTAATTATTGTTAACAACAGCATGTAGAATAGTTATGTTTAAGCATTGTCAGGTGTGGTGTACGTTTGTTAGAGTGGATGGCGGAATGCCTGCCTGTCATACATGTATGTTTATATAAACATGCCTATTTCTATAAACAAGTGTACACGTTAATTATTGGGCGGTTGGCCAAATAACAACAGAACAAGCGGCTTCTTCAGTCTTTCATATTACTTTAATGTACTAAGCAGAAGTGTAAACACTAACATTATTTGTAGTATTAAGAGCATAGAAAACTACTTTGAAAAATGGAATAATTGTCTCGCTACACTTAACTACGTAACACGTCATCCCATCTCTCTTTATATATACTAGCAGAAAACCTTCGCTGGGCGGTTTTCTGCTAGCATATACAGTGAGCGTCTTTGTTTTATACGCAAAGATATATGCTTATATATATGATATGTAAAATGAAATGTAAATTGACAATATCTTCTTCTTCCCTCACTTATTTCTGAGAAGGTCGTGGGAGCAGAGTCCTACTCAAACACTCTTTCCAGTTAGTCTGTCCGTAGCAAACATCTCTAACTGATCCAGTTAGATCCTAAAGCGTGACCAGCCAAGCTCATGGAGGTTATCGGAGCTGTGATCTCTCAATCCGGAGAAATAGCGGTTCTACCAGGAGTGACTCTCTGATCTCTGAGTTATGCCCTTTATCGAGTAACGTTACTCCAAAGTCTCTTCTGAGGAACCCCATTTCTGCCGTTTGTATTTGAAATTGTATTCCCTCGGTATTTACCCAAGATTCATGACCCTCAGTAAAGGTTGACAAACATCCCAGATAGACAGCGAGTTTGGTTTTTACACCTACCTCTTTTTCTTCTGATTACTGAATGCTGAAGCTGGCGCATTACTGCATCAGCTATTTCAATTCTTGCACTTAATTCAGCCTCCTGCCTTCCATCACTCACGATACTTTAACTTCTCCAGCTGCTTCAGTGGAACTCCATTCACATGTATATACATTTGAGCGACTTCTGCCCATCCGTCCGTCCGTCACAAAGTATGTGTGTGTGTGTTTGTGTGAATGTATGTGTGTATATCTCTAACTTAAAAACGGTGACACATACACACACAAACATATATATATATATATATATATATATATATATATATATATATATATATATATATATATATATATATATATGACACACATATATATGACACACACACATTATATATATATAACACGTCTCTAATTTAAGAATGCCGACAAAGTCACGTGCGCGCACATGCACACACTATTCTATTAATACTGAAGAGCTTGGGCCCAGGGAGACATCCCCTCAATTTTGAAACCGTCCGGGTTGTCCAGAATTGATGGGAAAAAACCTAACGGTCTTACGCTTTCCTCCTGATCAAGAGGCAGATGCCTTGTATGGGACATCATAGTTAGAGACTCTTTTGCTTCTTCCCACATCCTGGATGCAGCAGTAAGGACGAGAGCCACAGCATCCGCAACTGAAGAGAAAGAAATCCTAAAATACCGTGTTCCGTTGGCTAACTACATTTTGCAGCCTGTGGGGTTCGAGACGTTTGGAGAAGTCGGGCTACTGACTGCGAGATTCTTATCTTCACTGGCGGCTCGCCTAAGAGAGGTAATTGGTGCAGCTCGTCAAGGCGCTTGGTTGTACCTCTGCCACGCCTTCACCTGAGGTAACGCTGCGAGGGTACTGTCTTGCCTTAAAAAATATTAGAGAGGTTTCCCAACGCTCCCGGCGATATTGTTATCTTTTGCTCCGGTAGTATCTTGTTTGTCCACCCCTTTCGCCTGCCTTTTGTTGTATGTGGTCCTAGATGTAATGTATCACCTGCTTGTGTGTTGCATATGTTCCTATATGTATGTATTACCTGCTTGTGTGTTGTATGTGGTCCTAGATGTATGTATTAACTATTTGTGTGTTGATGTGGTCCTAGATGTGTATATTACCTGCTTGTGTGTTATATGTTGCCCTAGATTTGTGGATTACCTGCTTGTAACGTATGTATATGCACATACGCACACCTGTACACCTACGCACACATATACACATACGCACATACATGCACGTCGGTGCATTGAACAACGTCCTAATCACTTCATTTCTCTCTCTCGCTCGCTTTCTGTATATATTTATATATATATATATATATATATATATATATATATATATATATATATATATATATATATATATATATATATATATATATATATGTGTGTGTGTATATATATATATATATATATATATATATATATATATATATAGAGAGAGAGAGAGAGAGAGAGACCTGTTATTTCTTTCGTTACTTTGGTATTGTGTGGTTGGGTTTTGCCTACAGTAAAGTTCACATATTTAAGCTATGTAAACGTATGTTATTACACTGAGGACCTACCCTTATTGAGTGTTCTGCTAACTCATCCCATTGTAGGTCGACTTTGCTTGTCCACACCCAACGCTTCGATTTTACTAAGCTTCTACTTGCGTATATATATATATATATGGTATAAACGTTTGAATATGTGTAATAAGGCCAAGACAATGCAGGTATGGACATAGAAAAAAGAATGCAATAGTGAAAGATATTGATGAGAATTCGTCTTTCACCTTGAATTTATTTAAATGTCCTTAATTTTCGAGATAATATCTCTTCTTCGGAGGGAAGTAAAGGTCTCAAACCAGCGTCTTTAAATCTCTAGCCAAGCCATGTTGACCGGAAATAGTATAGAGTATCTGTTCTAACTCTAATATCAAAGAATTAAAATTAGGTGGATAAAGAGTAGTCTCCCTTTAAGAGGGGTTTGTTTAGGGTTTTTTTTTTTTTATTTTTATTTTATATACGTGCCTGTATATGTGTGTGGGAGAATGCATGAGGGTGTAGGTATGTGGGTGTGTGTGTGTGAGTGTGGGAAGATAGGTCTAATCGTAAAAGTGGGGGGTAGGTGTTATCTGGTGTTAGAACTGGTTTTGTGTGTGTATGTGTGAGAGAGAATAAGTGGAGGTGTAAGCATGTGTGTGTGCGCGTGCGTGTGTGTGGGGTGTGTAAAAATGGGGCTAGAGGCCCTATCAGGTTATAAATTGGGTGTTGAGCTCTAGTCTATTATTGATTGGTGGATGTGTTCTCTCTATAATAAGTGCTTCCTTAATTCTAAGATTGCCGAGGTTTCTTTCCTTAGTTTCTATCCTAACTGTTATGTTTTTATCGGTGTTTTTGCATTTAACTAGGTGTTTCTTAAATGAGGAAGCGTTAGTATTGAGGTGTTCTTTTATTCTTATGTGGAGTGGTCTGGTGGTGCTACCTACGTAGAAGTTGTTGCATTTGTCACACTCTAGTCTGTATATTGGCAGTATCGGTAGAGGGTCGGACGCCATGCTTTCCAGCATAGTTACGTCCCTTTACGATCCGAGTTCAAATCCCGCCGAGGTTAACTTTGCCTTTCATCCTTACGGGGTCGATATAATAAAGTACCAGTAATGCACTGGGTAATTGCTGGCCTTGTGCCTAAAGTAGAAACAATACTATGTAAGCCTGGTGGCATAGGTCTGTGTCGTTGATGGGGCAGTTGGCTAGTCTGCAGCAGTTGTCATGTCTGGTGGAGTGTCTCTTGGCCAGCCGTCCGCGCAGAGAAGGACCCGAGTGGGCCAATTGGATATACAGTCCCTCTCGTCTGATGGCTCTGCGGATGGCTGTTGTTGTTTCTTCACTGAAGTGTGGGAGCTTCAGGAAGCAAGTGTTAGTGCCTCGGGTGTGGTGTCCTCTGTTCCTTCTGGCACGGTTTGTGGTGGATGTCGTGTATCTGTTCAGTTTGAGTACTTCCAGGAAATGTGTGGTGTGTGTGTCTCGGTCTCTGGCGTCGGTGCATTTGTTCTTGATACGTGCCATTTCATTCTTTATGTATCCGAACTTGGCACCGAGTGGGAGGGCCGATCTGAAATGTACGAACAGGTCCCTGCTGGCTGCTTTTTTATAGAAGCAGGTGTGGATGTTGCCTTCCTCTGTTACCCTGAGTTGGAAGTCCAGTAGGGATAGGGATCCGCGGTCATCGGGGTGTTCCATGCTGAACTTTATACTGGCGTCCATGCTGGAGAATGTTGTGTATATTTTCTCTGCCTCCAAACGGGATGATGTAAGGATAAGTATGTCATCTACATATCGGGTGAAGAAGGCATGGGAATGGCAGGTGTTGAGGGCTCGGCATTCTAGCTGGTTCATGTAGGTGATGGCCAGCAGGCCCGAAAGGCTGGATCCCATGGGTAATCCTGTTGTCTGTCTGTATGTGTGGTGGTGGAAGGTGAAGTACGTGTTGTCTACTGTGAAGGACAAAAGCTGGTGTATGTCCGTCGGGTGGAGGCCGTAGCAGTGGATGTTCTCTGCGACCACGCAGTCCGTCAATAAATCGACAGCTGGGTGAGCGGGGACTGTAGTGTAAGGGGAGACAACGTCGAGGCTAAAAGCGTATTTATTTAGTTTAAGTTGTTCTGGCTGGAGTTGGTGTAGTCTACGTATAACTTCGTCGGAGCTACTGACATGCCCGGGGAAGGTGGAGAGTAGAGGCTTGAGGACCTGGGAGAGAAGCCAGGAAATTTTGTATAGGGGTCCTTCTATGCTAGAGACGATGGGTCATATTTGCGTCTTAGTGCTATTCTTGTGGGTCTTGATGAGGTGGTAGAAAGTGGGCAGTCTGCTATTTCTAGTGGTGTAGTTGAGCTTAATTTTATTCGTGAGCTGTCTTCTCCTACAGATATCGAACCAAATGGAGTTGGTCTGTTTTTCGATTTGGGCTGCGGTCATGTCCGGGATCACTGTGTACAATTCACTGTCGCTTAGGTGTTCGAAGGCTACGTTATTGTATGTGGCTTGAGAGATGACGCAGAACTCTTTACCTTTGTCGGATGGTAAGTAAATAAGTTCCTTATTCCGTAGGTTCTTCAGGGCGAGTTGTTGTGTCCTGGAGAGGTTAGGGTCCATCTTCTTCTGTTTCTGTAAGATGTTAAATACGGAATGCTTTAGTCTCGAGAGTTTTACTTCCAGCTCGCGGTTGGCGGGCGGTGGATAGAGTGGGCGATCTAGTTGGTATATCGGGAATCTGGGTGTGGTGGATTCCGTGGTGTTGATGTCGAGAGTCGATATCCATTTCAGTTGGTAGGCAGTCCGACAGAAATTCGTTTCTATGTCGAGCCATAGTCTGTCGTCCAGTCTCTGTTTCAATATGATCTTAGGACCCAGGCTTAGGAGGTCTAATTCCTCTCGGGAGAGGGATCCTGTCAAGTCTGTGACGAGGTGTTTTGCGTCAGGTGTGTTGTTGGTCGGGGTGCCGCTAGGTACGGTGTTGGTAACGTATCGTTCGCCTCTGTTGGTGTTTAGCGTTGGGATGTTGTTAAGACAGTTGGCCGTCCTGAGTTTGAGAAATGTTTGCGTTAGGCGTATTATCTCGTAGTCTCGGCGGTGGTGGTATGACCTGTCTATAGTGGCGGAGATGACCCTGGACAGAGGTTCTGGGGTTTCAGCGAGTTGTGGTACAAGGCTGGAAATAGTCCGTATGTGATGTTGTAGCCTGCGGTGTAGGTGTTGTATGAGTTTTCTTAGGCAGAATTTTTGTATATAACTGAGTGACCCGATATGTAGATGACATACTCATCCTTACATCATCCCGTGGCGAGGCAGAGAAAATATACACAACATTCTCCAGCATGGACGCCAGTATAAAGTTCAGCATGGAAAACCCCGATGACCGCGGATCCCTATCGCTACTGGACTTCCAACTCAGGGTAACAGAGGAAGGCAACATCCACACCTGCTTCTATAAAAAATCCGCCAGCAGGGACCTGTTCGTACATTTCAGATCGGCCCTCCCACTCGGTGCCAAGTTCGGATACATAAAGAATGAACTGGAACGTATCAAGAACAAATCCACCGACGCCAGAGACCGAGACACACACACCACACATTTCCTGGAAGTACTCAAACTGAACGGATACACGACATCCACCACAAACCGTGCCAGAAAGAACAGAGGACACCACACCCGAGGCACTAACACTTGCTTCCTGAAGCTCCCACACGTCAGTGAAGAAACAACAACAGCCATCCGCAGAGCCATCAGACGAGAGGGACTGTATATCCAACTGGCCCACTCGGGTCCTTCTCTGCGCGGACGGCTGGCCAAGAGACACTCCACCAGACATGACAACTGCTGCAGCCTAGCCAACTGCCCCATCAACGACACAGACCTATGCCACCAGGCTTACGTAGTATACAAACTACAGTGTGACAAATGCAACAACTTCTACGTAGGTAGCACCACCAGACCACTCCACATAAGAATAAAAGAACACCTCAATACTAACGCTTCCTCATTTAAGAAACACCTAGTTAAATGCAAAAACACCGATAAAAATATAACAGTTAGGATAGAAACTAAGGAAAGAAATCTCGGCAATCTTAGAATTAAGGAAGCACTTATTATAGATAGAACACATCCACCAATCAATAATAGACTAGAGCTCAACACCCAATTTATAACCTGATAGGGCCTCTAGCCCCATTTTTACACACCCCACACACACGCACGCGCACACACACACGCTTACACCTCCACTTATTCTCTCTCACACATACACACACAAAACCAGTTCTAACACCAGATAACACCTACCCCCCACTTTTACGATTAGACCTATCTTCCCACACTCACACACACACACCCACATACCTACACCTTCATGCATTCTCCCACACACATATACAGGCACGTATATAAAATAAAATAAAAATAAAAAATAAAAAAACCCTAAACAAACCCCTCTTAAAGGGAGACTACTCTTTATCCACCTAATTTTAATTCTTTGATATTAGAGTTAGAACAGATACTCTATACTATTTCCGGTCAGCATGGCTTGGCTAGAGATTTAAAGACGCTGGTTTGAGACCTTTACTTCCCTCCGAAGAAGAGATATTATCTCGAAAATTAAGGACATTTAAATAAATTCAAGGTGAAAGACGAATTCTCATCAATATCTTTCACTATTGCATTCTTTTTTCTATGTCCATAACTGCATTGTCTTGGCCTTATTACACATATTCAAACGTTTATACCTCATTACACAATGCTTCAAGTGAACTATAACCTCCTCCCATACATATATATCCTAGAAACGATCGTTAAATAATGAACTTTTTTTGTTTAATATAAGGAACTGTTTCATTGTTTTATTCATTATTTTTTTAATATTTTATCTTGACTCTGTATTCCGTTTATCTTTCACCGAAAGTGATTTTTCATTGCATCTCTTCTTTCCATGATATCCGGATTACATTGAGTTCTTCATACGGATTGGACACTACCGTAAACTCTTGGTAAATTTATCTACATATATATATATATTTATATATATATATATATATATATATATATATATATATATATATATATATATATATATATATATATATACATATTTATCAGGTTTGTTTACAAACAGCGGAAGTTCTATTTCACTAACAAGTTATATATATATGTATATATATATATATAAATCACAAGAATATCTATTTTGTTAATAGTTTGAATTAATATATATATATATATATACATACATATACATATATATATATATGTATACGTACATACATATATGTATATAGACGTACAATAGTATGTATATATATGTATACATACATGCACACACATATATATATGCACGTATGGATTCACCGAACATTTATTATAATGCTCGGTGTGTTTGTAAACAAATATCCCGAATTAAGCCGTACAGTGTCTCGCAACCATCGTTGCTCATTTGTTCAAAACTGACAAATGAACGCTGTACTAGTTTCAAGCTTATTAGCTATCGTCAGCAACGTATACCTTCCTGCCAGATGATTGAACGTCTGAAAGTATATACTTTCCTTATGCATATTAACGGCTGAGCACCCTAATTTGCATATCGAGTGAGTTAATCGGCTGGGCGCTGCGAAAACCATAAACGGAAAAAAATCGTTTTCGGTGCGCCCGGCCGATTAACTCACTTGATATGCAAATTAGGCTGCTCATATATATATGAAGAAATAGTAGTGTTGAAAGTACGGCATATCCAACGAGCAATATTCCATATTTTCTTATGAAATCTGTGTTCACGTTTCTGAGCATCATGCAGCAATTTTTAAGGAGATTCAGTGTGACCAGGTTGCCAATAAATTGTCTTGATTAAGTATAAAATGCACCATCAGCATTGGCCACTCTATCTTGTGACAACTGTCTTTGTCGTTAACAAGCTGGGATTTGAAGTCCAGATGAACTAGATTTTTGCCAGCTGCTTTGAATGTATCAAGGTCAAAGAAAGTATCTTATTTAATGACAAAATGCATCACAGGAATCATATTGTAGCCCATATGAACATGAAACAAGCAGCCTAGCAAATAACCCGCGTGCTTTCACCTATCGTAACCTGAGACCTCACTGTATATTACACACTTGTTCGCTAGTTTGCCATGCTCGATTTCTATATATTAACATTTAAGAGTAATCTTCAGGTACATGATAGCTTGCCTTAGATTATTCAACAGGACACATGCAACGCAATATAATTTCTAATGAAATAAAAATAGAAATATACCCACACTTACATCAATATATACATATCCTATTCTAAAAAACGCACCTAATATTCCAGCAAATATGACCTGTCATGTGAGCCACAACACTTGTCGAACATATCAAGTTGCCATCATCATGTTTACACCTATATATGGAAGTGAGATCTAGAGTAGCATGACAAATATCAACACAAAGCTGAAGATATTGCATCGATGATGCATTTAAAAGTTTATGATTATTAAGCGGAAAAATTGTATTACAAATGTACAGAGATTACAAATGAGAAGAGGAAAGTGAGACTCACTGAAAAATAAAGTTACGAAACGACGACTCTAACTTGTTGGATGCATTTTCCGTCTACACGATTAGCAGCACACACAAAAAATCAAGATAATTTGGATTCCACCCAGAGAGAAACGGAAAAGAGTCAGAACGAAAATCACCTAGCGGTGGATATCCATACTCTTCTAAGTATGAAAGATTCCTCTCTATTCATTAATTTTCTCCTTTTATAACAATCTGGATGAGGAGTAATTGCTGGAAATCAGTACGGCATTATTCAAATGTAATCCAGTCAATGAAATTAATAGGACCAGAAGAATGTGCTGCATTCATACCATAGCAAGAATGAAACATTTGCGCATGCGTGTTTTGGTGGGTGTGTATTGAAATATATTTTTGAGTTTCATTTTTCAGTGTATTTACATGGTAGAAATAATTTTAATTATACCTATATTAAAAAAATGTTGAAATTAAATAATATAATGGTAAATTTAAGTCTTAAAATAAATATACATGCATACATGTGAATATGAACATATGTGCGAATATATTTAGAGAATTTGCCTATGAGAAACATTAACTTTAATCTCGCCATCCATCTCTCTTTCTCTTCCTCTCTCTCTCTCTCTCTCCCTCTCTCTCTCTCTCTCTCTCTCTCTCTCTCTCTCCCTATATATATATATATCATCCGTAGAAATGTCCATAATCTCCAGAAGACAAATGGTGAAGGGAAACTACCGCCCGTTCGTGCTTTCCTCTTATTTATATATATATATATACGTGTGTGTGTATGTGTGTATGGTCTGTATGTGTGTGTGTATGTATGTATGTATGTATGTGTGTGTGGGTGTATGTGTGTATGTGTGTGCGTGTGTGTATGTGTGTGTGTGTGTACAATTCTGTTCATATATTCATATAAATAAAATTACTGCCAATTCACCACCCGATTACAAAAGAGGTGGAATCAACAAAGAAAAGTAATTCATTAAGAAATATATATCTCCATTAATGGATAATTGTCATTCATATTACACAAACAACTATAGTTATGTTCAAAACAATTAACTCTAAATATAAGGTATCTATATTCGTAAGGTGGTACTTATATAAATGTGTGTATGTGGAGGCCTGTATGTTGGTTTGTTAGCAATGTTGCGTGTGTAAGCGCATCCGGGTGTGTATAACCACTTACACGCACGGGATACATACAATTGATCGTATTTTTGAAATAATTTACTTTCATAGATGAAAAAATTCACATTTACATGTTCGTAGAATTTCTGGTAAATTATAACTCAACTTTATAAAATGAGCCATTTCTTGAAAGGCCTCCAGAAAATGTCGTTTACGGATTTCCTGTTTTAAAATAATCATATGGCTATTATATATATATATATATATATATATATATATATATATATATATATATATATATATATATATAAATACTTCAGAAATAGCGAAGCGTGGTAGTATGTGAAATTTTAAAATGTGAGTGCCGAATGCGGACGATAAACTTAACACCTGTCGAACACTGATGACAGTAGATGAGAAAATTGAAGAATCCTTGTGAGAGACGGAAAACCGAGATCGAGAGGAGTCAGTCCTTATTTTGTTGTCTCTAAGTATGATTTACCCAATTCATGATCTTAGGTTTTCGTCTAACATTACAGACGTACACGTGCAACTCACGCACTCCCCAACACGCACACGCACACATATATACACACACACACACACTCACAGACACTCACACACACACACACACACACACACACACACACACACACACACACACACACACACACACACACACACACACACACACACACACACACATATATATATATATATATATATATATATATATATATATTCGCAAATTCCTTTGTTAGAATTCAACCGCCAAACCACGTGTTTTACCCTGCGATAGATTATTTCCTCAATTAAAGGAAGGGTGTAAAATTAGCTAGGGCTACTAGATTCCATGTCCTGTATTGAACTATCTTATGACATGGGCCTCCCTGCTGATGTGTGTAACAGCCCGGCTACGTAAATATATGCACATATTACGTGATGTTCTGTACATTGAGCATCTATATCTGCATTTGTGAAGATATGTTGCACATAAACGATGTCGCCCAGGGATGAGAATTTTACATTTCTCTATACCAAAACACCGCCACCGTGTCTGCTGTTAACTAAATGAATGCACTCTGAATGACTGTTTGCAATTGCATTACTGTCATTCGGAAGGCTCATATATATATATATATATATATATATATATATATATATATATATATAAATACATGAGTTAGTCTGTAAATAAATACAGTACCTGGTATTTTAGTGTATATGTGCCAGTTTTCTTTTTTTTATATTTTCCCAAATAATTTCAAACTACTGTTTTGGAAGATTTTGTCAATTATCGCAGGAACAGAATTACTAGGGTAGCAATTTCTAAAGCAGAGCCACAAGCCAACATACCCAAATCATGATATTCATAACAAAAAGTAACGTATTCCACTATAGTATATATTTCCACAATGGCGTCACTTGCAAATTTAACAATTTAGTTTTTGATCGTAGACAATTATTATATGTTATTATACACATATAAGGGCGGTGGATTGGCAGTATCGGTAGAGAGTCGGACACCATGCTTTGAAGCATAGAGTTACGTCTCTTTATGATCTGAGGTCAAAACCCGCCGAGGTTAACTTTTCCTTTCATCCTTACGGCGTCGACAAAATAAAGTACCAGTAATGGATTGGTTAATTGCTGGCCTTGTGTCAAAAGTAGGAACAATTATATGTTATTATACACAGGGTGGCAGATTGGCAGAATCGGTAGAGGGCTTGACGCCATGCTTACGGCCCTTTATGATCTGAGTTCAAATCCCACTGATGTTAATTTGCCTTTCTTCCTTACGGGGTCGATAAAAAAAGCACCAGTAATACACTGGAATAATTGCTGGTCATGTGCTAAAAGTAGAAACATTTATTATACGTATTTATTTTAAAATGCAACTTCCTATTATTTCACCCCAGTTGCATACTTACTTGCTTCACCGTAGCGCCGGCCCAGGGAGCAGGCCATTGTTTAGAAGAGCCGAGGTTTGATATATCCATCGTTCAACTAAATACAGAATGCGGTTATTTCTTCGAAAGATACACATTATCAGAGATTGGAAAAAAAAAAAATATATATATATATTTATATATATATATATATATATATATATATATATATATATATACATACGTTTACTAAGCTCTGCGTCACTCAGAAAGTTGGTTTCAGAGCAAAATTACAAGTTGATAACATAATATTCCTTGTTCGATCTTTATGCTGAAAGCTTATAAATTTGAGCACACATTATTATTGATTTAGGTGTCATAGAAACCCTGCATTTGGATTTTACCACTAATTCCATTTGGGTCCAGGTTTTTATCATTTATTTTGTTTGACCTGTTTAGCTTGATTTGTATTTCGGCTTAGGTGGTTAATGACGTTTTAACCACCGTTTCAGTTTGTATGGCGTTTTAACATATTGTTTAGCTCTAGTTTTTTTTAACTATTGAGTGCTTGCGTTTCGTTTTGCTTTTTCTACCAGCCGAAATACAATTCTCGCTGAATTATATTTGTATATATATATATATATATATATATATATATATATATATATATATATATATATATATATATATATATATATATGTGTGTGTGTGTATAACCCAGTCTTGTATAAATGTGTGCCAACATATAATTTATTTTAAACGTAAACAAGACTTAAATTTTAAGTAAATAAGATTCAATAATTAGCCAAGCGTGAAACTAAATTCATATACACACGACTACAAACATAAAAATTAAAAAAATAATAAAATTTCATCATTGTTTTTCTAATATATTTCTGTTGCAATGTAATCTTATACTAAACAGATGAAAAATAACTTTTGAAAGTATTTATCATGATCGACTATTGATGAAAATACAAGTACAACACAAATACGAACATAAACGCGATATAAGCACACATACACACGCACACACACACACATATATATATATATATATATATATATACGTAAGAACACGTACACACGTATATATATATTTATATATATATATATATATATATATATATATATATATATATATATATATATATATATATATATGTGCGTGTGTGTGTGTGTGTGTGTATAAATATATAAATATATATATATATATATATATATATGTATATATATATATAATGAGATACGAAACGAAAGGAGCTGTGTGGTTACTAAAAACAAGGTTTAGGATGATGGTTAGGACGGAACTAGAGGAGAAAAGAAGGACAATCCTTTGTCAGCTGTAAGTATCTCGATCAAATGTTTCGGCGCTGAATTACAGGACATCTGTAGAGATCAGCGGCACCCAAGGCCTTTTATTAATCAAAAGGCCAGGAGGAAGAGGAGAGAGAGAAAGGAGAGAAAAAAAGAGGGGAAAAAGAGAAAAAAAGGAGAAAAAAAGGAAATAAGAGGGAAAAGAGGAAGAACGGATGGACGGGGGTGATGAGACGAGAGGAAGAAAGAGAGAAGGGAAAAAAGGGAGAAAAAAAAGAGAAAGAAATAGGAGAAAGAATATGGGGGGGGGGGGAAGCCATCATGTATATATACATTATACAGATTAATGTTCAGAGCCATCCTCAGCATTCTCGTGTAACACATACACCACTGTAGCAACGAAGAGAGGGATCTTCAGGTCTTTGCGTAGGTCCGATTTCCAGACCGATCTCAATGTGTGGCACGCCACCCTGGCTTTGCTTTTTCTCTCAACCACATCATCCTCTCTTTTCCCAATCTTTGGTCCCAAATAGAGGAAGTCCTCAGCCAACTGCAGCTGCTTCCCGTCTACATTCATAATTTTCTCTGGATGAAGAACTCAGAGATGTACGGGAGCCTCATAAATGCCAGCTCGAATGTCACACAGTGGAGACTTAGGCTAGCTGGACATGCTCAGCGATATTCGGAGTTGAGAATGCAATCAGTGCTCCTGTGGGTAACTCTACACTAACATACTGGAATAGAAAGACCGAGGTTGACATATATTGATGCCCTAAGAAGAGACAAAAGAAATGGCGGTGATGATGAAGGACAGAGAACGCTGGAGAGAACTGGTCCATGGATCTCAGGAATTTAGGATTTACAGAAACCCTTGAAGCTAGATTTAACACCTTTCTAGTGGGTCCGGGTATGATTTTACATTCATTTAAATTATTGATGTATTGTTTTATTGATATTTTTTATCTGTTTGTCCCGAATCTTCTATTATCGATTTTTTATCGTATGGTTGATTGTAGACTTGTTCTATATGTGACGGTATTTTAACGATAGTTATAGCTCTGATTCATCTGAATTATTGAGCCCTCTGCCGCTCATTTCGAATTTTGTTTATCGTGAACTCGTGCGCCGATTTTTCGATACTCGATCTTTCTAATATTTTTAGCTCTGGACATAGCTATCCACCAGTTAATTTTATTGCTCATTTTTTGTCGATTCTATTGAGTGATGAATAGCTTTTGTTTTATTTTAACATGTCTATTGAGCACTCTTATTCGATATGTGTATTTCCACATTCCCTCGAATAGTTTTCGCGGATATGGAGGTTATCTCCCTTGTCTAATGCCATGTGCGTTTTTCACTGGTAGTTAGCCCCTTTTCCGCTAGGAAAAAAGCTCGTTGAGAAAGTAAACTCCGTTCCTCTTGCTCTAGTAGGCTTTTATATTTATATGTGAGCTGATAGAGTACAGTCTAAGGATTTACAGAAACCCATGAAGCTAGATTTAACACCTTTCTAGTGGGTCCGGGTATGATTTTACATTAATTTAAATTATTGATGTATTGTTTTATTGATATTTTTTATCTGTTTGTACCGAATCTTCTATTATCGATTTTTTATCGTATGGTTGATTGTAGACTTGTTCTATATGTGACGGTATTTTAACGATAGTTATAGCTCTGATTCATCTGAATTATTGAGCCCTCTGCCGCTCATTTCGAATTTTGTTTATCGTGAACTCGTGCGCCGATTTTTCGATACTCGATCTTTCTAATATTTTTAGCTCTGGACATAGCTATCCACCAGTTAATTTTATTGCTCATTTTTTGTCGATTCTATTGAGTGATGAATAGCTTTTGTTTTATTTTAACATGTCTATTGAGCACTCTTATTCGATATGTGTATTTCCACATTCCCTCGAATAGTTTTCGCGGATATAGAGGTTATCTCCCTTGTCTAATGCCATGTGCGTTTTTCACTGGTAGTTAGCCCCTTTTCCGCTAGGAAAAAAGCTCGTTGAGAAAGTAAACTCCGTTCCTCTTGCTCTAGTAGGCTTTTATATTTATATGTGAGCTGATAGAGTACAGTCTAAGGATTTACAGAAACCCATGAAGCTAGATTTAACACCTTTCTAGTGGGTCCGGGTATGATTTTACATTCATTTAAATTATTGATGTATTGTTTTATTGATATTTTTTATCTGTTTGTCCCGAATCTTCTATTATCGATTTTTTATCGTATGGTTGATTGTAGACTTGTTCTATATGTGACGGTATTTTAACGATAGTTATAGCTCTGATTCATCTGGATTATTGAGCCCTCTGCCGCTCATTTCGAATTTTGTTTATCGTGAACTCGTGCGCCGATTTTTCGATACTCGATCTTTCTAATATTTTTAGCTCTGGACATAGCTATCCACCAGTTAATTTTATTGCTCATTTTTTGTCGATTCTATTGAGTGATGAATAGCTTTTGTTTTATTTTAACATGTCTATTGAGCACTCTTATTCGATATGTGTATTTCCACATTCCCTCGAATAGTTTTCGCGGATATAGAGGTTATCTCCCTTGTCTAATGCCATGTGCGTTTTTCACTGGTAGTTAGCCCCTTTTCCGCTAGGAAAAAAGCTCGTTGAGAAAGTAAACTCCGTTCCTCTTGCTCTAGTAGGCTTTTATATTTATATGTGAGCTGATAGAGTACAGTCTAAGGATTTACAGAAACCCATGAAGCTAGATTTAACACCTTTCTAGTGGGTCCGGGTATGATTTTACATTCATTTAAATTATTGATGTATTGTTTTATTGATATTTTTTATCTGTTTGTCCCGAATCTTCTATTATCGATTTTTTATCGTATGGTTGATTGTAGACTTGTTCTATATGTGACGGTATTTTAACGATAGTTATAGCTCTGATTCATCTGAATTATTGAGCCCTCTGCCGCTCATTTCGAATTTTGTTTATCGTGAACTCGTGCGCCGATTTTTCGATACTCGATCTTTCTAATATTTTTAGCTCTGGACATAGCTATCCACCAGTTAATTTTATTGCTCATTTTTTGTCGATTCTATTGAGTGATGAATAGCTTTTGTTTTATTTTAACATGTCTATTGAGCACTCTTATTCGATATGTGTATTTCCACATTCCCTCGAATAGTTTTCGCGGATATAGAGGTTATCTCCCTTGTCTAATGCCATGTGCGTTTTTCACTGGTAGTTAGCCCCTTTTCCGCTAGGAAAAAAGCTCGTTGAGAAAGTAAACTCCGTTCCTCTTGCTCTAGTAGGCTTTTATATTTATATGTGAGCTGATAGAGTACAGTCTAAGGATTTACAGAAACCCATGAAGCTAGATTTAACACCTTTCTAGTGGGTCCGGGTATGATTTTACATTAATTTAAATTATTGATGTATTGTTTTATTGATATTTTTTATCTGTTTGTACCGAATCTTCTATTATCGATTTTTTATCGTATGGTTGATTGTAGACTTGTTCTATATGTGACGGTATTTTAACGATAGTTATAGCTCTGATTCATCTGAATTATTGAGCCCTCTGCCGCTCATTTCGAATTTTGTTTATCGTGAACTCGTGCGCCGATTTTTCGATACTCGATCTTTCTAATATTTTTAGCTCTGGACATAGCTATCCACCAGTTAATTTTATTGCTCATTTTTTGTCGATTCTATTGAGTGATGAATAGCTTTTGTTTTATTTTAACATGTCTATTGAGCACTCTTATTCGATATGTGTATTTCCACATTCCCTCGAATAGTTTTCGCGGATATAGAGGTTATCTCCCTTGTCTAATGCCATGTGCGTTTTTCACTGGTAGTTAGCCCCTTTTCCGCTAGGAAAAAAGCTCGTTGAGAAAGTAAACTCCGTTCCTCTTGCTCTAGTAGGCTTTTATATTTATATGTGAGCTGATAGAGTACAGTCTAAGGATTTACAGAAACCCATGAAGCTAGATTTAACACCTTTCTAGTGGGTCCGGGTATGATTTTACATTCATTTAAATTATTGATGTATTGTTTTATTGATATTTTTTATCTGTTTGTCCCGAATCTTCTATTATCGATTTTTTATCGTATGGTTGATTGTAGACTTGTTCTATATGTGACGGTATTTTAACGATAGTTATAGCTCTGATTCATCTGGATTATTGAGCCCTCTGCCGCTCATTTCGAATTTTGTTTATCGTGAACTCGTGCGCCGATTTTTCGATACTCGATCTTTCTAATATTTTTAGCTCTGGACATAGCTATCCACCAGTTAATTTTATTGCTCATTTTTTGTCGATTCTATTGAGTGATGAATAGCTTTTGTTTTATTTTAACATGTCTATTGAGCACTCTTATTCGATATGTGTATTTCCACATTCCCTCGAATAGTTTTCGCGGATATAGAGGTTATCTCCCTTGTCTAATGCCATGTGCGTTTTTCACTGGTAGTTAGCCCCTTTTCCGCTAGGAAAAAAGCTCGTTGAGAAAGTAAACTCCGTTCCTCTTGCTCTAGTAGGCTTTTATATTTATATGTGAGCTGATAGAGTACAGTCTAAGGATTTACAGAAACCCATGAAGCTAGATTTAACACCTTTCTAGTGGGTCCGGGTATGATTTTACATTCATTTAAATTATTGATGTATTGTTTTATTGATATTTTTTATCTGTTTGTCCCGAATCTTCTATTATCGATTTTTTATCGTATGGTTGATTGTAGACTTGTTCTATATGTGACGGTATTTTAACGATAGTTATAGCTCTGATTCATCTGAATTATTGAGCCCTCTGCCGCTCATTTCGAATTTTGTTTATCGTGAACTCGTGCGCCGATTTTTCGATACTCGATCTTTCTAATATATATATATATATATATATATATATATATATGCGTACGAAAATGACACACCTACTGATGAAATCCATATCTTGTATTTCTTAAATATATTGTTTATTTTAACTATGGTTAATATTTTTCTTTATGGTTTGAAAGAGTTGTATTGGTATAGTTAATAATGTAAGTAATAACTTTAATTTAGATTATTTACTGTCTTGTCACAGGTCTTACAAATAATATTATTTTATGTACATTCTCTGAAATATGTTTTTCATATCTAATTTCCATCGATATAATTATGCTTATGATACATATTCACACAGACAAATACACTCATAATTATATTTTCGATTTAACGGACCCCCGTTACTTCTGTTTCTCATTTGTAATCCTGAAGAAGCACTTAAGACAGTCATGTCGAACTTTCTTTCCCCTTTTCGATATAATGGTTGAAACTAATAATAGTTGTTGTCCCTCTTTGTTGTCTCCTTGAACAATATATATATATATATTGTTATACTTGTTGAGGATCATATTGTTGTAATAATATTGCCAGAAATAATAACAGAACACACCTACTGTTTGGATGGATTTCGCTTCTGTATCTTTTATATCTCCATAGTTAATTTATTTGGCAATTAATGTTTATCATTGATTGAACAACCGTTAAACATACATATATAAATATATATATATATATAAGAGAGTATTGAAGTTTGCTTGAAGCATTGTGGAATAATAAGATATATTTTCTTTAGGTCGAATCCGAAATATATAGCAACAATTAAATCTCTTACAAGGTAACTTTATCTCGTGTTATTATTTTTATTTTTTACGCTCTTTCCCTCGTTCTTCTACACACTATACATCTCATTCTACATTCACTTACATATCTCTCTTCACCACCGGATCTCGTTACCTGAAGAATTACCCATCTGCATTGTTGAGGCTTCCAAAACGTCCTAAAGAAAAAAAATATATATATAGTCCAATCAAAGTTCTTTCGTTGCACCTCTGTGTGTGTGAGGGTGTGTGTGTGTGTGTGTGTGTGTGTGTGCTTGTATGTATATATAAATACGGTTGTTTGTTTATGGAAAGGTTGGTTTAAGGGGAAGCCGTAATAGATAATTGCTTTAAAATGTTGACTTCATGGTTAAATATTGTATGTAATAAGAATCTTATATGCTATTAGCAAATAGCTTATAACATGACCTATACCTTTCCGGCATTTAGATTGGCAGTATCGGTAGAGGGTCGGACGCCATGCTTTGACGCATAGAGTTACGGCCCTTGCCATTCTGAGTTCAAATTCCGCCGAGGTTAACTTTGCCTTTCGGGGTTGATAAAATAAAGTACCAGTAATCCACTGGGTAATTACTGGCCTTGTGCCAAAAGTAGAAACAATTATTTTAACTAACACATCCCTAATGTTCCAATAACGGGAGCACGAATATGCCCTATATCAGGAAGGAGTCTCCCTGATCTTTGAGTAAGAATTTATGTTGGATATATATCCTAGGTATTACGCATGATTAGTCACATTTTGTGATTTACGGAGGATTTTACAAATTAAGGGTATATGCATATAATTGTTTCTACTTTTGGCACAAGACCAGCGATATATATTATATGCATATAATATATAAACATTATATGTTTAGCATAGAAATGCCATCATTTAGAGGAATGAACAATTTGACAATATTAAGCATGTATGTATACCCACCTCTCTCTGTCTCTCTCCCCCCTATCTCTCTACACACACACTCATATCTATGCGTGTATATATATATATATATACAGAGAGGGAGAGAGAAAGAGAGAGAAAGAGTGAGAGAGTGTGAGAGAGAGAGGGAGAGAGAAAGAGAGAGAAAGAGACAGAGAGAGAGAGTGTGAGAGAGAGAGAGAAAATAGTCAGATAGATATTTGTGCGTTTGTATGTACGTGTACTCTGTGTGCACATATAGATAGATAGAGATAAATAGATGAGTGGCTTCTCAATATGTGAATGCAGAAAGACCGCTTTGAATAGATGGTCACTGAGCCATTAAAATTCACTAAAATATTCACCGAATAATATGTGACTAGATGGCATGGCTATGTTCTGATTACCATATGTGTGAGTCTGTTATCACTATCTATCCGCCTATCTATCTCCCTACGACTTCTCCCCCCCCTCTCTTTCTTGTTTTGTATATATATATATATATAATATATGCACATAAAATAGGCACATAAACACCCACACACACGCACATAGTAATGATTCGTAAATATCCCTTTTAAATGAAAATATAAAGAACGTAACATAAAATGTAATTATTATACATAACATACGATATGGAAAATTAACTAATATACATTAGTAGAATCGTCTCCTCAATAATGATGGCAATTGTGTTGAATGTATTTAACTTTTAGTTTCCATGATTAATATCTCATATATCGAGGTATAGCTGGATATTTAAACATTTTCCAAACGGAACGATTTGCGGTTTGATGTTTTACTGATTTACATGAGAAAAAAACCTTTATCTCATGTTGAACACTAATACAGAAGTGATTAGAAATTAGAATGAAACTTTAATGATTTATATCTAGGATATAATTACAGAAATGTTCAACATATTTGTGCTGATGACATAGATGATTGAATGTATAACATTGGAGAAATGTGACTGGGAAACGAACTTCACATTGTACCCGAATGATTGGGTTCGAACATTCTTTGTGTATATCGGAGTAAATCTCAAAGTTAGTCAATCACACACACACACGCAAATATATATATATATATATATTAATATATATATATATATATATATTAATATATATATATATTAATATATATATATATTAATATATATATATATATATATATATATATATATATATATATATATATATATATATATATATATATATATATATTGTTATACTTTGGGAGGGTCATGTTGCCAATAAGAAACACACGCACCAGCTGCTTTCACTTCAATTTATTATATATTTATAAATTTATAAATTTACAAATCTACAAATTTATAAATATCTGGTTGGTTGGTTGGTTCCACAACCAGATAGTTGTTTATATATAGTCATAGTCCTTTCGTCACACACTCTGTGACCTCTTCAGTGACTGGGGATTCCTTTCTTTGTTTCTGTGCCTTTCCTTTCTTCTGTCCTACGCCATTTTGTTTCTGTGTGTGTGTTGTGTGCTCAGTTTGCGCATGCGCCACATCCGGGTGTCTGTGTGTGTTCGTGTTCATTTATCTATTTGTTTACTTATTTATTTATTTACATGTTATTGGTTGGTTGTTTGTTCTATGTGTGTGTGTGTTTTCATTTTGTCCTTAATTGTAAGTTGTGATGTTGCTGTTCCACTCATATTTTCTATTTAATTTTGGTTGTAATTCTTTTATATTTATTGCCTCTGTAATTTGTCTAAACATTGCATCTTTTCTGTGTGTAGACTCTATTTTTATTTCTATGTTTTCTAATTTACCTTTGTGTTCTATATTAGCATGTTGGTGGAGTACAGATGATTCTTTATTATCTTGAAGGTCTCGCCAGTGTTCATTTATCCGTTCCCCTATACTAAATTCCCCTATACTAAATTCCCTATACTAAATTCCCTATACTAAATCTTAGCATGTTGGTGGGGTACAGATGATTCTTTATTATCTTGAAGGTCTAACCAGTGTTCATTTATCCGTTCCCCTATACTAAATTCCCCTATACTAAATTCCCCTATGCTAAACAAATTCAGAAACGAAATATATATATATATATATATATATATATATATATATATATATATATATATATATATATATATGAAAAACAAGGGGAGAAGAATACTGCATGGTTATATATATATATATATATATATATATATATATATATATTAAGACAGGGGGGAAGAAAAAAATGGCTTCACTTGTGCTTTAAAAAATTTATTTTCTTCACAAAATCCAAAAATAATTTTTTTCCGGATTAGAAAATTTTTTTTTTTTTTTTTTTTTAAATGTTATAATTTGAGTCGTTGGTTGTTGGTTAGGTCTTAGGAGTTCTTGGTTAACGTAGGAGGTATTGTTTCGTTTCTAAAAAGACCTTTCACGCTGAGGTGCGCT
>OZ024743.1:38645627-38650627 GCA_964016885.1 Eledone cirrhosa
CAAAGTGATCGCGCCAAAAATAGATTCAAAAACGGCTAAGAATCGTGACGTAGCAGTGGTCAAGTTATAAAGAATGTGATTTGTTGCTTACGGCGGGTAGGCTTGTTGCTAGACAGCGCAGTCCATTATTGCCCAATTGTATCTCAACCTAACGGGAGATTATTAAATATAAAGATATACATATACATAAACATAAAGTCATAGATATATATGTGTTTTGCAACCGGTCACGTTGTGGCTCAATGAAGAATTAATAAATTAAATAATCAGAGCAATATACAATAAATCATGTCTTTAAAATTATTAGATAAAATATATACCATTTCCTCTCCCAATTAGCATAATTATATATATATATATATATAGGTTGATTACGAAGTAAATGGTATAGCTAATTAACTACTAACAAAAGTATTTGTTCCCCAGTTATCGTGTGGAAACATTTCGATATTTAAACATGGATATAATATATTTAAACTATTTATGCTATAGAATTTTAAATGGTATTCAACGATAGATTCTTTATATGACTGGCAAATGACATTGGTTATATTTTGTTTTAATAACATCAGATTTATTCACCATTAACTTGTATCAGGAGACACGTCATAGTTCAGCTTATTCATATCATTCACAAAACCGCAAAGAGATTTAACCTTCACTAATTGAAGAATAGCAACCTGCTCTCCAGCTCATTAACAATCTAGATTGCTATTACATTAATCATCAGGTTCGAAACTATCACAAAATGTGGCATTTCTTACAAAACGTATCTGAGTTAAACTGGAAATTGGCAGTAAACTGAACAATAGATATTTATAATTCAATTACACTAAGCAAATCTTATATCTAAAGAGAAGGATTTAGCCTTGCATTCTGTAAGAAAAGACATTACATTGACCAGCATACAAAGAACCTACGGACCATTCTAGTCATAAAGAACTTTTACAGAAAGCTATTATTTCAAAACGGAATTGCCAATTATATACAAAATAGGTTGTCCATGGTTATGGGGAAATGTAGAAATATATTTCAATGGTCAATGAATATATTCACTGCAAGCTTAGATACTTCAGAATGTCTGCATCAAAATTACATTTTAAATCTTAAATACTACGATTTTCTTTGATAACAAAAAAATTCCAGCTTTTTCCGTAACGCTAAAAACAGAATATAAAGGGTATTTTAGTAATGTATGTATTAGTGTCTCATAATAAATTTAAAAGTTCAATTCTCTCCATTTATCTCAAATATTCTTAGAAACTACAATTATTGGTAGCGTAAAATATATTGCATGATATATTAAAATAGTAACTTCTGTACGAACCACTTCAATTTGTATTGAGAAGGCTTATGTCATTGTTTTCTTCTTCTTCTTCTTCTTCTTCTTCTTCTTCTTCTTCTTCTTCTTCTTCTTCTTCATCTTCTTCTTCTTCTTCTTCTTCTTCTTCTTCTTCTTCTTCTTCTTCTTCTTCTTCTTCTTCTTCTCTGTGGTCTGAGCCCAGTTGTGGTTTGCCTGATAGTGATCAGATACTAGTCATCTCTCTCAAGTGCGCAACGTGAGGAGGTAGACAAACATAGGTCCCGCGATTATGTCAAACGAAAGATAACATTATTTCCATTTTCGATTCTACTATTTATGCACACGTGCATGCATAAATACATGCATACATACATATGTACATACATAAATACATAAATACACACACATACACACACACACACACACACATATATATATATATATATATATATATATATATATATATGTAAAATATCGCTACCATATACTGTACCGATTGTGTTGTTATCTCTGTTTACCTTTGAAAATTGTAAACTTGACTGTCACCACATAATATGAACCTGAAGATTGCGAAAGCATGAGAGTACTTGTTCAATTAAAACTTAACATTTAATATTCTACCATACTATTTCATTCTAATACCATTATAATTTTAAAGGATTGTAAATAGAACAAGTTGGAATTCCTTATATTAATATAATCTTCTATACACACCCGTGTATATTTATATATATATATATATATATATATATATATATATATATACATACGTATACTTCATACCTACCTCATGCATATATCCATACATGCATAGATACAAAGGTACATACATACACATTGTGCTGCCCCCTCGTATATCGAGTATGGCCATTGCACGATATAACAGTATTAATAATTATCAATTAATGCTATCGTACAAAGCCTGTGCGTGAAGATGTTTTTGGAAGTGAGGAGAAACTCTTCACTGAGCGACAGTAGCTATAACCCGAAAAGAAGAGAAATTCAACATCATCGGTAACTATTAAACCGCAGCTTTTATGTCAAAGTTATCCTAGTTTCCTGACTTGCTTTCTCCTAGAAGAATGTCTTGACAAAAGCTAGGCGTACTTCCCTCCCACTGGTTTAACAGCGCCATCTGGTATCCAGAACGATTATTTCTATGTCCCCGCGCACATACATACACATGCATATATGTATATACATACATAATGGATGGCCCCTCGTTATCAAGTATGGTCATTGCACGATATACCATTATTAATAATTATTAATTAATTCTATCGCGCAATGCCTGTGCGTGAAGATATTTTTTATAGTGAGGAAAGACTGTGCACTGAGCCAATCCCACTCTCTGAGCGACAGTAGCTATAACCCGAAAAGAAGAAAATATCAACATCATCGGTAACTAATTAGCCGCAGGTTTTATATCGGAGTTATCCCAGTTTCCTAAGTTGCCTTCTCCTAGAGGAATGCCCTGACAAATGCTAGGGCTCCTTCACTCCCAGTGGTTTAACCGCGCGATCGGGTGTCCATCCCGACTATTTCTCTGTTCCCACGCATATACATGCACATGCACCCATGTATATATACATACATATGTACATGTGTATATACATATTTACACACTTTTAGATGGCCGATGACTCTTATGAGTTCTTCCGACCTTTGTCAGGTATGTACATACATACGTATATACATACATATATATATATATATATATATATATATATATATATATATATATATATATATATATATATATATATATATATATATATATATATATATATATATATATATATATATATATATATATATATATATATATATATATATATATATATATATATATAAATATGACATACCATATTTAACTTGGTATCCTTGAAATATGTATAATTAAATAAATATGACAATTAAGTTAATTTCGTTTCGTTATTTGTTTAAATAAATATGGTTTTATAAATATAGTTTCCATTTGTTAATATCGTATATATATATTAGAAAGTGAGTTTTTTTTTACAAAATGAAAAATAACCGAGGTGTCCTACACGAGTGAAAGTATAAAGAAAAAAAGATGAAATCGAAAATGCAACTGGAGTCTTATTTAAAAAAAATATATATATATTTATTTGGTTCCTTTACCGGTTTCGCAGTTCTTCTGCTTTTCAAAAGTAGACTTGAGATATATATACATGCATACATGTATATACATGTATATACAGATTAGAAAGCGTATGCTTACATTTAGTAATGTACAGTTTTGAATACCACCCACTATTACTGACTGGAACGTTTTATATATATGTGACATTCGTACAAAATAAACGGCTAAGTTGAATGGCAAATTGAAAGTAAACTGAACAATGCATATTTAAAATTCAATTACATTAACGAATTCCTATATATAAAGAGGGAGAGTTAGGCCTGCGTTTCAAAAGAAAGGTTATTGTAGGATCTTATAGACCCAACATATAATGATTTCACGAACAATTCTCCATATAAAAGACGTTTACGTTAGGCTATAATTTCAGCAGAATTGTCAATTACATATCGAGTGGCGAATTTATAATTCTAGGCAATAATAACATATATTTAAACGCCTGCAAAACATCTCCTGAATGGAAATTTTTCCTTTGAGATACGCTTTGCTAACATGCTATGGTTGTACAATTTGATCGGCAAATTAACCACTATGGAATTACAGAAGGCTTATATCTAACATCTTAGCGCGAGAACATTCAGACACACACCGATACAGACATACAGACACACACAGACACATACAGACAGACACACACACACATACACACACGCGCTCATACACAAACACACACACACATATATATATATATATATATATATCTATATATATATATATATATATATATATATATATATAAAAGAAAATGTTCGCTCTACATGGCTGAATAAAATAAATGTAATCTGAGTTTTTCGAATATTAATAATAACATTGGATTCGTTTGCAATTATACAAACAAGCCTCAATGTTATAGCCATGTCAGTAGAATGAACCCTTCATTATTGCTCTTGTGTTGGCATGTGAACAAGAATGAAGGGTTCATTCTACTGACATGACTATAAAATTGAGGCTGTTTTGCATAATTGAAAACGAATAGAATGTTATTATTAATATTTCAAATCCCGCCGAGGTTAACTTTACCTATACGGGGTCGATAAAATAAAGTACCACTAATGCACTGAGTAATTGCTGGCCTTGTGCCAAAAGTAGAAACAATTATTAATATTTGAGAAACTCAGATTACATTTATTGTGTATTTTTGAAAATAACATATATTTTCACTAGCTCTGAAAGTGTGGCTGGTGAACAGTGAGCTGTACTGATGAAGGGTGATACCCAGAAACATTAGTGTCTGCAGTTCTGTTCAGATGCCGACACAAGAGAAAGAATGACGGGTTCATTCTACTGACATGGCTATAACATTGAGGCTTGTTTGCATAATTGCAAACGAATGCAATGTTATTATAAATATTCGAATAACTCAGATTACATTTATATATATATGCTTGTCTGTGTGCTAGACCTTACTATGAGAGAGCTTCACGGGGTCAGGTTAATTTGGCTACCAAGTAAGATGAAAGCAGACACATTGACCATTAATTAATTGATATCACTTAAACTTACAACTTATGATGCTGTCAATTATATCTACAA
>OZ024743.1:38655627-38675627 GCA_964016885.1 Eledone cirrhosa
TATAATTTTCTCTACAATAATACACTCAATATTCATTTCAATTGTATATCCTCGTTCTAGTTATACATTTCACAATACACTAATCATGAAAACTACTATGTGTACAATGATAGGTATTCAACTTGAAATCTCACCTCCGATGCACAAGTCTCACTAAGGATTTTGTGGATAACTAAACCTTCGTCATGGAGGGAAATACCACACCCAGCTACTGCTACTTTATCCAAGGGAATAGCAACGTGCAATATAGCTTGGCATCTGATTGATCACAGGCGTTGCTGTCAGAATGCATGCAGCTTGAATGGATTATACAATACATGTCCATCTTTATAACACGTATGCTATTCCTTCAATTTTATTTTGTATATTATCAATTTCGAACGGATGAAGGATAACGTTTATCAAATTTAGAATAAGAAACAGTGCTGTAAGGCTTCGATTATTTCAATGACCTCCGAAGAATTATCAAATAAATCTTGCTGAATATTATGAATTATTTTTTAACTTTAAGAGTAGGATTCTCCGTTTATCTTTTTAACTGGAACTCTTATCGTCATAACTGGTAGAATGCCAGGTATAATCATAGGAAGGGTAAGGAACACCCCCTTTTCTTCTTATTTCTTAACGACCAGAAGCGATATTAAAATAGGTTGCATAGAGGTACGGGATTCGGCATGATCCTGTAAGCAAGATTGCTTGATTAGTCTCGTCATATAATTAGCTATGTTTGCAACAGTCATTAGCGAAACCAGGCTCTCTGACACCCATGCTACTGACTCCAATTTTAAGATATATGTGATTCTTAGGTGACCTGTAATGGGAGACTTGTTGGTAGTGCTGTTTAGAAAAAGCCTAAATCTCGAGATTTCTGGACTCGGATGTCAACCTGGTGGCCATAGATATTGGCAAAAGTGAAGGTTGTGCATTTATATTTGGAGCGATCTTCGACCCCTCAAGAACAGGAAGGTAAGATTCCTTTAAGCGTCTAGAAGTCTTCTTAGGAACATCTCAACCTTTACCGTTAGGAGAGAACTGGAACGGCATCATGGATACACATCGGGACTTGCTGATAGAAGCGGTTATTCAAAAACGTCAGGAACATGATCCGATATTTCAAGCTCGTCGTTTTAACGGAACTCAAGCGAAGACCAAGTGTAGGCTCATGGCATCTGGATTGCTGTGTTGCGTTCAGAGCTCTATTACAATGGCCACCGCGATAAGTCAAAATTCCACGATAGCGTTCTAGAGAACACTAGTGGTGAACAAGATGGACGACAGTCTTAGATACATTGGAGGCCTCAGCGAGAACAAAGCAGCGACTATGTTCTGGAATTGGAAAATTTGAACAGGCTTGGAAGTGAGGAAGTGTCGCTAGAATGATCACTCCGAGATGCCCCCACAGCAATGACACGCGTTTACACTCACTTGACCACATTGCCGGCTTATGGAATACGTCAACCAACGATTGTCGCATGTAGGACGGCTACGGCTTTTGGCCGGCTCCACCTGAAGATCACTCAGTCGCCTTCTTTTGGCTAGAATGTTTAGGCAGTTTTCGTCTATCTGGTGGATATGGTGGACATGGCTTAAAAGGACAGAAGATAGACACTTTCTAATTCAGCCAAACCCTCGTTGAGGTTTCGAGTTCCACTTGGAAAGGAAGGTGAGGGTGGTGAGATAAGTGCTGCCCCAAGTTCATTTGCTAGATGGAGCGTGAATAGATCGAGAATTGCCCGTGTGACAGGGCCTACGATGACTATAATTTGTGGAGGAGAGGTGTACTCTCCACAGGTGCACTCGAAGTGTCGGTTGGTTCAGGTTGTTGGGGTACCTGAGTTGCCGCTGGGTGATTCTCTCCCTACTGTGGAATATGTTTTTATTTTCATCTTTTATTGTTATTGTTTATGTACATATATTACCCAAGTATATTGTAAAACGCCATTGTCCCTGTCCAATGTATTGTGCTCTATATTTAGGTCCTTGTGCGCAATAAAGAACGAATAATAATAATAATAATAATAATAATAATAATAATAATAATAATAATAATAAGCACCAAAAGATCATATTCCATTACAAAAGATGCACAAAGATACAGTAATGGACTACAAATTTCAGAAGTCCCATTTACTGCTGAAATGGAAAACACAGAAAAAGCAAAGCAGGTAAAAGTAACTGCAAAGAAAGAACTGCTACAGAAACTGGCTAAGAAATGGCAAGAAAAGCCTCTGTATGGAAAATACCCAGAGCGAGCTAACAATCCTGATGTTGACAAAACTTTAACCCATCAGTGGTTGGCATCCTCTGGACTGAAATCGGAGACTGAAGGACTGATTATATCCGCACAAGATCAGTGTCTGCCAACAAAAAATTACCAAGCCAACATAATAAAAAATGGGTGCAGCCCATTATGCCGTGTATGCAAAAAACAACCAGAGACCATTGACCATATAATTTCAATGTGCAGTCCTATAGCTCCAACCGAATACCTAAACAGGCATGACAGAGCTGCACAATACATACATTGGATAATGTGTAAGCATTTTGACCTGCCCCATCAAAAGAATTGGTGGGAGCATCAACCACCTCCCATACTTGAAAAAGATCACATCTCCATCTTGTGGAACTTTAGCATCCAAACAGACCGAAAAATAGATGCAAATAGACCTGATATAATATTGAAGGACTTTCAAAGGAGGGTATGCCTGCTAATTGATATGTCTGTTCCAATAGACAAGAATGTATCTATAAAAACATTTGAAAAATTGAGCAAGTATAAGGACCTGGAGATAGAAATTGGAAAAATGTGGAAATTGAGAACTAAAACAATACCAGTGGTTGTAGGCGCTCTGGGAATGATACCTAAGGGGGCTAACGACTACTTATCGCAAATCCCAGGAAACCCGCGTATAGGAGAAATACAAAAGATAGTACTAATGGGAACTGCCCATATACTAAGGAAGATCCTGTCAATATAAGTACATCACAAGTCTAAACACTAAGGATGCATGTGTGAATATGTGTGTTCTTTCTTGAACATGGCGGACCTTGTTGTCTCTTGAGGTCACTGGTTGTGACTTGGTGATAACTCGTATAAACATAAAGCAAGATAAATGCAAATAATAATAATAATAATAATAATTGTTTCTACGTTAGGCACAAGGCCAGCAATTATCCAGTGCATTACTGGTACTTTATTTTATCGACCCCGTAATCATGAAAGGCAAAGTCAATCTCGGCGGAATTTGAACTCAGATCTTAAAGGGACGTCACTATGCTGGAAAGCATGGCGTCCGACCCACTACCGATACTGCCATTCCACTTTCATTTATTGGCCAAAAGGTCCGACATATACGGGACAACACAAAAGACTGGGACAGTCGGGTTTTACAGAAAAATCGAGTAAACAATATGAATAAGAATAACAAAGTAACAATAAAAATATGGGAAAAATTCACCAATAGGGGGGATGACCACCCAGGGTTCGCTCAGGTACCCAACCAATCCTGAATGACCCGACGCTTCGAGAGCATCCTGGAAGGGCACCCCTCTCCTCCTCAATTTACCCACCTACAGCCGCATGACCAGAGTAGGTCCATTCACACGGGCCATTCTCGCCACATTCACGCACCTTTCAGCAAATGTATTGGGGGGCAGCACTTCTCTCTACACCCTCACCTTCCTTTCCAAGTGAAACTTGAAAGAGTTGATGAGGGATTGGCAGAAGAGAAAAGTGTCTGTCTTCAGTCCTTTCAACTTCGTCCACCATACAACCTCTTTCGCTACAGCCACCAGACAGAGGAACATTTCCTGCCATTCCTGACCAAAAGAAGGCGGCGGGTCGATCTTCAATATGGACTCGGCCGATAGCCGGATCCGTTCTACAGCCGACGGCAGCTGTTCGACATAACTCCACAAGTCAGTAATGCACGGACACTGTACGAGTGCGTGCAGAACGGTTTCGTTGCTCTGCGCCAATCTCGGGCACGTACGTCTGACAGCACTTCCGTGCCTGTAGAGTTTATTTCGAACCGTTAGTGCCTCCCGGTAGCACTGCCAAGCGAGGGATTTTAGGAAATTATCCATCGTCCCCGGCTCGAAAGTCCTCTTAAACAGACTGGTTAGTTAGATTTGGTCGACTCCAAGAGCCTCTCCGAGTGCGTCGTCACACTTGCCCACCACTAATGCCCTATAGAACTCGAGAGTGGAAGTTCCACTGAACGCATTGCCCGCTTGGTAGAGGGCAGTGAGTGCCTGGCAACATTCCAGATGCCAGTCACCCAGTCTCGGTCTCTTCTTGACCCTGGACTGCAGCTCAGTCAAAGAAACGGGCTCCGGAAAGGCCCGTCTGACAACCGGCAAACACACCTGTTCAACGTTCAGGCAGAATATCTGGAGATGCCGCAGCCTTAGCGCGTGTCTGAGCAACATTAGCCACGGCATGCCCAGCCCTCCACGTAGAGGGTGCCGGCAGCAGATGGACCGCCTCACCAGCGGAACCTGACCCCTCCACAAGAATCTGAAGAGGAGCCGCTCCAAGATGGCGAGGCGCGAACGGGTGCAATGGACGACGGTCAGACGGTAGTAGGTGACGGACTCGATGTACACTTTCGCCACCGCCACCGGACCTTTCAGTGATAGCTTCTTCCCAGCCCATTTCTGGGTGAGACTGGCTACCCTTCCCGTCACATCGTCCCAATTCTTATCCACCTGGAGGTCTTGCCCGAATCAAACCCCGAGCGACTTTACCGGTCCGTCCGTCCAGCGCCTGACGACGCTGTTGGACGGCATGGACTTGCTTCTCCATGTGCCGAGTTGCAAGCCCACCGACTTTTCCGGGTCAAGTTTTGTTCCCGTCAACCTCTCATATTCCTCCAAGAATTTGCCGACCACCTCGATGTCTGAGGTGTCCGACACCATCACGGTGATATCGTCCGCATAAGCCGACACAGCCTTTCCGCGTCCCGGTTCGAGCAGGATACCCTGCAACAGCTCCAGCTTCCGCAGTAAAGGCTCGAGAGTCAATACGTACAGAAGGGAGGAGAGAGGACACACTTCAGGGACCGATCGGGAGACTTGAAACGGTTTCGAGAGGTGGTCATTAATTTTGACCACCGAGAAGGTGCTGCTGTGCATTGCAGCGATCCAGATTCTGAAGACTGGGCCGAAGTCAACCGCCTTGAGGACAACCTCCAGGTACCGATGGTCGACCCTATCGAATGCTTTCCATTGATCTAAATTGATCAGAACCCCACCGAAGCCAGGTTTACACCCTACCCTCTCTATGATGTATCGTATTAGGTGGAGATTGTCGTGTATGGACCTGGTTGGGATTGCGCAATTTGCGCCTCCCCAACCAAATCCCCGACCACAAGCGCCAACCTCTTCGCTAATACCCTGGCCAAAATCTTAAACTTTGTGTTGACTGGGTTATGGGCCTGAAATAGTCTAATGTGTCCGTCTTGTTCTCGTATTTCCTTATCAACGTCACTACGCCCCGGCTCACGGAACTGAGAATACTCCCGTTTTGAGGCCAGTTGCAGTAGAGGGCTTCGAGGAGATTGGAGAACAAGTAGTCTGGCATATTGATGTAAATCTCGTAGGGAAGACCATCCAAACCGGGTGACTTGCGCCTCATGCAGCCGGCAAGGGCATCCTGAATCTCGGCTGAAGTCATTTGCCTTTCGCAGCGTCCATCATCAGCTGTCGAGAATTGCGGCAAACCATCGATGTAGGGAATGAAGTCCGCCACCGTATATGACTCGCCACTTCTCTCGAACAACCGAGCAAAATGTTGACGAAAGGCCACACATCCGCTTGGAATCGCTCAGCTCGTGTCCGTCTCGGTCCGTCAAAGACCGAATCGTGGTTTTATTACCACGCTGTGCCTCTGCCACGCGGGTCCATCG
Source organism: Eledone cirrhosa (assembly GCA_964016885.1). NCBI lineage: Eukaryota > Metazoa > Mollusca > Cephalopoda > Octopoda > Eledonidae > Eledone > Eledone cirrhosa. The sequence goes on from OZ024743.1 coordinate 38,661,537, forward strand.
AACAGCTTTGGTTCCCTTGTTCCTCAGAGCATGCGCCTTAGCTCTGACAATGCAACCTTCGTGTTTCGCATTGAAAAAATGGTCTAATGTGACTCTTGCCGTTTGCACGTCAGTTGCAATGTCACTACCAATAGCCTCGTCTAACTTATCTTCAAACTTCCCCTCCTTTCTATTTTTTTCTAACGCTACTTCTTTCCTAAACTCTATCGACATTACTCTAATCTCTCTTTTGAGAGTCCCCCACCATCTATTGTTGACGACGCCCCTGTCAACCTTTACTTAACTAAATTGTTGACCCGGTCCCTGTAAGCCTTACGTGCCGGAAATGACATGTTTAGCTTCCAGTAACCAGGTCCTAACCTACGCGTCTTATCTTGGTCGACCATACAGATCACAAACTTGTGATCTGAATAGGCGACCGTTTGAAATCGGGGAGAGCTTACACTATTTCTGTCTATTTCCCTAAATAATATCCTGTCTATATACAATCTAGATGACCCTATGCGGTTAGTCCAGGTCAACACTGACGCATTAGGGAAATCTAGTCGGTACATGTCAGACAGTCGGAACTGGCTGATCAGGTTCTTGAGGCTTTTGCACCACCCGATCCTATCGGATACTCCCACACAGTCCCAGCGTACGTCTAAGATGTCGTTCCAGTCCCTCTCTAACAGTAAAGGGCGAGACTTACCCAGAAAGGCTTCCACGCGTCTAAAGAAGTCCGGCCGTCCTGCCCCAGTAGGGGAATAGGCGGCCACCAGTCTAAAGGCGCCACCTTTGTTATTGTTCACGTCCAGGACAACCAAATTCCCGTGCAGGTCGCGGAAGATCGACCTAACCTCGAGAACCAGGCCTTTGCTAAACAGCACTGCCGCCCCGCCTCCCATTCCCGGCCGGCTAACAGATGTAAATATATGTTAGTCGTCGAAAATGTGGGCCTGGTGTGCGCGTGTCGGAAATCCTGATCTCGCTGACGGCAATTACATTAATTTCTAGAGACCTGAGGTCGTTGAGCAGGTGACCCTGCCTCCAAGGCGATCCCAGGCCTCGAATATTTAAATTTCCTACTCTTAATTCGGCATTGTTATAAGGTTAAAAAGAGAGAGAGGAAAAGTTTACTTACCTTCCGGGCTCTTGTGAAGGGCGGGTGGTTCGACCTCCATAGTTGGTGGGGTTTCTTTTGGGAACCCCGTTAAAAGTCTTGAAGTGGGTTTTACGTTCGGGGTTCCCACGTCCCGAGGAAAGGTGTCTCGTATATATTTGTATAAATCGAGCGACATTCGCACCAGAAACAATTCTTCCAGCAGGCGAAATGTGCTCGATTTAAAAAGTTCCCCATCTTTTTGTATATTTTCACTTCCTGCTACGAGGGCCATCAGTGCCTTGTTGGGTCTCCTGACGAGCACGAAGTTTTGTATGTTTTGTTGATGTGATTTTATTTGTTTCCGTGGCTGTGGTGGTGATGGTTTTGGTGGTGGTGTTTCGGTTGTGTCTGTGTTTGTCGTGATTACGGTGTCTGTGGTTTCAGATGTTTGTATGTGTATATGTTCTTGCGTCTGTTTAGGTTGTTCGTGTTTGGGGGATTCTGGTGATGGTGATAGAGGTGTTGATGTTGGTGTTATTGGAGAGATGTTTGCGTGGGTGGTGTCTGCATTTTTTTTATTGTGGGTGATTTTGTGTTTGTTGATATTTTTTTTCCTTTTTGTGTTTCCTTTTCTGTATTTGGGGGGATTTTTGTTTTCCCTCATCTTTACAACTGGTAGATGAGGTGTCTGTGTCTGTAAGTGTGTCTGTGTGTATGTTTATGTTTTTATTGGTGTGTGTATTTATGAGGGGAGGGTGAATTTAACAACTTTCCTCGTTTCCCCCCTGGGTGATCAATGTTGGTGGTGGTCTTTCATATGGTGTTGTTGGTGGTTTTGCCGATGCTGGTGTTGGTTGTGGTCCTCTCCCCGGAGTCGGCAGCAGTGGAGCCTTTGGACCCCTTGCATCTTTCAGCAGTTGAGGGAAGAAGGCTCGCAAATAGGTTTTTCCCCCACAAACAAAACAATGCGGCCTTTTCCCCTCGGTCATAATATGAATGACGGTCCCATTCTGAAGGCGGATGTGGTCCGGGATTTTCTTCACGTTCTCGGGCCTGATCTGGAGCAGTATCTCCAGGTCAACCCCGGACCAGTCCCCTCTGGCCGTTCTGGTCACTTCTATCGGGACGGTATCCATCCCCTCCACAATCACACATCCCAGTCCTGGTGGGATTCTGGGAATGCGGAGACGGGCCGTTTTTTTTCCCATGTGGGAGGGGTACATAATGACCTTGCTCGTTTTGCAAGGAGTCATAGCGTGTTTCATAGCGAGGGCTTCTGAATTGAACAGCATCGAAATGGTGCCGTACTGACTGCCCCTCGCTATGTATTCGGTGTATTCTCTGATGCACCTCAGCGCGAATTCGATATCTGCTTGTGGAATTAAAGCTGCCCGTTTGGTTTGTGCTGAGATGCATCTATAATGGACCGTTCTGCGCTCCACTGCCTCAATAGCTTCTACCGGGACAGTTAAATAGGCCCAGGTTTGCTCTTGCTTGATGAGCTTCCAGGCTTGGGCCAACTTTTCATATTTGTTTGAGAGGTCCATGTTGAAGTATGGCCTCTTTTTTTGCTGCTGCCGCAGCGAAAGTGTTCTTCTTGTGTCGTAGGGGGTGTTGTTGTTGTTGTCGATGTTCTTGTTGGTGTTGTTCTTATCACTGTCGCAGTTATCATTGGTACCGTTGATATTGTTGCTGTTGGTGTTGTCGCTATTCGTTTTCATGTTAGTGGTGTTGATATTATTGTTGCATTTGTCATTTTTTCTATTATCTGTATTTTCGTTGTCGATGTTACTGTCATTTTTTTCAAAATTAGAGTTCTCAGTGTTGTTATCATTGGTGTCTATGTTTACATTGTTTGTGGTGGTGTTTGTTGTATCAATTTCTGTTAATCTTGCCGTAGCGCTCCTCTCAACTTCTGCGTCGTTGTCGCACGACAGCATATATATCGCTGGGGCGCGTGGCTGAGCCATTTTTTTTTCGTTTTTTTTTCGATAATTTAAAAAGAATGTAAAAGAGTTCAAATATTTGGGCCAAAAGGCCCAACTATTATTCTTTCCTATTCACAGGGCTAAGTCAAAGGGCTTGTATGCCTTTCACAACAACAAAATTCAACAAATAAGTGTTGACAGATAAATAAATAAACTTACGGGAGCGAGCAAAAAGACGTCCGTTCAGACTCAATAATAATAATAATAATAATAATAAAAGACAAACAAGAAGATCAGAACCTTGGTGGAAGAAACGACTGAATGTTCAAATCAAGGAAATGAGAAATGACATTGGAAAGCTTGGGTCCCTACTGAATGGGACACTACAAAACATAGACACTAAAAATAGATTGGAAATAAAGTACAAAACTAGGAGGAAAAAGCTAAATATCATCATAGAGGAACCGAAGCAACGCATTGTAGCAAAGAGTGCAAAGATTAGGCGGTATGAGAGCAGAGTCAGTCAGTATATACAGAACTGCATGTTTGACAACAACCAGAAGATGTTTGGACAGCTTGAATGGAAAGAAAGAGACAACGACTTGATCCCTGAGGCGGTACAGGCTAAGACATTCTGGAAAGGAATATGGGAGCAGGATGTTGAACATAATGATCAGGCAGTGTGGATTGAGACAGTACAAAAGGAGATTAGTGAACAAGCACACCAACAAACTGATTTGAGTACCACAGTTGAAACTCTTAAAGTGCAGGCCAAAAAACTAACTAACTGGAAATCACCAGGCTCAGATTGTATGCAGGTGTATTGGATAAAAAATATAACATCTCTCCACCCGAAACAGACAACCATGTTCAATGACTGCTTAATGTCGGGTGAGGTACGAGAGGTACAAAAGGTACCGTCGTTCTGGTAATGAAAGACCGAGTGAAGGGTAATGATGTTACCAACTATAGACCTATCACATGTCTGTCCGTAATGTGGAAACTGTTACAAGCATTGTGTCCGAAGATTCTACCATCACCTCCACACAAACAACTTGTTACCGGACGAACAGAAAGGATGCCGAAAGAAGTCCCGTGGTACAAAGGACCAGTTACTTATTCATAAGATTGTAATGAGGATGTGCAAGAGGAGACACACTGGTCTTGCCATAGGATGGATAGATTACAAAAAGACATTCGACATGGTACCTCATTCTTGGATAACCAAAAGGCTAGAGATCTTCAAGTTGACAGATAACGTCAGACAGTTGTTGAGCAAAATTATGAGGTCCTGGGAAACAAAGTTAACTTCGGGTGGAGAATACTTGGAGGCGTTAATATCAAGAGAGGTATCTTCCCTGGAGATAGTTTGTCCCCCCTGTTGTTTGTCCTTGCCCTGATACCCCTGACGATTATACTGCGAGAAGTGAGAGCAGTATACAAGTTGGGAAAAGGAGAGCTTACCATCAACCACCTCCTCTTCATGGACGATCTTAAACTATTTAGGAAGAGTGAGAAGGAGGTGGATGTACTTGTTGACACTGTCCGTATTTTCAGCAATGATATATGTATGCAATTTGGTATTAATAATTTGGAGTTCTAGTGATGAAGAGGTGTAAATTGAGCAGAGGCAACGGAATCCAGGTACCAACAGGTGAGATGATAAAGGAAATTGACACTGAAGAAGGATACAACTATTTAGGTGTTCTGGAGGGAGATGACTGTCATAAGTGCAGTGAATTCCCGAGCTGTGTCTATTATTCGGTACAGTGCGGGAATTCTGAAATGGAATGTTGCTGAATAAAAAGAAATGGATAGGAAGACTAGGAAGCTATTTACTATCTACAACATGTTCCACAAGAGGAGTGATGTCGATAGACTCTACTTAAGGATATCTGAAGGTGGAAGATGTCTTTTCAGCATAGAGGACTGTGTTCAGATGGAGAAAAACAACCCGCACGTGACTGACAGTAGGGAGCCAATGCTCAGAATTGTACTGAAGAAGAGGACAATAGACCAGGGGATATCCAAGGAGGAAATAAGAATAAGGAGCAAGAGCAACCTTCATGAAAATCCCTTCATAGTACATTCTTTAAGAAAACTGAATTTAGAGATCCACAGACATGGAACTGGTTAAAAAGAGACCTTAAAAAGGCTACAGAAGTTATGCTAATGGCTTCCGAAGAACAGGCCCTCAGAACAAAGTGGGTGTAACACTATATTTACAACAAGGATGCTAGTCCACTGTGTAGGATCTGTGGAGAGAGAGAGGAGACTGTGGCTCATATCGTATCCGAGTGTAAACACCTAGCCCACACTCACTATAAAGGCTGGAGACATGATGTGATCCACTGGCACATATGCAAAATAAACATTTTAACACATTCTGAGAAGTGGTATGAGCATAAGCCAGAGTCGGAAACTGGAACACAATAGGGCTGAACTGGTGGTTTTGGACAAGGAAAAAAGATCGTGTCTGATTGTGGATGTAGCCTGTCCATTTGACACGAGAGTGCAAGAAAAGGAGAATGAGAAAATTAACAGATAAAAGGACTTAAAGTGGGAGATAAAAAGGATTTGGAAATGCGATGAAGTCAGAGTCGTCCCGATTGTCATAGGCGTACTAGGTACTATCTCAAAGAGTTTCCAAGGATGGATAAAGAAAATTAGTCCAGCCCCGCTATTTGGAACACTTCAAAAAGCATGCTTGCTGGGAACAGCAAGAACCCTCCGATACGTCCTGAATATCTGAGGCAGAAGGTAGCGGCCTGATATTCATTTCAACAAACTTTCAAGTTAAATAACATCAATGACTGAGACTCAAAGAACAATAATAATTATTTCTACTTTTGGTACAAGGCCAGCAATTATCCCAGTGTATTACTGGTATTTTATTTTATCGACCCAGTAAGGATGAAAGGCAAAGTTAGCCTAGGCGGGATTTGAACTCAGCCCATAAAAGGCCGTACCTCTTTGCTGCAAAGCATGGCGTCCGACCCTCAACCGATACGGCCAATAAAAAAAATAATATTAATTATCATTATTGTTATTATTATTGGTAGTAATCCCTCTTCCATTAGCCGGGAAGGGCAGGCAGTTTTTATCTCCCTGGTGGCCATGGCGAAAGTGATAGTATGGTGGACACGTTTGAAAGGGCTGAAGACGAGCACTTACCTCTTCGGTGATGCCCTGATTAAATTTTTCAAATTTCATTTGAAAAGGAAAATCAGGGTAGAGAGGGAAGTGCTCTCTTCCCAGCATTTTGTTGAAAGATAGGTGAGAGAAGCAAGCATGGCCCGAGTGAATGGGCCTACTCTGAGTATGTGTCTGTAAATTAAAGGTGGACAACTGGGAGAGGGCACTTGCCCTGGTGGTCAGCGTCACTGTGGCCTTTTAATGGGCTTTCTCCACAAATGTCCCTCGGAAGTCCCCCATATTGGGGAATTTTTCATTGTTATTTTTTTTATTACATCCTCTGTTTTTTACACGCAGAAATGCCCATTTGTACCGTCCTGTATTGTCCTGTACTGTCTACTTTATGTAAACCCTTGTGGTTAATAAAGAAAGCATTATTGGTAGTAGTAGTGGTATTATTCTTATTATTAGTATTATTATAACTATTATTATTATTAGTAGTAGTGGTAGTAGTAACAAAAACAGAAAACCAGCGATGAAATGTGTTCCTGAATTATGCTTTGGGAATGATGACGTTGAATACATATATATTTTTGTCAATTATTTAACAAGTATTGCCTTTAAATGTAACGTAACTTAAACATAAATGTCTGGTTTATACTATTTTCAATTTTACAGTCCTGATGCCAAGAAATATATTGTTCAAACGATGTAGTCGCAATTTTGAATGTATTTTATTATTTTTTCTTGATTTTGTTTCCCTTACCCCGTTCCATTTTACTCTACATTTCATTTTCTTTGTTTTTACAGTTACAACTTTTAATTCTGTTACGTCAAAGGCAACTGCATGAAACATAAAACAAACCAAAAAAGCCAAGAAAAATATGTTTACTTAGAAATTCACAAACACACTCTCTGTCTCACTATCTTTGTCTCTGCATGCTCACACACATTTATATATGCGTCTCTCTCTCTTTCTTTCTCTCACTCTGTACATCAACACACATTGGAAAATGATACTGCAAGTATATATTTATTTTGTTATAGATTCTTATTCAACAAGAATTCAGGAACAGGGAAGAAAATAATCGTGCTACATAGGTCAATTTTAAACATAATGGTCGTATGATGGCTTCTCTTAGTTACGTGAGGCCAGATGAAATAAATTGCATAGATAAGTGTGTTTGTTGTGTGCTTATACATAGACATTCATACACATACTTATCTGTGTGTGTGTCTGTATGTATGTGTACAAAAGTTAAGCGATGGAAAACCCTGAATAAATTCCATAATAGTTTTCAACAATAATATCGTCTTTAGATTCTACGTAAATAGAATTTAAGTTTACAAATAAAAGATGTATATAAAAATTTATATTTTACGTATAGATTTAATAATGAGTCACTTGATAAACGTGATGTTATTGAGTGTGTGTGGCTGGAATTGAATGAGAGAAGACTGTGAGACGCTAGGAAGTGTAACAGAATATCAACGTTAGATGTAGAAAGAGAAAAGAAGAGTGAACTTTATAGAGTTTAAATCATTTGATTTTACATAGAGATGGATGACAAGCCAATTTTGTTTGAAATAACGAAATAAACGAATAGGGTAGTTGTTTGATAATATGTGGAACATAAATATCGACATGCTGTAGTGAGATGTATAACTGTAATATTACAATTAACAATGTGTGCTTATCATCAGTTCAAAGGGCAGGCCGGTTGATTTGCAGAATTTCCAGCCTGTCCTATGAAACACATTATAATATTTAGATCCGACCTTGTATGATCTGATTTCAAGTCCTGTCGAGATTCGTTTAAAGTCTCATTCAAAAGTGTGAACAATTTTTAATTCAAAGAAGGATGGTTTCAAAGAAGGATCGGTAGAGGGTCGAACAAAATACTGTGTGTCCAAACACCGCTGGATACATGTTTGCGTTTCATATTTGCCGCTCAATACAATAAAACACTTTTCGACTTTATTCATCCCTTTAAATTACTGGAACTGTGTTTGAATTACTTCCTATAATGAATGTTCATATAAATGGTATATCTTTTAAATTGTACTTTAGCTATTTTTCTGTTGTTATTCTGCGTGGATCATACATTTAATCATGTCGCGTGTTCCTTTCTCCCTATCTCTCTATGTTTATATATATATATATATATATATATATATATATATATATATATATATATATACATATATGTGTCTATGTGTGCGTATGTGTGTGTGCTTGTGTGTGTGCATAAAGCTTTTTAATTTACACACGCCTACAGAAATCGCACTTCTTATATCGATTATGTTGGTAACATAAGAAATTCACACTCAAATATCAAGATTCTAGATCATTACCCTGTAAACAGCTATTCCTCTAAAGTTACTCCTACTTTTAATCATATATGCCATCTGTTCATATATGATGAACATTTATATACTTATATTTCAATCTCACCTTTAATACTTACACGTTTCAGTAGTCATCATTAACTCCACAGATTCTTTTGAGCACACATTATCAAAAAGCATATATTTGGTAACCAGGGTTTATAAAGCGTACCAGTTCTTGACTCTCCAAATTAAATACCTTCAAAGCTATTGCCGTCATTATTGGTGTCAAGGGTCCATAGCAATTTACATAATTGTTTTCTGTATATTATCTGTAAAAACGAAATTTTTATGAATATTATTTTCTAATCGTTTTCTGTAAAATTTCTTAAATATGTATCATAATTTTAGTATTCTGGCCGAGTAGAGATCATAATAGCACATTATATATGCAACCGTTTATACAACATTATTTGTTATAAAAATTGACGTATACAATATTATGCTAGGAATACATTTCAGGCACACAATGAAATGCAGATATCGATGAGTATAACGATGATATAATTACATCCAAATCACCAGGGGCATGTACAGGAATGACAAGGGGTCCATGTTGGGTACCCTCTTTCGGCAGGGCCTGGAAATTTATCACGTATCTTTGATCTCAATCTGGTGAGCCACAACACACTGCGAAAGCAACACCGTTATAATGCAAGAAGAAGAATCAATGACATCATAACCTCACGTGAAGGTGTATACACCAATTACATCATGGCATCCCATGCAGGCAGTGACATTATCACGGGACATGCTGGCAATGTAATCATAACATCACATGCTGGCTAGGACATATGCAATAATGATTTTTATTATAGGCACAAGGCTCGTAATTTGAGGGGAGGGGAAAATCAATTACATGGACCCTAGTACGTTACTTGTGCTTCTTTTTATCGACCCTGTAAGTATGAAAGGCAAAGTTAACCTCGGCGGGATTTGAACTCAGACTATAAAGAGCCATAACTCTATGCTGCAAAGAAGGTGTCCGAGTCTCTCCCGATACTGCCTGCCAATCCACCACCCTAAGGACATATACAATAATGGAAGCATAGTATGATATCTAGACAATCAATGGTACATAAATGATGCATAACATTCCATGTGGGCAATGGCTTGTGTAATAATTGTTTCTACTATTGGCATAAGGCCAGCAATTGCCCAGTGCATTACTGGTACTTTATTTTATCGACCCCGAAAGGATGAAAGGCAAAGTTAACCTCGGCGTGATTTGAACTCAGAATGGCAACGGTCGTAAATCTATGCGTCAATGTAGGAAATGAAATATACTTCAATAGTCTCTCAACGTCATATGTATGTAATGATATTTACAACAATGATAACACAAAGTCATTTGTTGGCAATGGTATTTACAGCAATATCATAATATCCTAGGTAAAGGATATACAACAATGGAATCATAAACTTCACACGCAGGCAATGTTATCATATCATACCTTATACACAATGATATCTACAGCACAGACACTATAACCTTCCATATGGACAATGGCAAAGTAATATAAATGAGTTCTGCTGGGTATATATTTTTGAAAAGTAAACTAAATATAATACCACAAGGAATACAACGCGGTATAAATACATACAATCATAACTTCAGAATTTGATTTACAAGTGTATCTAAAAACCTTCTGAAACTGGCGAGATTCAATTAGTAATGACCCTTTCAAAATTATCCGTAGTGTTCACTGAACTAAAGCATGTAGTAGTAAGTATCTATTTTCAAGTAGCTTTTGAATATCTCCTATCACCATGACTTCTCTGGGTGAAGACTGACAATTTCAATGGATTTAAGAGAGGCCACATGACATCAACGCCGTGTCACTTGCGTGGAACTAAATGTACGCATCACATATTTGAATGTATAGGATAAAAGCGTAGGTAATTATTACTAATTCTGTATCTGTGTACAGATATTGGGTTGAATGTGGTGTAAAAAGATCACTACTGAACTGACAGGTCAAACATATATTTCTCTGCAACAATCTGGTTATAATTGCCGGTTTCACAAGTATAGCAACTGCAATATCCCATAGGAATAGCATGTGTGTTTTGATTTTACCATATTTCTAGCTGTGTATGTTCCATTATGTAAAGAACTCAAATATATGTTACCTAATGAGGCGAGTGAATATCAGTCTCATGGATATGCCGATTCAGGCCATATTTGGGTTGAAGAATTTTTCAAAAACAATAGCAGGTAACACATTGTTTTCAGTTAATTAACTAGAGTTTCCGACAGAGACGTCAACAGAAATGTCTAATATTAGTTTTATACTTCATGTAAAAGATCTTACGTAATCGATCTCATATATTTCATGTTGACAAAAATAGTATTTGTTAGAAATATAATAATTAAGTTTTACGTTTGAAAGTCTCCTCATATGAACTGTTCATCTTGCCATGGGCATATACAAAAAAATATATGTTTTAATGTTTGTAAAGCATACACCATATACTCACACCATTAGATGTTTAAATATTTCCCTGAAATATAGATGTAATTATCTCGCCTATAGTAGCCTGTGCTCAATACGTTTATTATAATAGCTATATATGTATATATATATATATATATATATATATATATATATATATATATATATATATATATATATATATATTATATGCACACATATATATATGTATGTGTATATATATATATATATATATTATATATGCACACATATATATATGTATGTGTATACATATATATATATATATATATATATATATATATATATATATATATATATATATATATATATATATATATATATTATATATGCACACATATATATATGTATGTATATATATATATGTGTGCAAAGGGCAAAGGAGCTCTTAAGAGTCAATGGCCATCCAAAATCACCGGGAGAGATGACCCCTTAGCCTTTGTCAAGGCAGAATTCTAGGAGAAGGAAAACTCTGATATAACACCTGCGACTCTGATGGTATCCAATGATGTTGACTTGTTCTTCTTTTTGGTAAATATCATCTTGGTTAAGAGAGTGGGACTGGCTTTGTGCAATGCCTTTGCTCACTATAAAAGCTTCACGGCACAGGCATTGCTTTATATCTGGAGATCTCTCTGCACTTGTCGTCACATGGTACCATGGGCCCAGCACTATGTGTCAATAATTGTCACAGGTGTAGTGTTTGTTCCAGAGTTTTCGAGTCGCTGGCTGGACTGGAAAGTCACACCCGTTCGGCGCATCGGTAGGGGTTCTCCTATATGGATATAAAGTAGTGGCCGTACTCGAAAACGAGTTGGCAGCCACCATATATATATATATATATGTATATATATATATATGTATAATATACATATATATATGTATAATATACATATATATATATATATATATATATATATATATATATATATATATATATATATATATATGCATATATATATATATGCATATATATATATAGTATAAAGAAAAGCGAAGTAGTTTCAGATGTTCAAATCCTTTAATAATAATGCTGTGATATATATTTCAGTGACGACACTGGCCACACTGTTCTGTGTGCGAGTGTCGTGTCATCATCAGACAGCTTGTTACATAATAAGGTTATGTTTCCGAGGCAATCCAAATTGGATCGACGAGGGAACAATTTGGATTGCCTCGGAAACATTATTATCAAAAGTTCAAAACCCGCCGAGGTTAACTTTGCCTTTCATCCTTAAGGGGTCGATAAAATAAAGTAGCAGTAATACACTGGATAATTGCTGGCCTTGTGCCCAAAGTAGAAACAATTATTATTAAAGGATTTGAACATCTGAAACTACTTCGCTTTTCTTTATACGATATTTAACCCGTCACTCCTATATGGAAAAAGTACGTTGAGTGCTTGAAATGAATTGCATCACTGTTTACCCTAATATATATATATATATATATATATATATATATATATATATATATATATACATATATATATATATATATATATATATATATATATATATATATACATATATATATATGTATATATATATATATATACATATATATATGTATATATATATACATATATACATATATATATATATATATATATATATATATATATATATATATATATATATATACATATATATATACATATATAAATACATATATATATACATACATATATACATATATATATACATATATATATGTATATATATATATATATCTCTATCTATCTAAGGCGGGTAAAATTCCCGAGATCCATGGACGAGTTCTCTCTAGCGGTCTCTGTCCCTCATTATCGCTGCCATATCCTGCATCTCCAACAGACCAGTGTCTGTCCTTAGGGCATCAACATATGTTAACCTTGGTCTTCCTCTGCTAGTGTGTCCATGTAGGGGCTCCCAAAGGAGCACTGAGTGCAATGTCAACTCTGGATGTCGGTGAGCATGTCCAGCCAACCTCAGTCTACTCTGTGTCAATTTTGAGCTGACTTTTGGGATGCTCCCATACAGCTCTGTGTTTTTCATCCTCAGTGTATACTGATTAATGTTCAGAGCCATCCTCAGCTTTCTCGTGTAGCACCCATCCACCATCGTAGAGACCTGAAAATCCGCCTCTTCATTGCTGTAGTGGAGTCTGTGCTGCTGTGTGGGTCTGATACTTGGACACTGACCAAGAGACTCACTCAGATATATATATATATATATATATATATATATATATACATATATATATGTATATATATATATATATAAAGAAAAAGGGATGAAATCGAAAATGCAACTGAAGTCTTATTTTTTTTTTAAATATATATATTTATTTGGTTCCTTTACCGGTTTCGCAGTTCTTCTGCTTTTCAAAAGGTGAGTTGAGATGGAGGGTCTGTGGTTTTTCTTACATCTGATGTGAGAAAAACCACAGACCCTCCATCTCAACTCACCTTTTGAAAAGCAGAAGAACTGCGAAACCGGTAAAGGAACCAAATAAATATATATATTTAAAAAAAAAATAAGACTTCAGTTGCATTTTCGATTTCATCACTTTTTCTTTATACTTCCACTCGTGTAGGACACCTCGGTTATTTTTCATTTTGTAAAAAAAACCTCACTTTCTAATATATATATATATATATATATATATATATATATATATATATATATATATATATATATATATATATGTATATATATATATATATATACATATATATATGTATATATATATATATATATACATATATATATGTATATATATATATATATATATGTATATATATATATATATATATATATATATATATATATATATATATATATATATATATATACATACATATATATATGTATATATATATATATATATATATATATATATATATATATATATATGTATATATATATATATATATATATATATATATGGTGGCTGCCAACTCGTTTTCGAGTACGGCCACTACTTTATATCCATGTAGGAGAACCCCTACCGATGCGCTGAACGAGTGTGACTTTTGAGTCCAGCCAGCGACTTGAAAACTCTGGTACAAACACTACACCTGTGACAATTATTGACACAC
>OZ024743.1:38683127-38688127 GCA_964016885.1 Eledone cirrhosa
CTGCTGGTTCCGCTAATGGGAGCTGGATAGTAGGATATTTCCTCCCGGAAACCACTCCGCTTGAGGGCCTGGTTGTAATAAGGCGCATGTTCATCGAATATCCGCTCATTCGCTGACAAACGGGATATGCGGAGGGAGATGTTTTTGACCAGGTTGTTTGTGATGTTCCTAGGATGGTTTGATCGGCGGTGGATGTAGTGCAGATTGTCATTAGGTTTCCTGTATGGGTAGTACAGGTCGTTTTCGAGGTCGAGGGTCATGTCCAGGAAGTTTACTCTGGTCAGGGACGTTTGTAGGGTTATTTTAAATCCCCAGTCTCGGAAGAATCTGATTAATTGTTTCTGGACCCGATCTGTACTACTGGGGTTGTACCCTTTAAGGGTAAGGAGCCCATCATCACGGTACAATCCACCACCGAATGCAGGAAACATATCAGTGAGTTTGGCTATTAGGAATAATCCTATAAGATCTGTGACCTCCGCCGAATGCGTGGCGCCCATGCTGATGTCGAAGGGTGAGTCGGGAGCTCTTTTTATCCATTTAGAGTCGTCAAAGAGAAAGACTGTCTTCCTGGCGTGGAGGATGATTTTTCTTTCCTGGTCGGTGATGGGCACAAGTGTTTCGGCGAAGTCCAAGGCGGCAGTAAGTAGCGGTAAGGTGATTGAAGCATAGTAGCTCTCTATGTCGAACTGTATGAATTTAGTTTCTCGTTTATCCTCCATATTGCTGAACCAGGAGCTTACTTCCTGGGTGTTGATCCATAGGCTAAGTCGGGTGTGTTGCTTGACTTTTGGTATCACGCGGTCTAGGATTTTTTTGCTGATTCTCCCTATGTCGGACTTCGTTGGGTTAATAAGCCTGATAGAGGGTTTACGGTCAAAATCGGATTTATGGTCCTTCAGTGTGAAGTATGGTGTCCGTGGGTCTAGAGGTTCCGTGCGGTCGGCGACCCCGAGGCTGGAGGTGATTTGTTGTCCATCTCGATTTATGTCCTCGATGCAAGAGTGGTTGGCCTTTTTATAGGTAGAGTTTAGGCTGCTCCTGATCAGTGTGTGGTATCTGTCAGGGTTGACAAAGTATAGGTTCCCAGTTTTATCCGAATGCACCATGATGTCATTTGTGTTATCATACACTGTTAGGTTGCTACGGAGTTTTTGTAGGAATCGGTTGTGTCTGGGTTTAAATTTAATGTTCTTGACCAGTTGGAAGAGGTCATTCTCGAAGGGTGCGAACAAGGGGTTCAGGGGCGGAGATTTGTAGGTAATAAATCCGAATCTCTCCTTGGTGCCGAAGTCTTGGTTGTCGCAATATCTGTCATAGAAAAAAGTTCTCCATCTAAGTCTTTTCGCAAATAGATCGATTTTTTGCGTGAGCATCCGAAGGTAAAGTTTTTTCGGTGGGATTGGGATGTTCTTGGTAGAGAAGTCAATGTTGTGTTTTCGCATGGTGCGGGTGAAATGAATTGAGCTTAGCGGAAAAGTCTGGATACGGCGTGGTAGGGTCGGAAAGTGCTCTACTACGGGGGTAGGAGCTAGATAGCAAAGGAAATGTGGTAAGGAACCAGGTGGACCATAACGCACCAAAGTACTCAATACTTGAGGTAGTAGAGTGGGTAATAGGAACCAGTAAGACCCCGACAGCTGAGCTCAAGCCGTTTCGACGGCTAATTCTGGACTAAATGAAAATTTATCCTGGTATTTAAATAGCCGATCTTCTCGGCTATTTATATATATGTCTATATATATATATATATATAT
This sequence comes from Eledone cirrhosa, assembly GCA_964016885.1. Taxonomy (NCBI): domain Eukaryota; kingdom Metazoa; phylum Mollusca; class Cephalopoda; order Octopoda; family Eledonidae; genus Eledone; species Eledone cirrhosa. The sequence goes on from OZ024743.1 coordinate 38,684,885, forward strand.
ATATATATATATATATATATATATCTGTATATATATACATATATATATATATACATATATATATATGTATATATATATATATATGTATATATATGTATATATATATATATATGTATATATATATATATATATGTATATATATATATATATATATATATATATATATATATATATATATATATATATATATATTAGAAAGTGAGGTTTTTTTTACAAAATGAAAAATAACCGAGGTGTCCTACACGAGTGGAAGTATAAAGAAAAAGGGATGAAATCGAAAATGCAACTGAAGTCTTATTTTTTTAAAAAATATATATATTTATTTGGTTCCTTTACCGGTTTCGCAGTTCTTCTGCTTTTCAAAAGGTGAGTTGAGATGGAGGGTCTGTGGTTTTTCTCACATCTGAGGAATGTGAGAAAAACCACAGACCCTCCATCTCAACTCACCTTTTGAAAAGCAGAAGAACTGCGAAACCGGTAAAGGAACCAAATAAATATATATATTTTAAAAAAAAATAAGACTTCAGTTGCATTTTCGATTTCATCCCTTTTTCTTTATATATATATATATATACATATACATATATATGTATATATAGTATTAGTTATACTATTTATGGTTATGTAAACACAAAACCTTAAGCAGTTGTAAGTATTTTACACACACCCTAAATAGTGGTAGGCAGTAATGTATTACTACCTTATTACCAGTAAGTTAAGCGATGATGCACTTCTACTCATAGAATATAAAAAATTTAATATAGAAAGAACTAGAAAACAACTGCATAAGACATTCAAAAACTTTAACCTTAGTATCACCATGGACAAAAACACTAAAAATGTTAACTTCCTAGACGCCACACTATACCTAGACTCAAAAATATATACACCTTTCCATAAGCCTAATGAGAAACTTATTTACGTAGATACCAAGTCTAATCACCCTAGATCAATATTAAACTCTATCTCTAAGGGGGTGTCCGATAGAATCTCTAATCTGTCCTATGACGCAAACATATTTAGCAAAAACTCACAATATTACAATCAAGCATTAGCTAGCTCCGGCCATAATATAGAAATAGAGTTCCTACCTAAGAAAACACATAGCTACAACATCATCTCGCACAACATGTCCATGAGGAAATCTAATAATAGGAATAGCAACCACAAGTACACCAAAGCGGAGGGTGCCACCGGAAGTAACCATTACCATGGAAACTACTGTGAGGCCTTAGGAGGAAGCAACACACCAAACACTAAAAGCAAAAATAGAAGAAGAAATAATACATTTTTCAACCCTCCTTTCAACCTAAATGTCTCCACCAACATACCTAGGGCTTTCTTCTCACTACTAGATAAAAACTTCCCTCTAGGACACAAGTACCACAACCTCTTAAACAAAAACACCATTAAAATCTCATACTCTACGACGCCTAACTTAGCATACCACATAGCTAGCAGCAATAATAGTAAAATTAGTTCTTACTTCCAACAAACAAAATCACAACGGGATGCAAACCCTCTAAATACCACTGTAGCAAGCAACAATAGCAACGGCAGTAACAATAGAAATAACACTAGTATAAGTAATAACACCAGGGTTGTCAACCTGAACACCCAAAATCCTATATCCACCACACAGACTTCCGCATTGCATTATAACCAGCGGACTAACGCACAGAATAATTGTAACTGTAGAGCTAATAGAACCTGCCCTTTAGATAAAAAATGCCTAACCAAGGATGTCATATACTCATGCACAGTCACGACTAATAACTCTTCAGAAACCTATGTAGGCTCCACTTCTAACTGCTTCAAAATTAGATATAACTCGCACATCCACTCGTTCAAAAAGCACAGCCTAGCCAACTCCACCTCACTTTCTAGCTACATACACTATCTAAAATCTAAAAATAAACCATACACACTCAAATGGGAAGTGATAGGCAGCGCGACCTCGTACAAACCACCTAATAAATTCTGTAACCTCTGTATACTAGAGACACACAATATTATCTTCTCCAACCGTAACCTACTTAACAAAAAATCTGAGGTGTTTGCAACTTGCCAGCACCGCCTCAGACATTCCTTCCAAAACTTTAAGCCCTATATATAGCAATGTCGGACTGGAACCTAACACCACATCTAGCATCAAACACCAGAGACACACCCTATACTACATACCCAACACTAGCTGATGCATTATAACACAAACAACGACATCCCTCTGGAACCCTTCGCAGGGAAAATACCCATTTATACCTCTACGGCAGGTGTGACAACATCCACCCACCTGGACGGCACTACACCGCTCTAAGGGTAATTTGAGCATGAATCGATCGGTTGGATGGTGTTGGGCAGAGGAAACACCTTCCTTAGACAGATGTAAAATGATTTAATCGAGTAGCGCTGTTGACCAGTAGGACCGGGCTGCTGAGCGCAGTGAGTGAATGCAATGCAACTGCCGTGCGGGTTGTACGTATATGGATGATCTGACGGTCAGAGAGGGGTCGCGAGGACTACGGATTGACCTTTGGCCTGCCTGGGGACGATTATCTTTCGACATCCAATGTAGCAAGCGATGACCCAGATCTTACCAGAGATCATTGGGTCCTGAAGCAATCCTGCAATCACCGCGCCTGGTTATATGAGCAGACTACAACCACAGAGATCATTAATTTAGAATCCTCGCTCATCATCTATAATTTCCATTTGTAGCACCTTAAGATGGGTTAATCCACATTAATAATAATATGATCTCCTTCAGCATAATTTAGTTAAACTATATAGTTAGTACACTTTATGCTTTAAAAGTCTCTCTTGGAAGGTGCACCTCACCATAGAATTTAGGGTCCATATTGGGACACATTTTAATGGCTAGATATAGAAACCCCAGAGTTACCTCCCCGCATGCATTAACTCCCCTTAGCCACACACACACTTCCGGTATTCAATGGCGTCTCTCGAAACGTAACAACCTCCTGTATCGAACTAAGGAACACCAGACTACGATCTCTAACTGGATTGTCGTGGATTATGTGAAAGGCATATAATCGAAATATACACTCCCTTGACCATGAAAATGCCGAAGTACATGAATTACGTGACATCCCTGCGTTGTGCATCTCCAATACTTATAACACTTTTAATGCTTGCACTATCTTTAATGTTTATAATATTTCTCCACACACAGACTACATCAATCATATAAAGACTTTGCCACCAGATCTACCAACCTAACAC
>OZ024743.1:38706827-38714327 GCA_964016885.1 Eledone cirrhosa
GTAGAGGTGCCGTAGCCTTAATGCGTGTTTACGCATCATTAGCCACGGCATCCCCAGCCCTCCTTTCGAAGGGTGTTGACAGCAGATGTATCTCCTCACCATAGGAGCCCGCCTCTTCCAAAGGAATTGGAAGAGCGCGCGCTCCATCTTGGTGAGGGTTTCCCTTGGGCAGGGCACTACGGTCAGGCGGTAGAAGATGACGGACGCTATGTAGGTGTTCGCCACCTCCGCCCGACCTTTCAGGGATAGTTTGCAACTGGCCCACTTCTGGGTCAGTGCAAACACCCTGTTCGTAACCTCCGCCCAGTTTTTCTCCACCTGGAAGTCCGGTCCGAACCAGACCCCGAGCAACTTCACCGGGCCCTCCGTCCAGCGTCCGACGACGCCATCGGAGGGCATCGGTCTGCCCCTCCACGTGCCGAGTTGCTAACCGATCGACTTGTCCCGGTTCAGCTTAGCCCCTGTGAACTTTTCGTACTCCTCCAGTAAGGTGCCGACCGCCTCGATTTCGGAGACCGTCGACACCATTACTGTCACGTCATCGGCGTAGGCCGACACCGCTTTCCGCAATCCCGGTTCCAAAGGGATGCCCTGCAACAACTCCAACTTCCGCAGTAGTGGCTCGAGAGTCAACACATACAGAAGGGAGGAGAGAGGGCACCCTTGTCGGATGGACCGCGCGATTTTGAACGGCTCCGAGAGGTAGCCGTTCACCTTGACCCTAGAGCAGATGCGGCTGCTGTGCATAGCAGTGATCCAGCCCCTGAAAACGGGTCCGAAGCCTGCCGCCGCTAGCACCGCATCCAGGTAACCATGGTCGACCCTATCGAACGCCTTAGATTGATCCAAGTTGATCAGAGCCCCACCAAAGCCGGGTTCGTTCCCAACCCTCTCTATGATGTATCGCATGAGGTGGAGGTTGTCATGGATGGACCTGGACGGGATAGCGCATGTCTGCGCATCTCCCACCAGGTTGCCCACGACAAGCGCCAACCTCTTTGCTAGCACCTTGGCCAAAATCTGTAACTCTGTATTTAGCAGAGTTATGGGCCTGAAGTTACTTATTTCGTCCCCCTTGTTCTCGTCCTTCCTCACTAGCGTGACTACGCCCTTGGTCACAGTACAGGGAATTCTCCCGTTCTGTTGCCAGTTGCAGTAGACCGCCTCGAGGAGATCGGGGAACAAGTCCGGCATAGCTAGATATAATTCGTAAGGAAGACCATCGAGACCCGGGGATTTGCGTTTGCCGCATTGGCTCAGCACGTCCTCTATCTCAGCGGCCGAAATCGGCTCCTCGCAGGACTTCGCCTCCCTGTCCGAGAGGCGCGGCAGGCCGTCGAGGTATGGACCGAAGTCCACGTTCCCAACCGGCTCCGCGCCCCTCCCGAACAGTCGGGCAAAGTGCCTTTGAAAGGCCTCACACATCTGCTTAGGCTCAAGAATCGCCCGTCCATCCAGGTCTCGCAAAGTCCGGATGGTGGATTTAGTTCCACTGTTGGCCTCTGTCACGCGGGCCCAGCTAACAGCTTTGGTCCCCTCGTTCCCTAGAGCACGTATTTTACTTCGGACAACGCAGCCTTCGTGCTTCGCGTCGAAAAACTGGCTCAAAGCCGTTCTCGACGCTAGCACTCTGGCCACGTCGCCGCTTCTAATTGCCTCTTCTACTCTATCTATTAGCTCCCTTTCCTTCCTATTCCTATCCGCAGCTAGAACCTTACTAAATTCTATCGAGACTACTCTAATCTCTCTCTTTAGAGATACCCACCACCTGCTGTTGACGATCGCTCCAGTCAACCGTTCCTTAACTAACGTACTAATCCGATTCCTGTAGGCTCTACTTGCCGGCAAGGACAAGTTGAGCTTCCAGTAACCGGGGCCCTGTCTATGAGTTCTGTCAAGGTTGACCATGCAGGTCACTAATTTGTGGTCTGAATAGCCAACCATGCGCATTTTTGGACAACTTAAAAAGTCCTTATCCTAAATTCTAACTAAGAACCTATCTAGGTACGACCTAGATGATCCGCTACGATTTGCCCAAGTCCAGGTTGGCGCAGTCGGAAAATCTAGTCGATATCTATCGGCCAGGTCAAATCGACCGATTAACCCTTTGAGGCTATTACACCCCTCTCTATCGGGGCAGGCCCCTACGTAGTCCCAGCGTGCATCTAGGATACCATTCCAGTCCCCCACTAATAGCAAGGAGCGGGACGTCCCTAGAAAAGTCTCCAGACGATGGAAGAAGTCCGGCCGCATTGACCCGAAAGGGCCGTAGGCGGCTACCAACCTAAACGCTCCGCCTTTACCACTGCCAAGGTCCAGAACCACTAGTCGACCCTCCGAGTCCATATGTACCATCTGTGTTGCGAGACCCAGATGTTTTTGCAGCAGAACGACTACTCCACCCCCACCTCCGGGCTGACAGAGAGATGCGTGCATCTCAAAGTCATCAAAGGTGGGGGCCAGCTGTCGCACGTTGTTGATCCGGGCCTCGCAAATAACCATCACATCTATACGTTGTGACCTGAGGTCATTTAGAAGCATTGCTTGCTTCCAAGTTGAGCCCAGGCCACGCGCATTTAAACAGCCTACTCTTAGCATAGCCATGTTGGTGGTGAAGAGAAAAGGCACTTACCTCTCTGCGTCCCGGGTATCGGGCTGCACAATTTCCATTAGGGTGGGGGATGGGTTGTTGGGTGGGGTGGTGGTTTGTGGAAGTGTGGGGGCATCGGTGTGTTGTGTGGTTGGGGAGCTTGGAGTTGTGTGGGTGTTTGGGGAGGGGGTGGGATAGTTTTTTAGGAGGACGCGGTTAATGGGCCCGACGCAGGGGGGACCCACGTCCTCTTTAAAATTGTTTTTTAAAGTTTTATAGGTGTCCTGTGGGGCCTTAATCATTTTGAGGTGGGGGAAATCCCCTGCCTGGGTGAAGTTAGGCCCTTGTGTTTTTATTAGATTGTTGTTGTACACAATGTTTAACAGTTTTTTGTTTCTTGTATTTATGTATGTGTATGCATGTTTTTGTTTTTGTGTGGTGTTTTTTGTTTGCTGTTGTTGTGAGCTCTTTTGTGTTGGTGTCAGTGTTATGTTTTGGGGAGGGGTTTTTTTCATTTGTGTGTCTGAGGTGTGTTTTCTTTTTTTTCTTTTGATTGTGTGGAAGTGCTCCTCCTCGTCTGACGACGAACTAGGGTCATCTTCCGCGTTGGAGGGGAGGGGTATATTTTCGGGTTGTGTTTGCGGTACGGGTGTTTTGGAAATTGTTTTTTTTTTTTGAGTGGAGGGGATGGGTTGGACATTGTTTTGTTTTGGTTTGAGCTGTGGTGGTTGTTTTTGTAGTGGTAGTTGTGGTGATTGTGTTGGTTGTGCAGTTGTTGGTGGTGTAGGCAGGATTGGGGTTTTCTTATTAAGTTGGGGACAGACAGCCCTCAGGTGACCTCTGGTTCCGCAGAGGTAACACGAGGGCCGTCTACCCTCATCGGTAATGTTGATGAAGGTTAGATCATCCAGTATGACGCGTTCAGGGATCTGGGCGATCCTTTCGGGCCTCATTTGAACTACAAGTTCGAGGCTCGTTCCACTGAACGCTTCACCCGATGCCTTTCCCATGGACACCAGCATGTCATCCTCCAGGTCCAGAAAACCTGTCAAAACCCACCATATGTCCATAATCGGCAGGATGGTGTGGATTTTTATTTTTTGTGTTCTTCTACCCATGTACGTAGGGTAGAAGGTGTATGCGGTGGATGCGATTGGTTTGATGGACAGTTTCACTGCTGTGTCCCTGTCCTTCATGAGAATGGATAGACTCCCGTAGAGTCTATCCTTCTGAATGAAGGTGATGTCCTTCATGACGTCTTTTAAAACCAGCTCTATCTCGCTCTGTGATGGTTGAGCTGGTTTTTTACTTTTGTTCGAGATTGTCCTAAACATGACCGTGTTTAGGAGTCTCTGGCTTTTTAGTTCCGGGGGGGAATGGATTGTGAATGAACCATTTACCCCGTACACTATATATTTTTTCGCATCCGCCAGTAGCTCCTTCGCTTTTGTTATATCTACTGGCAGATAGTCGAGGGTTTTCCTTGTCGTCTCGGCGAAGGAGAAATTTTGTTTGTTTGTGTTGTTGTTGTCGTTGGTGGTGTTGTTGTTATCTTTGTTGTTGTTGTCACCGTTATTGGTCTTGTTGTTGTTGTTATTGTTATTGTTATTGGTGTTGTTTTCGTCCGTCGCATTGTTGTTGTTGTTGCTGTTGCTGCTGGTTCTTTGGGTTGTTGCCTGACGCAACTACTGCATCACTTTGATGACATTTTGAGAGCCTTGGGAGAGGGTTCCAACACTGATGTTATCTACCTTGATTTCAGCAAGGCCTTTGACAGGGTTGATCATAACATTCTACTGAGAAAGCTGTCCAATATTGGTGTCACTGGAAAGCTGCTGCAGTGAATCAAGAGCTTCCTGTCAAACAGAACCCAACATGTTGTAGTTGAGGGAGCCAAATCAAGCCCAGCCAAAGTCAGTAGTGCAGTCCCACAAGGCACTGTGTTGGGCCCACTTCTCTTCATCATCTATATTAATGACATCACTGACATCATCAAACACAGCAACATTAAAATTTTCGCTGATGATTCCAAGCTCCAAAAGGTCATCAATGGCGTGGATGACCGGATAAGCCTTCAGTCAGACCTACTGGCTGTTACCCAATGGGCAGAAAAGAACAACATGTTACTGAACGAGGACAAATTCGAACTGATCCACTTTGGAAAAGAGGATGCTCTGAAACTACCGTACTCCCTTCCCTCCGGGGAAACTCTCGTGGCATCTAACAACATCAGAGACTTGGGAGTAACCGTGGACAGCAACATAAGCTGGACCACGCATATAAGCAGCAAAGTTGACATGGCCCGCAGAATGTGTTCCTGGATCCTCAGAACCTTCCAGTCGAGAGATTCCCGCACCATTATCCTTCTCTTCTCTACTTTCGCCCGACCACACCTTGAATACTGTTGTCCACTGTGGTCTCCCCACACGAAACAAAGTATCATGAAACTTGAAGCTCCTCAAAGGGCAATCACGAAAAAGATAGATGGCATGTCAGACCTTGACTACTGGGGTCGATTGGAAAACCTGAAACTTTACTCACTCCAACGTCGCCGTGAACGTTATATTATCTGCATGATGTGGAAAATGTTCCATCATAACTGCCCAAATGATGTTGGCATCGCCTTTAAGATACACCCAAGGCTTGGGCCCCGTGCTATCCGTCCCATTCAAAAATCTAAATCGCAACTCATAACAACAATACGGCACAATTATTTCACCTCAATCGGCCCTGCTCTCTTCAACATCACACCAGGACACGTCAAAACAGAAACTGACCACTCAAAATTCAAGAAGTCTTTGGACAAATTCCTCCAAGTAATCCCGGACAAACCACCCACACCCGGATATGTCTCCGCAAACAGTAATTCTCTTCTCGAATGGGCCATGGTGCCCAAATCCTGAATTGAAAGACTTCGCCAGGTGGTGCTATTAAGTTAGACATGGTCTGGGCCAATACTGGCCAAAACATTTCAAAGTTATTCAAAGTTATATATACATATATATGTATATATATATATATATAATATATATATATATATATATATATATATATATATATATATATATATATATATACATATATATGTATATATATATATATATATATATACATATATATGTATATATATATATATATATATATATATACATATATATGTATAAATATATACATATATATGTATATATATATATATATATATATATATATATATATATATATATATATACATATATATGTATATATATACATATATATGTATATATATATATATATATATATATATATATATATACATATGTATATATATATATATATATATATATATATGTATATATATATATATATATATATATATACATATATACATATGTATATATATATATATATATATATATATATATATATATATATATATATATATATATATATACATATATATATATATATATATATATATACATATATATGTATATATATATATATATATATATATACATATATATATATATACATATATATATATATATATATATATATACATATATATGTATATATATATATATATATATATATACATATATATATATATACATATATATGTATATATATATATATATATATATATATATATACATATATATATATATATATATATTTTACTTCTCTTTTTTTACTTTTTTTTACTTCTCTCCCCGAGTAAGCAGCAAGTCACACAGCCACAAAACAAAACCACAAGACAAAACCAAACAAACAAAAAAATTGACCGGTTAATACATTTACATACATCTATATTATTATATATTTGAAAATTGACCGGTTAATACATTTACATACATCTATATTATTATATATTTGAAACCACGTGTTTTCGAACTTGTGAGTACATTTTCCTTTAACTACAAATTATTATTATATACTTTCGTGTTTTCATTAACTTAATTAATTTCAAATAACCAGAATATACATATATATATATATATATACTCATATTTATATATATACTCTTCTCACTCACACACAACAAAAACAAAAAAACAAAAATAAATCAAAAATAAATTTAAAAAAAATATATATATATTGAAATACTTAACTAAAACACACACACACTCAAAACTAGAATGGCTAACCAGCAAAAATCCAAACAGAACTGGTCTGATAATGAAATCGACATTCTAATAAACACATGGCATTGCCTTTCCCAAACAGAAGACATAGATGCTTCATCTCTTAACGACATTGCTAAACGTACAGTTCAATTTTTAAAAACTCGATCTGAACAACAGATTCAAAATAAATTAAAGCAAATCGAAATTGCTTTTAAATTAATCAATAAACATTTGGATAAACTACGGTGTGTTTTCTCTTCGAATGCTGTCCAGCAGCAGCAACAACAACAACAGCAGCTACAACAGCAACAACAACAACAGCTACAACAACAACATCAACAACAGCAACAACAACAACAACGACAACAACAGTGTGAACCACTCCTTGATTCATCAACAATGGCCGATCTACTAAATGAAACTATTGACCCCCCAGTAGCCTCTGTCTCACAGCATGAAACGCCACATCCTTTCTCTGGCCCAGCAGTCCAATCATCACCACTGCCAACATCTCTGCCTACTACTACTACTACTACTACAACATTTTTGTCTACTGTTATGTCAAGGAATTTACCTTCTAATACCAGAACAAGAACTCTCCCTCCCACAGTCCACAAAGGTCGTCAAATCCTACCCAAACCATCATCTACACCTCTCACAACACACACACCCACATACCCACCCACTCGAAACCCCATCATTTGCCGCTACTCTCTACGCTATAGAATATGTACGGATAGTGGCTGCAAATTCACCCATTTACCTAGGACAAAACGATCTATCCCCACAAACAGCCACCAC
>OZ024743.1:38729327-38736827 GCA_964016885.1 Eledone cirrhosa
TGCGGTGTAATACAACATTAAGAATCGATTACAGTTTATATGTCAATTTATTTACTGCTTTGAAAACCATAGTAGCAATATTGCAATGTATTTAGTTATTAAATCGATTCATCAATATAGACATCACTAACGTGTGTCCAGACGTGATGTATATATATATATATATATATATATATATATGGGCACTTGTCTGTGTAAGTTGCATTATATATATATAGATCTTCAAAGTACACCATGAAGCATTAGGTCAATTGCCTGAGATAATATATTTTGTCATAAATTTAAATCTACTCACGTCTCATTGCAATATACCCAAAAAATCCTTTGATAAGATATTTTAGTATAGTAAATCGTTCATATTTACGTTAGCCTTTCGTTTCTTAGATTGTTGTCAGTTCATTTTATCGTTTATTCAAGAAACGACCATTTCGATGATAGGTGCGTTAGAAAGAACGTATCTTCACGCTGGAAACCTGACACAAATATTTACAATAGCCTCATGTGCATGGTTGGGGACTATGGATGCTATTGAGTAAATATAAAAGGTAGGGAATTACCCTTCAATTCCCTAAAGTCAAAATAGTTGATGCCCGAACATGATGTAGAAAATAATTATAGAAATAATTATGTAAGGTAACTATGGTGCTTTTACTAGGACCGTATATTTCTATGGGGTTACTGATACTCTCTCCTCATTATGAACTGACGAGACGCAGGTAACATATTGAACATTGCTACAGCATTATGCTAGGTACACATACATAGGTGTAAAATGTACACAACAATAACAATATGAGAGGTTTTGCCACAACGCACGCAATGGCGTTTAATAAGGCAATCTTTGCTAAGAATGTTCACTATATTTCCAACACAGATCAACACTCTTCTATATCTGCTTCCAAATACATTACCAGTGCGTGAGGTTGTAAATCGTCTCATATCTTCCCTTACTCCAACGACTATGTGATCAAAGCAATCTCCAGACAGATTATTCTGATGATCACCGATAGTACGAGATTTAAAACTTCTAGCAGCCTGGGAACGCTATTCCTAACATCTGACTTCAGCTTGCTCCATTCTCTATGCTGATATCCAAATTCGTAACGTACTCTTAAGTTAGATTACTACAATAATATTTTACTTACTCAAAGAATATTTTAAAACTCCATTAAGGAATATATGCTCCGGCAACTTACACGATTGAAAATCATTCTGTGTAGCAAGATTTCAACTGATATTGAAAATTAAAAGAAATATATCCGTTGTATGGGTTTCCCATTGCTTTCATCTATTAACATATGTATTTGTTCCTATTTCCAAATAATTAATCTTTTGCAAATTCGGCCTAGATTCATTCTTTAAAGCATTGTCATGTTATCCCGCGAGCTTCAACTACTTTTTGCGTCAATTTTTCTAGAACAGTCTTCACATGTGATTGTGTGTATGTTAAATACATTTTAGAGGACAGTCAAGACATGAATAAATAAAAAAATGGATATTTATGTAATATTACAAACTACCTCTGATAAGACTCCAACTTACCCCTCACACGCACACCGTGCTAATGGAAATATTATCATTATTATTATTGTAATTGTTGTCACCATTTTCATTACGTTACCACATGACACTCTGCACCCGAACGGAGAAAGGAATAAATCGCTATTTTGATACACAAACATACTCACACACATACGCATATACACGCAACTAACTACTCACGAACAAATAAAAGAAAATATTTGTGCACCCGGCTACTTACTGAACCATAAGAATCCAACGAATATATGCTCCCACATATATATATATATATATATATATATACACTCCCACATATATATACACACACACTGCCACTTACTATTATTGTTCATTTTGCTGATTGCTTCGTTACTATTATAGATGTCATTATGATATTGGTATGGGGAGAGTGTCGGAAGCCATGCTTTCCAACATAGTTACGTCCCTTAACGATCTGAGTTCTAATCCCGCTGAGGTTGACTTTGCCTTTCATCCTTACGGGGTCGATAAAATAAAGTACCAGTAATGCACTGGGTAATTGCTGGCCTTGTGCCAACAGTAGAAACATTTATGATATTGATGTTAATGGTATTAATAACGATTTTTATTATCATTATTTTTTGTATTATTGTTAATTTTATTCGGGGGTAGTAGAAAACAAAAGCTAGCTACACACACAAAGATACACACAAACACACCTACAAATAATTGAAAAAGATTCCTGTACTTCTTTTAATTTTAGAACAATAAGAACTGCTATTGATTATTGAACACAACACGCATGAATTGTTACTGTCCATATTCACTAAACTGTGACAATCGTGTTTATTGGCACGAAAGTACAGCAAAATCCGATGCCTTCAGCCTATGGAATTATACTTTATACTTGAGTCACATTTCTGTCAAGACCTGAGAGAACCATGGCAGTCCTGACATTTGGCGCGATATTACCAAACCTTTTGATGCATTATCAAGTCATCTTCCATAACATGAAATTGTACGTCAAATATGTAGCAATCTGATCCAAATGTTGGCATAAACAAGAAAAACATTCCTAACATCATTAGATACGAGCTACATGTCCGCATAACCACACATTTCTCGATACCTTACCTTTCGAAAATCATAAAACTTGTGAAACCAGTATAGACAAGAATTATTATAAATAAACCTTCTTAAAATATCCAATAGAATTCGAAAACTCAATGTTCCTACGTTTATATATATATATAATGTGTATATAGATATAGATATAGATATAGAAAAGGATTGTAGCATGTGTGTATATGAATTTTCAAAGTAATTGTAGGAATATCAAACGCGGAAGTAGCTGTAACACAGCTCATTATCTATAGTAAAAGTGTGATGAAAATATAACCTCATAAGCTTGGAAGAACGTCAGATAAGGAAGCTGATTAGATGATTATAAAGCTATAGTTCTTTGTTTCTCTTTTTGTCACACTTTTCATCATTTCTCTACTTCTATTTCTCCTTGGTAACACCCCAACCCCACCCCAATATATATTTCCTCCAATGATCTCATTCCAGTATTTCTTCATTTTTCTAAATATACAATTATCTCATTTATCATCATATGCTATATGTTCTCTCTTCTTTCATTCCCCCTCCCCCCATTGTATCATACTTATTTCGCCTGGAAGAGTGCGTGCTGAACATTTTCCTCGTTCGGCGCACATCTTGGTCAGGTCCGTCTGACTGCACTTCCGTGACTGTAGAAATTACCTCGAACCAGCAGTGTTCAGCGGTAGTACTGCCAAGCGAGGGAAATCTAGAGTTATCCACAGTCCCTCTCTCGAATGTTTTTCGGAACAGTCTAGTCAGTTGGATTTGTTTGACGACCAGCGCCAATTCGTGAGGCACTTGCCCACTATAACCTATATAAAACTCAAGACAGGGATATCCACTGACATTATTGCCCATCTGGTAGAGAACAGTGAGCGTCTGGCAACATTCCAGATGTTAAGCCCCGTGCACAAGGATTGTAGATTCAAATACAACCATATGCATTTTCTGCAAATAAAATAATAATATAACGGATTGGTTTTTCGATCTGTTACATGATTTATTACTAGAAAAAAATCAACCTTCACATAATTGCCCCCTTATATACATAATCAAGAAACGTCAACACAAATATAATTTGACACCCTTCAAAGGGGTAGCTATATACCTTAAACTTGCCCCATATTCTGAACAATTATCAGAATATTATCAGAGAGAATGAAACCAAATGTTTCTAGTAAACATCTGTATATAACCCATATAAATTTGAAAATAATAGATAAACACTTTCATATTCTTAGAAGTGTTCAGAATATACCATAGATTATGCTTTCACATATGTTCTTTCTTAAAACTTTAACGTCAGTACAACATATGTGGAATTCCAACATTTATAGGTATAAAGCGGGCAAAAACAAAATACACTCCGATACATTGTCGTCTATAATATTCTAAAAATTACATAAGTTATACGAACGAGCGTTGAGGTTTAATGTGTATTGTTGTAGCAATCTTTTTCGTACATGGTGGTAAAATGGTAGTGTTGTTAGAATGAGGGATAACACGCATTGCTCCATGTCAACATTGCACTTCTTTCTCTCGTTAAGGGAAAATAAAGTAGTAGTTAAAATGGCAGAGAAACTTTTAACCATCTCTCTCTCTCTGGTATTTTGTTTCCATTGATGTTTGGTTTGACGTCGTATATTGGGAAGATTTTCATTGTAAACAATGTATCATATGCCTTCTTTTTTCAATACACAAGTGATGCAATATTATTGCCCACAGTTGTATATGTTAACGTCTGCTTGCGTATACACAATACTATTATATATATATATACTCGTATATATACGAAATGATGATGACGATGATAATGATGATGATATATATACAGTTAAATTGTCACGTCAAAAAGGGAATACGCTTTACAGAGTAGTGTGTAAAATGAGTGCATCTCATACACCGTACAATACAGTATGCAGTGATTAAGGAATAGATGGAGAACGTGCATAGATGTACAGATAAGATTTCATGACTGCTTTTAACCACGAGTGAGGCAAATTTATTAGAACCACGCAAGAAATATTGTCCATACTACCTTATTGATAGACTCGATATTAACTCATTCCGAACGCATTTTTGTGCTTACAACGATTTAGGCATCGTTGCGTGAAATCAAGTTGTCGATGGACCAACGCAATCAGAGACTTCTAAACCAATTGAATATGTTTCTTACCATCATAAATATATGGAGTACAAAGCCTCATACTGTTTCATACCAATATATTTTTCAATTTAAATAACTGGAGAACATACCTCATGACAAAGTATGATGCATAAAATGCATCAAATTGAATAATGTATCAGTTTCTGTGGCATAAAGTATTATAATAGAATACATTCCTTGAATTAGTGCTGATATTTTCATAAAAATGTGTGAGTTGTTAGAATATATTTGATCTTTGATCATGCTCAGATATATTTTCATAAATGTACATATTTTTTTTATTACGTTTCAATTTTCTTTATATTTTTGGTTCATACTGTTATGTAACTTATATACTTATATTATCATGAGCGTTGTATCTCAAAAGGAAATCGATTCGTGTTGAAGTATTATTTTCTCTTGGAATCTGCTCGCGCCTTCCGTGTTTAGCCCTCATAAAATCAGTGAAATATTCGTCTTTTCACAAGATTTAGAATTTCTTTATAAAATTAGAAATCACTTTGATGAAGTTTACCCATTGATTTTACGTCTATTTTTTATTCAAACATGTATTTTTTATTTTTATTTTTATTTTACTATTGAGGGAAGCAACAGAATAACTTCACCGTGTGATATAGAATTCTGGTGGCAAGAAAATGTACTTAATTACTTTTACAAGTAACTTTTACCAAACATAACTGTCACGAAGACACGGACTACTAGAGATTTTGGTGTCTGTATTGCCAATGCTATGTACGTTTGTTATCGAAGAATATTGCTGTTTCATAGTATCTAGCTCCCAAGCTATTCATTATCAACTAATTCAAAGGAAAAATAAAACGAATACATCTCTCTGTTTCATAAACAGCGTGGTTTCATCACGCGATATATCACACACTTGCCCGTGTGCTTTCATTGGATACTTTTGTTAATGATGCGTTGTTATACACCAATGTTAACGTGAAGTCCAAATGCACACATACACATACACACACATACACACACACACATGCACAAACACACACACACACATGTATTTCAACACATACACTTTCACATATATCCGACACAATTTACATGTATATATATATATATATATATGTATATATATATATATATATATATATGTATATATATATATATATATATATATATATATATATATATATATATATATATATATACTTATATATATATATATATATATATATATATATATATATATATATATATATATATATATATATATATATATATATATATATATACTTATATATATATATATATATATATATATATATATATACTTATATATATATATATATATATATATATATATATAAATATATATGTATATATTTTATGATATATATATATATATATTGAATTTATATTCTAATTCTGCGATTAAACAAGGTAAGGTTGTCAGCAGGGATGATGATGATGATAATAATGAGAAGAAGAAGAAGAAATAATACTATATATATATAGAAATACATATGTATATATGTGTGTGTGTGTGTGTGTGTACGTGTATATATATATATATGTGTGTATGTGTGTGTAAGTGTATGTGTATGAGAGAGAGTGTGAGAGGGTGGGGATAGAAAGAGAAATAAATAGATAATGATGTCTACATTTTAGCAAGGACTATGTGTTATAAATCGTCTATGTAAAAAATGCGTATTTGCTCACCTTGTCAAGACTTAGGCATTAATTAATATTAATTAATATTGATCACTTAACAGGTAACCCTCCTTTACATATTACAATATTACCCGCAGTGACCTAGACGCATGTATATCTCCAAAACCAGTGGAAACACTTGAACAATTCAAACATTATGAAAGTATGTTCCCAAATATTATATTATTATATATTATGTATTATGTCTTTTGGTTTTTATAGCAGCAGTTGAAAATTCAGTCCCGCTGCGTGGCATCTTTGGTATTTGTCCCTTACTACAGTCTTTGGGTAACCAATGCCATGTGAGTTGACTTTGGTAATCAGAAACTACAGAAGCCTGACTTCTGTAAATGTATATGTATTTGAGCCCATGTCTGTGCTTTCGTTTGTGCCTATCTGAATTTTTCTCCCGTATCTTTGTTGCTAAAGAAAAAGAGATCGATAAAGCAAGTTCCATATTTACAGGATTCCGTATGATGAATGAATTCAAAGCAAGGTTTTTGTACGAATTCTCTGGGATATTTCTGAATTATATTGTCGTTTATCGATTAATGATTAATATACCAGTTTGATTTTTTTATTTATTTCTCTTTTCATTTAATCCTTGGATATAAAGCAAGCAGCTATCTAAGTGACGACTATGACGGGGTATATAGGTTATGCACACATTTATAGAATGGAAAATATTAGGTTTTGTTGTATTGTACTATGATACCATATTACCTCAATCCCAATTGAGAAGATGTATTGCTCAAATTGTTGGGCCATATTACTCGAGAAAATAAAAACGAACCTATGCCGTTCTGGCAGATGATTATACTAGGTTTTAGATTAACAGAAAAACCTAGTCGTGGAATGTACGTGCATATACCTGAACATCCTACAGACGCATGCATCCTTAATATAATTGTTTCTACTATAGGCACAAAGCCAGCAATACTTTTGCGAGGGGAAAGTCGATTACATCGACCCCAGTACGTTACTGATACTCTATTTCATCCATAAAGATGAAAGGCAAGCCTAACCTAGACAGGATTTGAACTCAGTCTAAGTCAATCCAGCAT
>OZ024743.1:38741827-38789327 GCA_964016885.1 Eledone cirrhosa
CATCTGAAATCACGTCTGATCTATAACTGGATTGACACTCCTATAATAAATCAACCGCCTTGAAGTCCTTATCTGCTCTTTACTTCTGCTACGGTCGTTTTATTTGCTGAATCCACGTTCTGTACTCTTGTATTTTTTTTGTCCCTTATCTCCCCTTATATTTCACCTTTTCCTATGTCTGCCCCCCCCCCCCCCTCCCACCCATATATTCTTTTTGTCTTCCCATTCACATACCAAAATGTATGTGTATGTATATGTATGTGTACATACACACACACACACACACACACACACACACACACACATATATATATATATATATATATATAATGTTTATTATAAACATACAGAATATTTTCGAATATTCTATGTCTATATTCACATATATATCGCTATTTCAGAGCATTTATTCCAATTTCTAATTTCTGCCGGACCGGCAACCGCTCTTTCAAACCAGTTCCTGTACACGGCTAAGTATTCTATAAGTCTCTAGCTGTGTCATTCTCGATAAAAGCACTGGATATGTAGTCCTGATGATTTCTAACAAGAATGAAACGCGTAGATTACTTCCCTTGCTTTTATCGAGAATCTAATTGTAATACGTGACGTATTCTATTCTATGGCGATTAGGTCTTCAAAATGTTTATTATAAACATACAGAATATTTTCGAATATTCTATGTCTATATTCACATATATATATATATATATATATATGTGTGTATGTATGCTTTTGTGTGTATGTGTGTGTGTTTGCATGTGTGGTTTTATTTTATTTTTCCTTTCCTTCTTCTTTCTCCAGCCTCACTTTCATATAGATTGCATTGTTGTTTTTAGAATCCAAATTCAATAAACAGACCAGGATTGTTTCTTTCTGAGGATTCAAAGCAAATTATTTGCTTTTAAGAAACCACTGGTAAATGGAATAATTGCCTTCATGTTGTTTATTATATAACTATTAAGCTCTGTTACCTACATAGAGCACTATTTTTTCCTGGACTTTTCCGACGGAATTACTTCACCTATATATATATATATATATATATATATATATATATATATATATATAGAAATTGAGGGGAGGGTTCTTTTACAAAATGAAAAATAACCGGTGTCCTACACGAGTGGAAGTATAAGGAAAAACGATGAAATCGGAAATGCAATTGTAGTCTTTTTTTAAAAAATAAAATATGATTTTGGGGTTCCTTTACTGGTTTCGCTGTTCTTCTACTTTTCAAAAGTAGAGTTGAGATGGAGGGTCTGTGGTTTTTCTCACATCTATGAGTAAAAAATGTGAGAAAAACCACAGACCCTCCAACTCAACTCTACTTTTGAAAAGCAGAACAACAGCGAAACAGACAAAGGAACCAAATAAATATATATATATTTAAAAAAAAAAGACTCCAGTTGCATTTTCGCTTTCATATTTGTTCCTTATATTTATATATATATATATATATATATATATATATATATATATATAACCGTCTGCTTGAGTTCTTAATTCAATTTGTGTACGGAACTTATTCCATTGCTCATAATTTGAATTTGACCGCCATAAACAGAGGTTAGCTGCCTTTAGAGTCATATGTGCTCTCACAACCGGACTGGTGTCAGAACAAAAGCCTGTTGACAAAGTAAATCCACTGTTCGATCTTCCAGAAACTTAACATGCATACACTGCAAACGGACTTTGTTGATTTACAGATTTACAGAAACCTAACTGAGATATCACAAAATATCGAAGTGATGGCCAGGTTTGTTATATATATATATATATATATATATATATATATATATATTGATTAATAAAAGGCCTCGGTCGCACCCGAACTACACCGAAACTCAGCGCCGAAGGATCGGTTCGGGATACATTTACAGCTGACGATGGAAACTCCTTTCTTCATTTCCCCTCCTGTTCCGTCCTAACCACCATCCTAAACCTTGTTTTTAGTAACCACACAGCTCCTTTCGTTTCATATATTTTTGTATTTACCGCTGTGACCTTACCTGCTTTGGTCTATGTGTGTACCCTCCACACTTTCGCATCGACTCTCCTTTCTCTCTTCCTTTCTCCCCCTTACTCTCGTTTTTTTCTCTATCCCTCTCTCTCTATCCATCAGTTCGGTTTTGATTGTTGACATGTTTACACGTGCCGTGATGGCCTCTCTGTCCGCAATCATTGCGGCACGATTTTACAACCGTCGTAAAACAACCCTTCTGGATTATCTCCCTTTCCCTTCTCCTCCTCACTTTTGGTTGCACGTGTCTCTCTCTCACTTTCCCCTGTCTATACGAGGGGCAGAACGATCATACCAGCTCTGAGACGTAGCTGACCACCAGGCTAAAGTCTCCCAGGTTGGCCACAACTTACTTTCCTTATTTTTCCACGGTTACATGTTTGCATGTTTCTTTTACCTGTGTCTTCCAACGATGGGATCCTCACACTTTTTTGTTCTATTCCTTTCCTATTTTTACCCTTCTTCATCTCTCCTAATCCCCCCCCCCCCCTGTTCTTCCTCCTTTCCCTCTCTTTTCTTTTTCTCTTTCCCTTTTTTCTCTCTTTCACTCTCTTTTTCCACCTGGCCTTTTGATTAATAAAAGGCCTCGGGCGCTTCCAAACTACACCGATGTCCTGTAATTCAGTGCCGAAACATCGGTTCGGGATACATTTACAGCTGACGATGGAAACTCCGTTCTTCTTTCTCCTCCTGTTCCGTCCTAACCACCATGCTAAACCTTCTTTTTAGTAACCACACAGCTCCTTTCGTTTCATAACTTTATGTATATATATATATATATATATATATATATATAACGAAGGAAATGTCGTAAGGAACCAGATGGACCATAACGCACCAAAGTATTCAATATTTAGTGTAGTAGAGTGGGTAATAAGAACACGTATAGCACCGACGGCAGAGCTCAAGCCGTGTCGACGACTAATTGTGGACTGAATTAGCCGTCGAAAAACGACTTGAGCTCTGCCGTCGGGGTCATACTTGTTGCTAAATATATATATATATATATATATATATATATATTAGGTATAGGATTATCCTGGATGCAGTAATGGTTAATTACTCACTGGATAGAGTTGACGTACGTTGAGGGGTTACTCAACGAGTTATGGAAGAATAGTTGAAGAAACTCAGTTCCTGATTTTTCTGTATTCCGGAGCGTAGATAAAGAATGAATAATAACAGGTAGACATGATAAAAAGGTAATAAATCACCTTTTTATGATGTTTACCTGTTATTATTCATTCTTTATATATATATATATATATAGGAACGAGTAAAACCCCGACGGCTGAGCTCACAACGTCGAAACGGCTAGAGCTCAGCCGTCGGGGTTTTACTCGTTCCTATTACCCACTCTACTACCCTAGGTATTGAGTACTTTGGTGAGTTATGGTCCACCTGGTTTCTTACCACATTTCCTTCGTTATATATATATATATATATGTATTTATTTCTCGCTAGTCACTTCTTTTGTTGCCACGGACTCCGCGGCTGAATTATCCGTCGCTATCTTCAATTTGCAAAGCCCTTTAAACTGTATGCTATTACTCGGAGGTGTTATACCTTGTCGAGTGCTTAGCTGCACTTCTGAATGCATTCGTCGGCTTAGCTGCGGCTCGATCTTCGATTATGCTGTACTTCCATTTGTATATATATATATATATATATATATATATATATATATATATATATATATAAATATATATACATATCTATATATATATATGTATATATGCATATATATGTATGTGTATGAATGTATACATACATAACTGCCTCCGTATTCTTTTGTGTGCGTGTGTTTCTCTGTGTGTGTCTGTGTTAATGTATAAAAAGTAGATGTATGTCTAAAATAAGCGGGTAAATGAAACATTTGTTCCCAAGATCACATTAGCTGAGAGAAATACTTCTTAATGTCGTTTGTTAGCAAAGGAACGTAGGAAAAATAAAAGAAAATATTACAACTGAAGCTAATCAGGATAACAAAAATAATGGTGATGAAAAGATATTTGTTGTTGTTGTTGCCAGTTCTTCAGTAATATATTGGGTCAAAGAACTAATAATTACTACATGAAAGTGAGACAATACTTTCTATCCATGTAATCACCACACAGTAAGGTGGGTGAAGGTGAATTCAGTAATGTTCCCGCTCATTCTCTAGCCAGACAGAATAACGACATTGCCAATTGATCGACAGAGAAACAATAATGTTGATGATGACGATGGAAGTGATGTTATGGTGGATAGTGCTTGTGACGGTTGTGGGTGCTGATAATGACTGTGGACTCCGCGATGATGTTTGTGTGAAGGAAGATGTATGTGATGTTGGGAAGAGGTATAATGATATAATGTTGATAATGCTGGTGGCGATGACTCGTGATAGCGCTGATAATGATGAATATGTTGATGGCAATAGTAATGTGGAACATTATGCTAATAATCTTCGGCTGGAACGGAAATATAATTCATGTATAGTTTAATCTAGAAATAATACTAATGAAATATTTAGTGCAAACACCGCATCTCTATACAAAAACATGGGTTTCTAAACTTTAAAATATTAAACGTGAGCTTCCCAATTTAGAAATACTGATTTACATTTAGCATAGACATATGGCATATTGACATCTCTCCTTTACATCCTTAGATGTAAATGCGTGTTAGTATCAAGGGATCGATTCTGAGTGTATGCAGTTGACAAAGATACTATATTTCATGTTGCTCTTGATGACTCAGTTGAAGTTAATGAATTGCAGCTGTGGTTGAAAGGACCAGCATCGTCTCATAGCGTACCACACGGATTCATCTTTAGAATTATGGTCATGGATCCTTGGAATGTTCAGTGATTTGAACGTTAATTTCAGAAGGAGCGATGTCCTGTTGAACAAAAGAACTTGTGCAATCATGCTCGAATGCAACAGAAGCTCATGCCACAGAGTTTTGACCATGTAAAGAATAGTTTACTTTCTACTTATGGATTTGTATTTTACCGTTTATAATTCGAGGATTATACACGTATATACGGTCTCTTTATGTATAACAGTTTTTTTTAACTGTGATGTATTGATTGTATCTGAAGTGCATCTGAAAATGCTTTATGTCATAGTTAAAGCCATTTACTTCCAGATACCACCGAGGTTATATTTGGCTCTCATCCTTACGCAGGTCGATAAAATAGAGTATCAGTAACACACTGTGGTCTATTTAATATACTTTTCTCCTCCCCTTCTGCCTAAATCAGACAACATTATGTATAAAACCTTTTGGCTGTATCGGTAGAGAGTCGGACACCATGCTTTGAAGCATAGAGTTACGTCTCTTTATGATCTGAGTTCAAATCCCGCCGAGGTTAACTTTGCCTTTCATCCTTTCGGGGTCGATAAAATAAAGTACCAGTAATGTACTGGGTAATTGCTGGCCTTGTGCCTAAAATAGAAACAATTATGTATAAAACCTTTGTCCTGCATTCTAACCCCTCCCAGTTTTTATGTTTTCATTTGACGAAATGAAATGCGGGATAATCTTAAAATAAGTAATTCATTCGAGAAACATTGTGGTGAAGTATTTTTGTGGGACCATCATCTATTGGCTGCCAGTGTATATACTATAACCTTCACCCAGCTTATTCTGTTCTTGTTGAAGAGAAACATCATCCGGCCCCAACGTATAGTTTCTAATAGCTTAACAAAAGCTAACAAGAATTATTAATATACATAAAACCTTTGTGATCAGTTTTTATGATTATGTACACACACACATACACACACACACACGCGCACACACAGACACACACACAAACACACACAACCGAACAGGAATACACACACACACACATACAAACCCACACCTTTAAAGATATGCCTGAAGTGTCGTAATTAAACGACTATTGCAGCATTACGAACCCTCCTGATCAAGAGCAGCAGAGAAATCATTGAACTGTGACCTTTTATTCAAGTTCATGTATATCATGACAACTATTAGATATATTTTTAAAAAAAATCCCCCGTGCTTTTATGTTATTTCCCATCTCTTGTCAATACGTCTTGTCATGAATATTTTCTATTAATGATAAACTATGCAATTTTTTTTCCTAACTAATTAATTTGACCTTTTAGCCACAGCTATGCATGAAGGAGTAAAAAAGATATTTGTTCTCACAGTAACTAAGATGACACTTCCGTTTTTATGGCTACTTCTAACGCATTTCAACTGGAATTACGAACATATTCATAAGGGTGTATTGTGTTCGCCATTCAGCATAAATATAAATATAGATTAAAATCATATATATATATATTTATATATATATATATATTTATACATCTCTCTATTTATATTTATACATATACGTATATATATAGTTATATGTATTTGTATATATAACGCACCCACTTACACCACCCACCCCACACGCAACTAACATCACTAACACCCCCCAACCCCACGCACACGTACCCACACACCCTCGTACACCACCAACTCTACAGACCCTACCACCACTAACCCCCACTCACACCTGCATTCAACCCTTTCTCCACCTCCCGTATACTAACACCCACTAACACCCCCTTCATCAAACTACACACACACCAGTACACCACACTCCCTCCATAGAACTACACACACCCTTCTCTCCCCACTCCACCCACACTTTCGCTCCACACTCACTCATCCCACTAACACCTCTACTAATACACACACACACCCTCCTCACTCCAACTTTCACACCTACCCATCCTCGCCCCTTTACCATTCCACCCGACTGCTGCTATGCCCTCTGACCACCTCCCAGCACAAACAGACACACAGCACTCACACCGCTTGACCCCTTCCTGTTGCACGCGCACCCCACATCTCTCCCCTTCCGACCATCTCTTCAGGGAATACTCGTATGTGGAACTTGACCACCACGGAATCTACTAAACATCATAGAAATGTACCAACATTTCAACCATGCTCTTACGGAATCACCTATATAACTCACCCACACACACACACCCAACAAATTATTTTCTCCCACACGCCACCTACACCCACAACACCCTTAAACCCCACACACAAGTGCTTTCCACCACATATTTACACCCTCAGCCTCCTGATTCCTCTCCCCCCCCCTCTATCCACACACGCACAGACACTCCGACCTACAACCCCCCCCACACTCACACACACACACCGATCTTCCTGAACATGTAACCCCGTTCTTCCCCCCAAACCTTACTTTCACATACACACACACACACGTACACCTACACACACACACCACCTTCAGCCCTCCCCTCTCGGACACCCCGTCTCCCTCTCCCCACTCCACCCGCCACCACTCCAACACACCCCACACCCTTCCACCACCTGTTTTACCCCTTTTTAATTTCAGTTTATTTTGATCATGCTTTTATATTTATTTCATTCCTTTTATTTTGATCATGCTTTATTTTTACTTTTATTTTTAATTTCATTCGCACCGTTTCCTTTCGCTATATGTCTCTCCACCACTCCCCAACACACCCTTTGAACTCTGTTCCCACACACTTCTCACCTGAGGAAGGGCTTATGCCCGAAACGTCGTTCCCGACCACCACCCCACTCTCCAGAGCGTGAAATTAATAAACATTCGTTGTACTGCTTCTCTGTTTTGTTCCTGTTCAAATTTTTCCATTATATATATATATATATATATATATATATATATATATATATATATATATATATATATATATATATATATATATATGTGTGTGTGTGTGGGCGTATCTATATATATATATATAGATGGATAGATTTATACATATATATATATGTGTGTGTTTGTGTGTTTTGAGTAATATATTGATTTCTTAGGTGATCGTTCATTCTTAGTCCAGTCAAAAAAGATACTTAATACAGAGAAAGCAACGTGATTCTGGTAAGAAATAAATTGTAAATTAGGCACAATACCAGTATTTTTATTGGGCTGGCTGGGATCAGTTAAAGGGACACGCGTTCTTGGCTGGTACTTTATTGTTTTGACACCAGAAAGATGAAAATCAAAACTCTCTTCTGCGGGATTTGAACTCCAAACGTCTATAAATACTTAAATGAATTTTGTCCGATGATGTATTCGTTTTGTGTATTTATCATGCATGAACACTCTAATAGTGATTTCCAAATATCCAACAAATTGTGGAGAATTAAATCTATTATATCAACCCTCCGACGCTAATAGGCTCATTGTACTGGAAAGTATTATGCTCCCATTGGAGTCAAGTGAATGAATGCAGGCATGAAAATGCCAGAATTTAGCAAGCTATATTCCTTAGGATTGTACTATTTACTTTATCCGGTGAGTAGCCAGGAGCAACGAGAGATGAATCGTTTTGCTCAACGAACCGAACGTTTCAAGAAGCAAACACACAATCATCTGATAATGAACTCAACATACTGACCATTAGTTTAAATTTTTAGCTGTCTGAGGCTATTCAACTTACATCCGCAGTGAACAACCTAGCAAAGTAGAGCAATTCTCCGGATATCAAGAATGTCTGTTTCTTTATAGCAAATCTTCAAATATATATTTGTCCTCTGAAGATAACATAAATTTGACACTGCCTTCAATCAAGTAATTGCTTCTCATTAATATTTCTTCCCCGGTAAATTAAATTTACAGAACTGTTTTAACTTAAAAGAGACGACACTATACAATCTCTGTACGCTTGTATTTTTAAAAATAATTATGGAGCGAACATCTTGAATTTTATGGTCTCTTTAACATGTTAATATCAAGTGGGTGTAAATGTTAACTCTTGACTTAAATATTACGAATATGAAGAATATTCACAATTTTTTTTAAATGGTGATTAGCTAAACGATCCACTGACAATGGTGATTTATATCTCTAGTTTAATACGATATTTTCTATTGGCCACAATCAATTTATCACGGCGCTGACGGGGTAAACGATTTACGCTGGAAATTCATCACTCAAAATTCATTACGCGAAATTACACAACGTTAAATGCATTGACTGTAATTTCATCGCATAGTAATTACAGCGTGAGCCAACATATCGACAGTAAATTCATCGTCATGACAAATTCAACGTCACTAATTTCATCATACTATACACAGAAAATCAGGTATCTGTTTTTCAGCATTGTAAATGAAGAGGGGAAATAATACGTTCATAATTCCAGTGTTTTTACTTTTTGTTTATTATTTATGCGCATTTTCTGGTGTTGCAGTAGAAATATCTAATCTAGATATTTTGTTTGGCATTTCTAAATTAGGGAACAGTTGAAATACTTTCCCAATCTATTATAGTGAACATTTGTTAGTCAGAAAAACGAAACGCTCACCATGATATTTGAAGATATAAAGAAGTCTATATAATAAATCATACTAAAATAATCTACGGATAAATATGCATCATTAGCACACGGCTTGGGAAACTGATGCGAGAAATACTGCTTATATTGAAGCCACAAGACTGAAACATTAATTGTAACTTAGGCAAAGCACAATTTTATTCTTCCACAACCATATGCCGGATACTTTGGGGTTAGTTATCTGCAAGCCCGTTAAATGTGAATATACAATTATTGAGATTTTAAAAAAGCTTGCATATGTTAATATGGTGCTCTGTGAAAATATTACTAGATGTCAAACCAAAATGGGGAGCAATGGAAGAAATATGACCCCGGTCTCTGAAAATTGCTAGCATATCGAAGTGGTGCAATCCAATAAATTCTACACAACATATGGTGTCTTAAATGGTGCTGATTTACCCGTTGTCTATGTTGTAATGATCAGAAGAATAAAAGAGACAACAATATGTTCTCAAAGTGAAATCGTTACAATCAACATTAGCATTAAACTAATTGTGACCATTTTCGAAAGAGCTGTCTGTAATGTTACAATTGAATTACACTACTTGTATTCTTCGGGCTTTCCGTGCCCTAGATTCAAAACCCGATTAGGTTAAATTTAACTTTCCTCCTTTTGAGATCGATAAATAAAGTACCACACCATAACCACAGGATAAGTGACATTGTTAAAGAATACGACGGGTTGTCTTTTCAAGCTACGTTCGATTTGAGATCAAATTGTGCTAGCTATTGCCGGTGAGTCTGCTGGCAGAAATTGCAACCGACAAATAGTAGACCAACCCTTCAAGATTTATGCACACATATCGTAGAATTTTCTTTGCTGCTGTTCCTGATTACCTAAAACGCAAATATATTCCCCCTCTCACAACATTTAACAAAATCTTTTTCACTCTCATGAGTTCCAGTTCCCTCGACAACATAATAACCTCCAGGGGGGATAACTATGCATTCCACAGACATGTGTGAACTAGGGAGATTCAACAGGTGCAACACTTTTTTTGTAACTTAGCAGAGAGCGACCATATGTAGCGCAGAGCAACTCACGCATATACAATATATGTATATCAACACCCACACTGGACCACCCCCACCACTTATTATAGTAACACAACCACTAACCTTCACCCTTACCACACACACACACGCATACCCAAACACGCATACATACCCCATTATATATACACTCACTCACACATGTGTACACAGCATCTTCCACTCTCTCCCCCCATACTACCACCACTAACCTCCACCCAGACACTCATATTGGACCACCCCATCACTAATAATACTAACTACCCCACCCCTCTTCCCCCTTATCACACACACTCACACCCAAAACATACACTCTCACACCAGTGTATATGCACTCACCCACACTTATGGACAGAGCACCATTCCCTCTCTCTGTCTCTCTCTCCACCCATACTAACACCACTAACCTCCTCCCTGACACCCGTATTCAACCACATCACCACTAACGATACTACCTACCCCACCCTCCTTCGCCCTTACCCTACACACGTACTCACACCCTAACCACGCACACACACAAGTATATATACACACACTCATACATATTTGCACAGCCCCCCCCCTACTCT
Organism: Eledone cirrhosa; assembly: GCA_964016885.1. Taxonomy (NCBI): domain Eukaryota; kingdom Metazoa; phylum Mollusca; class Cephalopoda; order Octopoda; family Eledonidae; genus Eledone; species Eledone cirrhosa. The sequence continues at coordinate 38,752,816 of OZ024743.1, forward strand.
CTCATTCCCCATACTACCAACACCACATCCACTAACACGCCCACATTCTTCTAACAGCTCCACTAATAAATTCCTTCATACACACCACCATCCCCTTCAATATTTCCCTCCGACCTAACCTACTCTCATGTCCACCACACCTTCAGCACACCCATACACAAAACGCCACACAAACACATACCTACACAAATGCCATTCTCAGCCACACACACCTGCTGTCTACACAGCTACTTCACCCCACACAGACAGCTCTATTACTGACAGCATGCTACAGCTTCTGACTCCCCCTCTCACACATTGTCCTGCCATTTTCACTCTCGCCACCTTCTCTCCTCACCCCTTGATTTGACCATCTTGACAACTTTCAGTTGCGCGCGCCCCATAACCTTCCACTACATCTTCACCATTCCTACGGCCCCTATCACAAGAACTACACCCTCTGATATCAACGCGTTGGAACTGTGCTATCCACTTATACACACACACACCAACAACCATTCATATAATTACACACAGACACTTTCGTCATTTTCGGACACACGCAACCATACATTTCACACGAACCCATATCATGCTCTCTTCACCACAAAACACACACACACACACGTGCACATCCTCACATACACCCACACTGCCTCCAGATCCAGCACGATCTCCACCACCCCATCCGGCCCCTGTACATCCACACACACACATACCTACACACATTCAGGGACTATACACACACAGACATTCATTCCACTCCAACATACACAATGTATTTTCAAATCCCACAAGCACGTACACCCACTCTCCTGCAGAATCTCTCACTTACATCCACGCAATCATATACTCACGTACATCTACACACACACACCTCACCTTCCGCCATCCTCTCTTGGACTCTAATATAATAACTCTTAACTATAATAAAGGGAGGAGCGCAGGACTGCGTCCAGATATGTTTTTTATCCCGTTTGGAAAGTTGGATTACTTTGAATAAATAATTGTTTCTACATTTGGAACAAGGCCAGCAATTAAACAGTGCATTACTGGTACTTTATTTTAGCAACCCCGTAGGGTTGAAAGGCAAAGTTAAACTCGGCGGGATTTGAACTCAGAATGGCAAGGGCCGTAACTCTATGCGTCAAAGCATGGCGAATAAATAATGAATGAATATTACATAATTTATGTACTCAATTTCGTAACTCTTGATTAAATATAAATAATGTTATTGCTTATTTTAAGATTCACTTCAACATTTTCAAATGTCAACACTACGGGTTAACGCCCGTTATATTATAACATTTTATACATGGCTTATATAAACATTCATATAATTCCGTCGCTAATTTTCTCATAATGCAGTTTATAAATAATGTTATCGTTTTTAATTATCATGAATGACTTTACTGATTACAGACTTCGTTCAATTTCTGTGTTTATTCTCAATTACGATTTCATTTGATGTATCATATCTATCTATATATATATATATATATATATATATATATGCATATAATATCAATATGCACATTACACATGCTAGCAGAAAACAACGTTTCGGGAACTTTCTTAGAACCTTTCTACATTGCTTAGCTAATTTCTCTCTTGGGGTAGCATCCACGAACATGACACTCTGGTATATCTGTTTGTCGTGTCATGAAGTGGCTTTCCCTATCTTATGTTTAGTTCTATCTAAGCTATTCCATGATTTGCTCCTGTATAATTGGCAAAATCATTTCATGTCCATTTGTATGAGCGTCTTATATTTCTTTGTGGCTCCTTTGCATAATCTGATTCTGTTTCTTTGGTTGTAGCCACAGGACTACATGCGATTGATGAAGTGTTGGATGTGTCCTTCCATTTCAATTGGGTCGCACATGCGGGACACATTTTTCATCACTCTTACCGAGTCTGCTATCGGAATATCAAACTTAGCCCTATAATGTATGTTTTTTATGTATGTATGCATATATATACACACACACACACACACACACACACACACACACACACACACACACACACACACACACACACACCCACCCACACACACACACCCACCCACACACACACACAAACACACACACACACACACACACACACACATACACACACACACATACACACACACACATACACACACATATATATTATAATTTACAGTTTTCACTCGGGAGTCATATACAATTATTAAGCTCTAAGAAATACTTCTGAGCATTACATTACAGTACGGCATTTCTATCTGGCTAATTTATTGTCAATTTGCAAAAAAAACACATGAGTGTTGATCATAATTTTATATTAAATTGTACTATATATATATATATAGTAATAATAATAAAATTGAAGACTAAAATCCAAAGAGGGCTCGATAAATTTATGTATTTATTTAATTTGTTCTTAACTTTGTAGCGGAGATTCATTTGGTCTCCTAGTTAGAATTTTAGTCTACGATTTCTGCTATACCATTTACGTGGTTTTGTCTTTGCGTGCTATTGTTCTCCACGCTCCACATATGACTTATTATCTTCGTTTTTTCGTTCATTGCCAGAGAACGTCTCTATGCACCACCTAAGAGAACATTAGTCTACGACCTCTTTTATACCATAAACGTGGTTTTGTCTTTGCGCGTAATTGTTTTTCACCGCTCCTATTAATGACGTATTATTCGTTTTTTCCCGTTCTTTGCCAGTGAACGTTACCACGAACCAAAGTATCGTCTTCCTGTCTTCCCCCGGTTGCAACGTTTTTTGAAATATCCAGTTCTGCGTTTACAGATTGACTTTGTTAGTTTCAGAAGATCCCGTTGAGGGTTAAAGCAGCGATTCTTTGCTTAAACTTTAATCTGTTATTTTAATAAATATATATATATATATATATATATATATATATATATATATATATATATATATATATTAATAAAATAATGAATAAACAAAGAAACAGTTCCTTATATTAAACAAATTCATCATTTTACGATCGTTTCTAGGATATATATGTGTTAGAGTGGTTATGCATATTCTATAGATCTATGTACAATATCTATACAAACTATCAGAGGGAATATACATACCTACACATATATATGCTGTCTTCAGAAATAATGATATTTGTTTATTGAAAAAAACAAAGATTCAATACAATATGTCTGTTTGGGAACAGGTTTTGAATTGACCAATAGAGAGATAGTGAGGGTCAAGGTAGTAATATAGTAGTAGAAGAACCTTAAATTATGGGTAGAGGAAGGTAGATTTCAGTTTTGGAAGGAAAAGAATATTATGAATGAAGGATTATTTTAGGGAAGAAATAGGTCTTATGCTGACCTCAGAAATAATTTTATTTGTTCATTGAATAAAACCAACAAAGAGCTAATATATTCTGTCTGTTTGGTAAGAGGTTTAGAATTAACCAATAGAAAGTTAATAATTGGCCAAATGGTAAAATAGTAGTAATTGAAGCTTATTTTAGGGGTGAAAATAGGACAGGTGGTCAGTAAAAGGTATACAAGCAGTTGCTGTTATAAAATAGTAATGCCAATACAAATATCTAAGGTGACTAAAGTTTTACGATAAGAATGTTAGTGAAAAAAATACATCTATGAGAAGAATATAAATTAATCTAATTGATGGGTATATTTATAATGATAAAATTATACTAATACATATAGATATGATAAATAAGATTTAGATGCAGTTGAAAAGTGCTGTTAAAGATGAGGGGAAATTAAAAGAATATAAAAATAATATATATATATATACACTTATATATATATATATACACATATATATACACATACACACACACACATACACACATATATATACACATATATATACACACACATATATATATATATATATATATATATATATATATACATGCATATATACATACATACATACATATATATACACACATACACACTTACATATACATATAATTATTGGGGGGGGGGAATTAAATCAATAAATCAATAAACCTAATTAAAATTGTGTGTGGTGAGGTCATTAACAATAATTCTCTTTATAAACATCAGGATGCATCCTATAAAAACAATAAACAACATCGAAACCGTAATAGACGAGTTACTTGGTATAATGCTCCATTTAATTTACAAATTAAGGATAATATACCTAAAAAATTCTTTAATATCCTAGAGAAAAACTTCCCGCCAAACCATAAATTCCATCAAATCTTAAATAGATCAACGGTTAAATTCTCCTACTCAACAACCAAAAACATAAAACAAAATATAAGTGCCTATAATGCATATAAATGTAAAATAACCATGAGTATACCACCAGTACATCAAACTAACCATAATATCTCCTCAGATACAGGATTCACGAAAAGTTGTAACTGTAGAAACAAGGCAAACTGTCCATTAAAAGGAAATTGCCTTGTTAATAACATAGTATATAAATGTGAAGTTAACACTAAGGACTCAATTTATTCATATATAGGAGCTACCTCTAACAAATTTAAGGTAAGATTTAATACCCACAAACATAGTTTTAAAAATGCCGCACTAGCTAATACAACATCTCTAGCTGAAATAATTAATAGTTATAGAAAGAGGAATATAGATTATGAACTGACCTGGAGTGTGCTCAATAGGGCCACCCCTTATCAAAATAGTAGATATGAATGTAGATTATGTTCCCAAGAACTTTTTGAAATAATGAAATCTAAGGATATCCTATTATATAAGCGACAGGAATTAATAATATCGTGTAATCATAAACTGAGAAAAACCTTTAAATATTATAAACCTAATTAATATACACTTTAGAAATTAATATATAAACTATTTTTAATTTAGTTAACCTGTAATTAATATTCTACTACTGATGAACTACATCATTTTCCTTTCCTTCTTACAACTATCATTTCCTAAAACTGATACCATTAAGTAAACATATATAATGCTTTAACTTCAGGTTATGACTCTATGTTCCTTGAAAACTATATATATTTATTATTTCTCACTAAAAAATTTAATTCCCCCCCCCCAAATAATTATATGTATATGTAAGTGTGTGTGTGTGTATATATATGTATGTATGTATGTATGTATGTATGTATATATGCATGTATATATATATATATATATATATATATATGTATATGTGTATATATATGTGTATATATATGTGTGTATGTGTGTGTGTGTATGTGTATATATATATATAAGTGTATATATATATATAAGTGTATATATATATATATATTATTTTTATATTCTTTTAATTTCCCCTCATCTTTAACAGCACTTTTCAACTGCATCTAACTCTTATTTATCATATCTATATGTATTAGTATAATTTTATGATTATAAATATACCCATCAATTAAATTAATTTATATTCTTCTCATAGATGTATTTTTTTCACTAACATTCTAATCGTAAAACTTTAGTCACCTTAGATATTTGTATTGGCATTACTATTTTATAACAGCAACTGCTTGTATACCTTTTACTGACCACCTGACCTATTTTCACCCCTAAAATAAGCTTCAATTACTACTCTTTTACCATTTGGCCAATTATTAACTTTCTATTGGTTAATTCTAAACCTCTTACCAAACAGACAGAATATATTAGATCTTTGTTGGTTTTATTCAATGAACAAATAAAATTATTTCTGAGGTCAGCATAAGACCTATTTCTTCCCTAACATAATCCTTCATTCATAATATTCTTTTCCTTCCAAAACTGAAATCTACCTTCCTCTACCCATAATTTAAGGTTCTTCTACTACTATATTACTACCTTGACCCTCACTATCTCTTATTGGTCAATTCAAAATCTGTTCCCAAACAGACCTATTGTATTGAATCTTTGCTTTTTTTCAATAAACAAATATCATTATTTCTGAAGACAGCATATATATGTGTAGGTATGTATATTCCCTCTGATAGTTTGTATAAATATTGTACATAGATCTATAGAATATGCATACCAACTCTAACACATATATATCCTAGAAACGATCGTAAAATGATGAATTTTTTTTAATGTAAGGAACTGTTTCTTTGTTTATTCATTATTTTATTAATTTACCTTCACTCTGTTTTCCGTTTATTTTTCACCGAAAGTAGTTTTTGAATGCATCTTCTCTTTTCATGATATCCGGATTACATTGAGTTCTTCATTCGGGTTGGACACTACCGTAAACTTTTCGTAGATTTATCTACATATATATATATATATATATATATATATATATATATATATATATATATATATATATATATATATATATATATATATATTTATATATATATATATATATATATATACATATATTTATACAGAAAATAATTCCTGGATGTTTAAATACAAAATAGAGCCAGAAGTCGATCTCACGATTTCATAATCTTGGGCGTTGATGCATGCCCACGCATATTCATATATGCCCTCCTAACATATACAATCACAGATATACATTTACAAACACACATAGATTCATATGCACGCATCATTCTCTGTATTTTAATTTCTATTAAGCCACAAAACAATGGAAATGAAGGAGAACAAACTTCGAAATTGTTCATCCATAGCGTCACAAAATTGATTTCCTGTGGATAATTTTAACGATGCACCTATAATCACTTAATACATTTAATATATGCACCGTGTTAGATATTCGGAAATTTAATGTTATTCGTTATATTTGGATTTCAGACTAATTCAATGATTCTGCTGGTGAACTTGTCGTATGTTTCGAGTCGTTAACGAACCCATTCACATTTATAAACAATATATCCTAATGATTTCTTTAATTTGATAATACCATAACTAATTTAATTATGTCGCTACTAGAATTCCAATTCTAAATTGATCAGTGATTATAATGAAAAATGATTTGTTAAGGAAGTCGTTTTATTATTATTATTATTGTTATTATTAATATTATTATTATTGTTGTTGTTGGTGTTGGTGTTGGTGTTGGTGTTGGTGTTGTTGTTATTTTCTTTTTCGTTCTACCTTTTTACTTGAACATCGATATATGTTAATTGTAATTTGGTATGTTTTTGTTTTTGGAAGCAATTTATATTTGAGAGAGTTCCTTCCTCATAGTAGCTCCCAATTAAAATAACATGTATCAGCTAGCAGCAAAATGTCCATGTTGGAGGAGGGGCACATTTACGACCTTCCTATAAAGAACATATTTATCTATTGCTAAGAAACACTATAGTTGGGAAAATAATTGCGTATTCTCGTCTACAACGTTTTCGCCAAAGTTCTATCAAAACAACCTGTGGATAAACACGTTTATATAGGTAATATTCAATTGTTTACACTTGTAAAAGATATGATGCTTTGGGATCGACCACGACAGACCCCATAATTGCAAAGCAATTTTGTTTAGACAAATATCAATGTCTATTTCTTCAGATAAATATATTCATGCACATCATTTAATAAAAATAATTGTTTCTACTTTAGGCACAAGGCCAGAAATTACCCAGTACATTACTGGTAATTTATTTTATCGAACCTGTAAGGATGAAAGGCAAAGGTAACCTCGGCGGGATTTGAACTCAGACTGTAAAGGGACGTAACTATGCTAGAAAGCATGGCGTCCAACCCTCTACCGATACTGCCAATGATATATAAATTCAACTTGAATAACACATTTTCTGTTATAGGTTGCATATGAAGAATTTGAGTGTGTATGTGCAAAAGCGACTATACAGTTCATGAAATATATCAGTGTGCATAAGCGAGCTGAGATAAAATACTTCGGTTAAATGAATTGAATTATGTGTTTAGTACCGAAGACGGCACTGGTATCGATATGTGATGCATTTAAAAAATACACCACGTACCTTCAATGAAATGTAGAGTAATCACATTCGATAAGATTCCCGGGAGAGGCAGATGTCGGTAAACATTAGATTAGGTTGTGAAAATAAATCTCACGAAACTGAACCTCACAAACGAGATCGAAATATACTGCAATGCTTTAGAAAACGTACTTCGCTTCAAGGAACCACCCATCTGCAAAGAACTTAACCTGACCTGATGCATCCTCATGCTTCCCACACCAACTATTACCCTTCAGTAACTATTCTCGGCATGACTCTAGAAACACACTTATACTAACCTCAGATTCAACCCACCTTTCTTCCACACTCCTAACATACTGACCCACTAGTCATATCCCCATAGTAGCTGTTATCACCACACTGTTGAGGAACATTCTCCGGTCCTCTCATCACCGTACAAAACTTGGACACATATAGTGTAGAATCCGTTCACCAGTAGAATAGATAACCAACAAGGTCTCTAGTGGTGGTATCAGAAACAATGCACACAGTATATATTTTAAGGTGAGTGATGACAAAAAGAAAATTATCCCCTATTAAAACTATCCAATCATTTCTCGAGAAGACACTTTACTTTGTGTCAGAGGCAGAACTGCCTCTTTATTGTTGGCAGTCTACACGCTGAACGCACACAGTACTCTCCTTCTAGTGAGAGAAAGTGTATCCAGTACCAGTAAACCTGCCAGGAAAATGGTCGAAGCTATTTAGCTGTATGACAGACACGAAAGTTTCCCGAGTCACAATAACATCTACTTTGTAGATGGTGGGATCATATATAACCGAGATGCGGGCCAACAGCACATTCATAGAGTGCTGAAACGCACGGGTCCACTATTCTACGCACATGTTACAATATCATTAATAACATGCACGCATGATATTTAATCATAGAGGTTACTGATATGTACTTAGTATAATGCACACAAATAATAGCTTCTACATAACATATTAACATTTAAATGAAAAATGTATTTCAATTTCTTCACTTGTATTAGAATATACTTAGTCACCTACTTCAGTCTACATGATATGATAGGTGTAAATGATAACATGTATTATATATATATATATAATACTATTTAAACGAATAAATTAAATGCACTCATCTGCATTCTCAGATAAGTGAGAAGTATAATACGAGACAACGGCAACGAAGGTGAGAAGCACCGAATGTATGGGAGGCTTGCTTATAAAGAATGGTGTGGATGTGTTTGCATAATGCAAGTGGAAGTCTACTTATATGAGTACATATGTGTGCATTCTATATTAGAAACATACATACATACATACATATATATATATATATATATATATATATATATATATATATATATATATATATATACATACATATTATAAACATATACATACATATATATATATGATATCTTAATTCAGATTTAGATAAATAAATCACTGACACGAACGTAATTAACATATATTCTATGAATATCAAATTATATTAAAAATATTTATTTCTTATCCTGTTATGGCTTCAGTCATTAATCCAAACAAATTTCTCTTATGTGATACTTAAAGATTCTTAACTGAAGCACAGAGTCAGCAATTTCTTTTCTGGTGGGATGTGAAACCAATCGATTACAACGAACATAATAATTGATGAATGTTTAATTTGAACTCGGTGGGATTTTAAATCAGAAAGAACTACTGGGAAAGTAAGTAATTGCTACTCTATATTGATTGTTGACATTGTCTGTTTTGCTAATGTTAAGTATGATTCTCGGGTACATAGTTTCGAAGGTATTGATATTCTGCTCTAGAGTTTTTGTTATGGGGTTCGTTTCGGTTACATAGGGGAAAACAGACAGAACTGGTAATTGTAAAAAGAAAGCAACTTGCGTTTGACAGTTTATATAAATGACTTCTAATTTCTTCAGAATCAACAAACCTTTTTATCTATGAATGGTTTATCACGTATACTTATAAATTAACCATTGAATAACTAACTTCACTGCGTTCAATGAAATCATTTATTAATTTGGTATTTAAGAATGCTCCACTATTAACTTATTCGATTTTCCTTCTTCGATATATTAACTGAGATATTTATCAATAATATCCATAATATTAAAACGACTGTATTAAATAACCATTTTCAATTTTTATTGCAGTATTTCTGCTAATCATCTGTTATCTTTTGTGGAGCTACGCAATCGTTAGATATTATCAGTGAAAGTACCCGCCCATTGGGTAATATTTTTGTAAGTATTCATTTTTATTGTTTCTATGTAATTCCTTTGGGGTTTTTTTTTTTTTTTCGTATATTCTATATCAGTATATAGCTTTATAGAAATAATTCAATATGGAACTAGTCAATAAATTTCCTTGTTTTATTTTTGTATTTTTTTCCTTTCCTTTATCGATCGATTTCAATCGCCTTTTTCCAGAATTGGTGGAGGTTTTTCACATCCTTAGTAGTAATACCATCCTCCACTACCATCATCGATATTAGCTTTATTGAACACGCACCTCGCTATCCCCATTACAATTTATAATCATGACGATCAGGAACATCACCATTATTACATCAACAGTATTACCTTTGCTATTATCACAACCGTCATTAAGATTAATGTCATCAACACCACAAACGTCAGCAATTCTTCGAAATCACTCATTACTAGATTTCCTTGTATTGCAGAATTCGTCAAATATTCACGTAAACACATATTTATGTATAGATACGTACACATATATATATACATAAATAGGTACACACACTTCGAAACATATACATATGCATCTGCGCGCGTGTGTTTATAAGGACAGATTTTCTTTTTTTTTTTGCTGTAGAATTTCCGCTTATATATTTTCTGAATTCTGTTTGTATTTCGATCAATCTATACAATGTTTTCGCAGTATATCTGTGTTTGTGGTTTTGTAAAAATTAATAGTGTGCTGTTTGAATGTACGGGAACACTTTTTTTAAAGAAATGTATTTAGAACACAGGTAGGGAACGTTAGAATGCTTTGCAGCATTTGTTTTACCAAACTGCCCTCTAATATCAAATCTGTGTCAGGTCAACTTGCATGATTTCGTATTCATTATATAATGTAAAAGCCAACGTCTCTTTCTCATTTGTGTTATCTCTCGTTCACATTCTTTGCTCGAATACAGCTCTAGTTATATTTAGATTATTATAGGCTTCACCAGGTTTAAATTTCTAAAAGACACTTTATTGTTCTGCGGCGTCTTTTTCACCTTATCGTGGTTTACGCTCCCATCAATGCATAGATCGAAAATAGAGCTAAGGTTTGCATTTATCCCCATGGTCAGATTTTCATTTTCATGAATTCGATAGAGTTCTTTGAATCTTGTTTGGAACAGTAAATGTCTCAAGTCCATCAAATTTCCTGAAACTACTCAGCTCTATATAATTGTGAGCATGTGGTTAGTGTGTGACAATTACACATCACAATAGGAACAGTAAATGTTACTTACGGTGTCAGTATTATCGGAACCTGCGTTTCCCCCCTTTCGAGTTATGCGTCAACTTTCAGAGAAAATGTTTGATTTTTGTTAGTCATTAGAATATAATATCTGTTTGGATATTACATAAACTTCATTGCTTGCGTATATACTGGAGGGATTGTAAAGGAGATAGTTGTTGTTACAGGCTGTGTGTATTCATTTGTGATGTTTCCATTGCACGTTCCGTCTTTCAGATAATGCCAAGATGAATGTACACTATCAGTGACAACACCTTTGCAATGGTATCCATTAACCAATTGCCATCCTAATGGATGTAGTTAATGTTATTCAATAACTCCTTCGGTTGACGTATGAAACATATCATATCATCCAGGAAAAGGAACGTAGAAGTTTTACCTTTTACTTACTAGTCATTTTGAAATTAAGTTAACATTGCACAATACATATAGTTTTCTTAACACAAAAAGGAAATGAAAACATGTGTACTTAAGGAGCGATGTCACCCAATTCTAATAAGGTAGTTAAATATAGTTCTACAATTAGACAGAATATAAGCCTTTGGCTGAATGCATTAATTGTTGCTGAAAATATATGCCTGGTATTGCCGCTTCAAGAAACATAATTGCATGGATATGTTACATGTGATAATGTGGCTACTTGTATGTATTTCAATTTGTATGTATTATGTGCTATCAAAATAGCGACATTTAAAAGCACGCAGAAACTGATTAATTAAACATGATCAACTAATACACCTGAAATAAAATCCAACCTGATCTTAATATATGATGTACCATATTTCTAAAATGGAATTCCACACCTTGCATACTAGATGATCAGACTTCCGCCTGTGTCGACGACGAGCTTTCATAAATTGATCACTTGAACGTCTATTTCGAGAACTACGATCTCTTTAGACGGGTTTTCCACATATTCATGTCCTCATGATTCTATTCTAATGCAAAATGAGGGGCACGGTGCGATAATGTAATTACAGATACATACTATTCGACGGTTTTCCACAGATTTCGCATACCCAATTTCACTTAGTAGGCTGACCCTGGGACATTATAAAGAGATTTATTAACGTGCCTCACAATCAGATTAAATCAAGGATCTGAAGATATGGAAATATATCTTTTTAACTATCCGGACATGCCTACGTCCAATTTGGAGAAAAATGTATTTCTCGCAACATCAACAGAAATTAATATTGGACAGTCATGACCAATATGTTTGATCATGGACCAGATCGTTTAATGCTAACATCTTGTTTTACAAGTTGAAATACAAGCTTAAAAGTCTTTACATAATCACTAAACAGAAAAAAATGCTTATATACAAGGTAGGGCGTCAAACATTATTTCATTAAAAAACACGGAGAAATAGAGGTAAAGAAACTCGGAAGAGACAATCACATGAAAATATCCGGCTCATCGGCTGTCTTCTGTGATTCATTATACTTTCGGATGGTTTTAAAAGACAGGGATTTTCACCACCTGTGAAACAATAGAATCCAGGGAGTGTCCATGTATAGCTATTCGAGATGATGTCACCACTGACATTCAACAAAATAAAATAAAAGAAGAAATATCTAAATATGGATAAGGGACAGAATAATTGCTACAATCGAAAGCAACACGTGTGCGAATAGCTAGCCGTAGCATGTATGAAGGAAAAATCAAATTATTACAAGTTAGTACGAACGATAGCCCTAGAACAAATAATGATTGTTTTTATTTTTACTTTTGGCAAAAGGCCTGCAATTACCCCAGTGCATTACTGGTCCTTTTATCTATCAAGCCCGTAAGGATGAAAGGCAAATATAACCTCGGTGGGATTTGAACTCAGAACGTAAAGGTGTATAACTGTATGCTGCAAAGCATGGTGTCTGACGCTCTACCGATACTGCCAATCCACCGCCACCATTACTGGTAATAAGATGCACCATATTGCACAGACTTTTTTTTATCAACAATACTATAACGAAATATAGTCTTTATACATATATTTAGAAAGCCTTCTAGCTATGAATATTGAAAAGCTGACGGCTAGCGTTGTCTAGCAGATATACACCTATTCTGTCTATTATATATTTTGTTTATTGATCTATATATGAATATTTATATTTATACATGTCTAGAGACAATCATTTTTCAGGGCAACAACCCAACAAATGTTTGATGATTTACACAGTAATGGTTCCCTGGTATAAACTATGAACTACAATTTCCAATGAAGTTTTGTACTTAGTGAATGTCTATTAATTTTTATATGAATTCATATTTATTTTCTACATACTGATGTTTTCCAATGTACACTATTCTTTTGATAGATAACATTCCAGTATATTCTGAACGAAAAAATAAACATTTTCTTTAAAATTCAATATATAAAATTCCCATTTGTTTTTTTACTCCTTCAATGCCGGTTGTAATATTTCATATTATTTAAATTAATAAAAAACATAGCGTGTATTTAAGCAGCATATTTCGTACATGAATTATCTTCATTTAGAAGGGGAAAAACATAATGTATTATATGGTATGACGTTGAAAAAATCTACTGACATAATAAAGATTTAACTCTTTCAAATGTTCGGATTCATATATTTTTCATTCGCTGCAGTTATTATTTCGAATCGTATTATATTACTTGTTGGCGGTGGATTGGCAGTATTGGTAGAGGGTCGGACGCCATGCTTTCCAGCATAGTTACGTCCCTTTAAGATCTGAGTTCAAATCCCGCCGAGGTTGACTTTGCCTTTCATCCTTACGGGGTCGATAAAATAAAGTACCAGTAATGCACTGGGTAATTGCTGGCCTTGTGCCTAAAGTAGAAACAATTATATTACTTTTTGGATCGGTAGAGAGTCGGACGCCATGCTTTCCAGCATAGTTACGTCCCTTTGCGGTCTGAATTCAAATCCTGCTGAGGTTGACTTTGCCTTTCATCCTTACGGAGTCGATAAAATAAAGTACCAGTAATACACTGGGTATTTGCTGGCTTTGTGCCTAAAGTAGAAACAATTATATTACTTTAAATTGTGAAGTAATTTATGTTTTATGTTTCAGTGATGACTGCTTTGGGGCATAGAATCATATTTTATGGAGAACAACTTGGTATCTGTTGACAGAGATGTCCCGAAGTTCGCTTCATTTACACCGTCAATAATTATTTTGAGAAATATGCTAAATTCGTGTCTTCATATTTCACTTCCCTTAAAAAATCAACAAAAAAATAATAAAACGGTATCGATCCGACTAATATGTAAACATGTCAAACCTTTGCTCTTTTTTTTTATCAAGAACACTAACTCAAGTAAGTTTTAGGAAAGCAGGGGCGATGTTTTGAGGAATTTCAGGTATATGCCTGTAAACGTGAAATAAGTATTAATTACAATAAGATATACTGCAGGTACACCGAGTAGCATTAAATATCATCACTCTCAGTGCTGGGTGTTACTTGACTGAATTCTTCATAAACAACGACACATTATTTCTATTCTGCTGATTATCAACGGCGGAGTTGGGGTTTTAACAAAACTACGTTTTGCGTCAATGCCATGAATTTTGCTGCCAAAGAAGTAACTCACTTAGTCCGAATGTCGAACTCGTCTATGCAGCGTATAGGAACTATGTAATCTAGGAAATTCGGCAGCCATTGTTCCGTATATTTATTTGTTTGTTTCAAATTCTGAAGCACCATTTGAGGAGCCGACAATTGTCCTAAAAAGACGAACTGTTATATGTTACAAAACAGTGGTTTTCCCAACAGGAAACATTGTTATTTAAACGGCTTTTAGTTGTATGTTGAGAAAGGGGAATTATTTTCACATATGGAGTCTGCCTAATATATAAATGAATCCTTCTACTTAACAATAATATCAAATATAAATTGTAGGGTATATAATCCCGAAAAGGTCTTTTTTTCATAATTGTTTAATCTAATCTAATAGCTCACTGGTTCCATAGGATGAAATAGCAGTAATTTTACAGTAATTTATACACATCTCTAGACCCCTGTGTACAACCTGATGTTATAGGAAAAGACGCTGGTCAAAGTTGCCGCGCAACAAGTTCCAGGCGGAAATCGCGTCGTTGTGCAGCAAAGTCCAAACCTAAATTACCGCATCGAAATCTATTTTTCAATTTAAACATTGAAAATTCCTAATGTTCAAATCAGAAATGATGTGGTTCTGTGTTTTCATTTTCAAATCTGATGAAAGAGGGATATTATTTTTCGAAACATGCGTTGTCTAACGCAAATTTATTCGCATATGGGGATATAGAATACTCGATAATGCATTCCATCCTTGCAGTTATCTATTAAGTCAATTTAAATGCTGCATAAAGTCAATATCTACTGGTACTTTGTTTATGGTACTTTCCTTCATTTATTTTGCATAAATCTCTTTATTTTACCTTACAGAATGTGTGAGTGATGTTACAACAGATGGAAAGATTGACATATCCCAGGGTCATGTTCACGAGTGTTGGATGGAAGGGGCTGAATTAAATGTAGGAATTGAAGGAGGTAGTGCAGTAATGATCCGTCTTCAGGATTCGGTCATGACAAACACCGAGCGTACATGTAAAAGCCAAACTCGATATCTTCAATTTGGTATTTGTGACTACCAATATATATGGTCCGATAATGACCGATAAATTTCGATCTCAAATACAAGTGGCCAAAATAGGATTCCCCTGAAAGGTGTTTGTAGTAACCTGACACAATAGACTTCATAGCTCGGAGGTTAGGGATACGGAATTAAGAGATCACAGCTCCGATATGAATCACGCGCTACATCTAATCGTGTGATAATATAAATAAGAGCTGGTGTAATTTTAAACACATTCATTCTCTTTAGCAGATCCGTTTCATTGATGTTTTATTAGGCGCTATTTAGCTTAATGATAATGTTGGCTAAGAATAGAAAATTTAGTAATTTGCTTAGATATGTTATAATGAATATATTCATTTTCATTTTGTAAAGAATCTAGTTTAAAGCTAATTATTCGACTATGGTAGAAGGTATGTTGAACATAACTGTGAAGGTGGTAGGCTAGATGTTTCTCACAACATATCTAACCAATGAATAGTGGTTAAAATTGTCAATATTCTTCTGTAATAATTTCCACGTGGTGTATTGTTCCTTGCCATCAATCCACACGCCAATATCACGATGATCTGATGTGTTTAGTTCATAACTTTTCATTCAAACAGTGTTGCTATTGTTGTAACATAACTCATGGTCACTAATTATCCAGGGAATTTATAATCCAATGATATTTTATCCTAAAAATATTATATCTAAAACTAAATTTATCAATATGTACTTCAATGCTTACTGTTTTATATAGTAATTAAGATATGATATCTGTAATATAGCAGCGTTTGAAATATAATTGTTTCTACTTTTTGGCACAAGGCCAGCAATTAGCCAGTGCATTACTCGTACTTTATTTTATCGACCCCGTCAGGATGAAAGGCAAAGTTAACCTCGGCGGGATTCGAACGCAGAATGGCAAGGGATGTAACTCTATGCGTCAAAGCATAGCGTCCGACCCTCTACCGATACTGCCAATCCACCGCCCTCGTTTGAAATATAATGTAGGTCTGTCAGTATCGAGAATGTGTGTCCCAGTTAAATGGATGAATCGAACAACCCTTGTGTGAAATGGCTGATTATTTTACAGGCAATTATAGACTTAACATAATTCAAAGGATATACCATGTGAAAAGACTGACCCTTAGAAATACAAGTGTATCTTGTCTGATTATTCTATTTCATTCTCAACTTTTCGATTGTGCCGAATCTATAGTAAATGGTATTTTCCAGGAAGCCACAAACTGAAATCGAAGCCAGAACATAATAAACGCCGGAGAGGTTGTGTCTGTAATGTAGTAGCATATCCATGTTTGTAATTCTTCTGGATGAAATATTCGTTTAATCAAGATTGATCTGAGAATAAACAAACATGTAATTCAATACACAGTAAATAAAACTGACCCTTCCACTGCTACAGAAAATTCAAAAGGCTAAGGTTATTTTCTTCTTATCCTACAGTGTTCCACTTTACATGTATATTACGGTCATCAGAAACACATATATATTCCCCTTTCGGAGCGACAACACGAAATAATAACGTATAACATTTCATAATTCAAATCCTCAAAATTATTAAATGTAACGTATGATGTAATGTCCCCAATTGATCAGCAAAAATCACTGCAAAATTCTGCGATATGAAATTTATTTCCCCATATTATAAAATCAATCCGTAACGAACTTATTTCGGAATGATTCATTTATCTTATCAATTGTAATACAGTACATTATTATATAATCTTTTAATTAGAAATATGTTTTAAATATCTTCGAATTTGTCATAAGAGGACATGTAAAAACTACTGGTTTTTCAACTATAGATGGAAACTCCGTAGTTGACGTACAGACTAGAAGAACTGTTGCAATTCAGAGTACAACTGCAATTAACAGCATACATCTTTTCTGGAATTTCATGATGCAATCTCACGAATGAATCTCTATGAAAGTTGTAATAACGATATTCACATGAACTCTTTTCTGTACTAATTAATTGTTCAATTTACTAAACAAAATTTATGGGAATTTTAAATATAACACACACTTTTAATGGTCCTGTGTACGGCCATATGTTATGTTAAAACTTAAGTGCAAAGGGAAGTTTTCAGAATATAAAACAATGGGCGGTTTCCTGTTTGCTATTGCAACTGTTCGAATACAGCAGATGAATTGGCAACAAGGGATATGGAAAGAATGTCAATTACATCAACCATTTTAATGGCGATTAATAGTGAATCTTTATGATATAACTCGTTATTTCTGAAATTTACTGGAACCATATGTTAGTTTAAATGTCTTCAGCGGAAACGGATGTCATTTACTAACATAATCTTTTGTACTAGATCACTATGAATCATCAAAGATGGACAAGAATTTGTATTCTATTTTTACAATTATTTTAAATTTAAGATAGTCATAGCAAATTCCTTCCAAAAAACAATATACATTCATACTTATATGCTCATGGGCACGCGTACACACACACACACACACGCGCGCGTGCACACACACACACATATATATATAGTGTATTACACACATATATATATATAGTGTATATTCAGTGAATTACTGGTGGAGGTACCAAAATGAACACTAGGTTAACTTTGCCTTTCATCCTTATGGGGTCGATAAAATAAAGTACCAGTAATACACTGGTGAGTTGCTGGCCTTGTGCCAAAAGTAGAAACAATTATTAATAAGGGCGGTGAATTGTCAGTATCAGTAGATGGTTGGAGGCCATATTTCTAGCATAGTTACGTCCATTTACGGTTTGAGTTCAAATCCCGTCGATGTTAACTTTGCCTTTCTACCTTACCAGTAATGTACTGGGTAGGTGCTGGCCTTGTGCCAAAAGTAGAGACGATTATTAATAAGAACGGTGGATTGCCAGTATCGGTAGAGAGTAGGACGCCATACTTTGCAGCATAGAGTTATGGCCCTTTACAGTCTGAGTCCAAATCCCCCCGAGGTTAACTTTGCTTTTCATCGTTACGAACTGGGGTAATTGCTGGCCTTGTGCTAAAAGTAGAAACACTTATTAATAAGAATGATGTAGTTTCGTTTACATGTATTTAGACTTTTATTGTGTATCGACCAGTTATGCAGGACTCGCAGATGATTAGTACAGGGTTACCCTCAGAAGTGATTATAAATGTGTTCCGTATTGACGATACTACAGAGTTAAATACGCACAGATAGCACTTCATCCACCGTATGTAGTTCTTTTGTTACAGCTGAAGAGAGAGGATAAGGGTGAACAAATGTGTCATGGCTACACAGAAAAGCATTATGGATAATGATGCGAATGGGATTTGCTCACTATGCAGAAACACAGCATGGAATATCATGGAAATGACTCTAAAAGAAGAGAGGGAAAACCATCAACTCATGGTATGATAGCCAGAGCTATTAGTGTCATGTTCGTCGATGTTACTTTGGAAGCGGACTAGCTTATGGTTTTAAAAGAGATTTAGACAAAATAAACCTTTGTATACATTCGTAGAAGAAAACCAGAAGGTCCTATAAAACCTCAGATCAATAGTGTATGCCCGTTTAAGGCAATCTACTCTCCTTATAGAATCTCTGTGTTCTGTAAGGTATATTCGCACAGAAACTGCAACATTAGAAATGATGTCGATACGGTATGACTTACTGAGGAACAGTGCAGAAACAAGACACATTAGTGAGACAGCCCGTAGCATAGGAAGGGTATTAAAGTAAAACGGGTGAGAAATTAAGAAGAACACCTCCTCAATGCTATACCAACATGCCAAACTAGAATACGGATGATCAATAGATAACATAGATTTAAAGATCCTGTCCACACATAGAACTGAGGCAACACTCAGATGAAATGCGAAGGCGACACGCGTAGTCACTTAATAGAAGATAGAACGAGCCTGAACAGAAACAGGAACAGTAACAGCCTGCAACTTAACGACTGAAGACATACTATGGAAAAAAGATACACACAGTGAAATATGAGCGCCCACCCTCAACATACACGTATAATACACAATACCAAAATATCGGTATCAATACACGGTCCCCTATCAAGTATCCTGCAAAAAAAAAAAAAAACATAAACGCACTTACACACACATATATATATACATGTTTGACATCGATAACTATTATGCGTCAATCACCTTCCCTTTTTCTGAAGTGAATAATAATTGTTTCTACATGTGACACAAGGCCACCAATTATTGGTACTTTATTTTATCGACCCCTTAAGAATGGAAGGCAATGTTAACCTCGCCGAGATTTGAACTCAGATCATAAAGATACGTAACTATGCTGGAAAGCATGTCCGAAGTCTACCGATAGCGTTAGCGAAATTGTTTTTTTTTCTCTCTCTCTCTCTCTCTCTCTCTCTCTCTCTCTCTCTCTCTCTCTCTCTCTCTCTTTCACTTTATCTCTCTCATCTTCTCTCGATAACATCTGATTTCAGACCTGCAGTTCCGATGTTTAAGATGCCCATGTCTCATCATAGTATCTACCTCCCCTTCAGTTGACATGGTTATTACTCTTCCATAGATACACCCCATAGAAAATATGCATACTGCGGTTGCTTACTTATAAGCAAATAACAGAATGCTATCTGTATATGACTGAAATGTAAGAGATCCAATTTGCTAGAGTTGTGCATTCAACATTAAATTTTATGATTCCATTAGAGCCAAAAGAATAGAAATGTAGCTCAATTTATTCACACAACAAATATATAAGCAATAAACTATTGTTCTAGAATTTATTACATGACAATATGTGATAGCACATATTTTTCGGATTTGAAAAACAATACGAATTGTATGCTTCAGAGAAAATTTGGATCGACTGTAATTATAGAAATACATTACATTTTACTTAAGATTTACTTTGAGAATGCTATTCAGTATGTTGATTCTTATGTTATTTTCAAAACATTATTTTTTTTTAAATATCCATTGGAAAGCAATCAGCATATCAAAGCTGTCAGTAGGTTTAAGGTTCTTTATCTTTAAATAATTATTTATAGTGCAGTAACATGTTAGGCAATATATCCAGAGATTTCCCCGTTGTATTTGTGCTTATTTGTTTTCCATTTACCTAAAAGCTCCCTGAATAATGCTTTACTCGAAAAGTATTGAGAAAATTATATTATTAAGAATATATATATATATATATATATATATAAATATATATGTATATATGTGTGCGTGTGTATGAATATGTGTGTGTGTGTGTGTGTGTGTGTGTGTGTATATATGTGTAGGTGTGCATGCGTGCGTCTATATATATATATATATATATATGTGTGTGTGTGTGTGTGTGTGTACCTGCATCTGTGTGTGAGATTGTTTAATGGTTTAGATCAAATTCAGCTTCACCTAGAATTACATACAAAATAATATCATGGAGAAAGCAGTAATTTTCTTTACTTTTCATTTTGTTTTCAATTTTTTGAATTGCATCTAGTATACCTAATCGGAGCCTAGCCAATATAAAATAAATATGTAATATTTGAAAGGTCCATACACATGCAATTAAAAAAGTAAAGTTAAATAATGTGACTCAACGATTGTTTTTTCTTGCGCCTGCATGGCTTTATTAGTAAAGGCTTCCAGATACGTAGTAGAAGCACCGAAATGTCTCTACCAGTAAATGAGGACTAAAATTAAAGTGGTAAGAAATAATGATGCTATCTTTCTATGTCGCAAAAGTTTTTCCGTGTGTCATGCCAACCTACAAACCACAATTATATACTAGTACTTCAATGCTTATGGAGTGGTGTGTAGTCTTTAACTAATATGTTTATCGGAAAGTGTTGGACAAACTATGATAGGTATATAATTTGAAAAATTATTTTCAAGTTTTATTTCCAAAAATAAGAGCCATTCACAACCTTTGAACGAAGTTCTGCTTTCATCTTATCTGTACTATAAATATTCAGTTCAGCCATTATCAGACGATGTCTCTCAACAAGATTAAGACCCTAGAGTGTAACGGTTATAGAGGGAAATAAGGATTCATTTGGGATTATAGACTGACATCATATACATATATAGAGAAGTTGTAAACTTCTGTACGATTAACATAGACCAGCTGTCAATTGTGTAAAATTTAAAAGTGAGATAACTTATATATACCGGTTTATGTATAAGAGTTGTCTTATACATACCGGTTTAACTTGTGAAAACCTCAGTGACTTTTCAAACTGCGTAGGCAGCTATCCAGATTATCCGGAAAGTATTGTCAGAAAAGCCACTAAAGGAGAAAAAAAATTAGTTAGACAAGAAATTTTTACTACTATTACATGAAATGAATATATATATATATATATATATATATATATATATATATATAAATTATTAAAAAAATAATGAATAAACAAAGAAACAGTTCCTTATATTAAACAAAAAAAGTTCATTATTTTACGATCGTTTCTAGGACATATATGTGTTAGAATTGGTATGCATATTCTATAGATCTATGTACAATATTATTCAAACTATCAGAGGGAATATACATACCTTCACATATATATGCTGTCTTCATTATTTCTGAAGACAGCATATATATGTGAATGTATGTATATTCCCTCTGATAGTTTGTATAATATTGTACATAGATCTATAGAATATGCATACCAATTCTAACACATATATGTCCTAGAAACGATCGTAAAATAATGAACTTTTTTTGTTTAATATAAGGAACTGTTTCTTTGCTTATTCATTATTTTTTTAATGATTTATCTTGACTCTGTTTTCCATTTATTTTTCACCGAAAGTAGTTTTTGAATGCATCTCTTCTTTTCATGATATCCGGATTACATTGAGTTCTTCATACGGATTGGACACTACCGTAAACTTTTGGTAGATTTATCTACATATATATATATATATATATATATATATATATATATATATATATATATATATATTACATGAAATGAATATATATATATACATAATATATATATATATATATATATATATATATATTACATGAAATAAATATATATATATATATATATATTATATATATATATATATATTATATATATATATATTATATATATATATATATATATATATAATAACTAGAAATTGATTAACATATATATAAACATGAATAATCACAGGAGATAATTGTTACAAGCATGTAACCACAAATAGCTAGGTAGGTAACAACATTTTGGATATATATATATAATATATATGTATATAATATATATATATATATATTCAACCACGTGTCTATGGTATCAGAGCTGTGCTCTCTCAATTCTTAGAAATAGTGGCTGTGCTTTTAGTGACTGCCTGACGTCCGAACTACGCACTCTATCGAGTAACGTTACTCCGAAGCCCCTTCGGAGTAACTTGCTTTCGGCCGCTTGTATTCGTGATCATATTCTTTCTGTAATTACCAGTGATTCCTGATCATAGGTAAGGTAAGGGTTGTAACGAATAGCGAATTGAAGTTAGCATTTCCAAAATGACCCATCACAATCTTAAATTATGTGAAAACAAATCTAATAAAAATATATATATGATGGAATTTTGCAGTTATTTCTTCGTGGATATTGCTGTTGTTTGAAATACATTATACCGAATGACATTCAATTTGAATTATTGATATATGCGTCGATCAGAAAGAGAAATATGTTTCCGCGTTTTTTATGAGTTCGAAGTTATTCTGTTAGGTATGAAATATTGGTACTTATAATCCCATCATGAAAATCTCAGAGGAAATTAGGCACAGGTAACATAAATAAATGATTTGGGCGGCGGCATGACCGCGTGGCGTAGCAAATCTCTTTGGTACTATACCAATTCTCTTTACTCACACCATGAGAAGCCGCTTTTTGTTCGCGTTTGTCTTATGATGCAGTCGGTTGACCAATGCTAATGTGAATGAATGAGGTAGGTGAAATATTTTTCGGAAGGCTTTTATACACACTGAAACATGTACAGACATACTCACCCACACACATACACACACACACACACAAACACCCATATACACATACGTATACACGTACACACACACACAACCCCCCCCCCATATATATATATATATGCGTAATTATTTCATATATAAAAACAAGGTAGATCGATTGACAATCATTTCTACTTTGCTGTACCATAACCACTCAATGAAAGATATTAATCAGAGCAGATTCTTAATGTGTAATGATTCGGAGACATCTTTTTTAAAAATCTTGTAAATATATGACATAAAAGTGCAGAAAGGATATTACGTATATTGCATTAGTAAATCACAGCTGTTCCAAATATATACTAAGGTTGATATATATATATATATATATATATAACCGTAAACTGGAGAACTCTACAACGCTGGCCAATAAAATCTGGCAGCTTAAAATCACAAACCAGGAATATAGGATTAGCTGGTCAAAATTATCGTATATATTTACAATATCGATTATAATTTAACACCTATCATCACACTTAATATTGATAAGCAAACACATTTCTAAATGAACATATATCTGTTTACATATGTGAACTTTTCACTGACACCTCCAATACATTTACTTCCAGCCTGAGGACTGGTAGTAGCATATTAACACTTTTGTCACTAATAAAGCTATATAGGTCACGGAGGCCAAAACACCCCTATGTTCAGGGTATATACTGTTGTTATAGTTGGTGGAAAAAACAACCATACCCGACTGACCTGATTCCAGGACAATTCACCTAAGAAATTCAATAAACCTGATATTGGAATGGTGAAACTAAATATGTCTAATGGTAATTGTACTGATGCTTGTATTCATTCATTCTAAATCATATGCAACCAATGCATTGAAAAAACGACACCCTACGTCAGCTCTGAGCATAAACAAAAATAGAAAGAACAGAAGTAAACTTTATTCCTTCGTGTTTTGTGTGTATTTCTTTCTCTTCACATTCTAGCTGCCTGATGAGATCATAGCTATGGCATAATGGTTATCACGGATGTAACAGTGAATACGAATAAAGGAAGTGAATATTAACATGTTGATTTACACTTCTTGTTTATATATATATATATATATATATATATATATATATATATATATATATATATATATATATATATATATATATAAACAAGAAGTGTAAATCAACATGTTCTTGTCTTTATATATATATATATAAAGACAAGAAGTGTAAATATGTATATACAATAAGTAAGTTAATTTTCATAATTTTCTTCTTTTACGTCTTTTATATAATTGTTCTGCATCCCCTTGCATAGAACCACAACGTTACTAAGACAAAACATATATATTTGCTAGCCTAGGTATGCATCTGTATACATATGTTGGTAGATATACTAATTCTTTCTATTTATCTCCAAATTATTTGTTGAGCAAAACTTGCCGAAATTACTACTATGGTTCATGGTAGTAGTTAGGCTCTTGTCTTATTAGCACTCCACTCCTCACTGATTAACCTCAGTGTCATGTGATTGATTCTTTTGAATTTGGCACTGACCAAGTAGGCAGTGAATTTTTTCAATGTCCTGGAATTTAGTTCCCGCTCGCTTTTTTCCATCCACTGAATTATTTTCATATAAGTTCCCTGTGTCCACGCATGGCCTGGGAGCTTAGCTGAGAATAGACTCCCTGATGACTTAAGAATTCTCTGTGGGTGCGTTACGTAACCATATTTATTCCCTTACAGAAACTAATTAGTTGGAGTGAAATTTTAGTAAGTTAATTTTCATAATTTTCTTATTTTACGTCTTTCATATATATATATATATATATATATATATATATATATATATATATATATATATATATATTTCTGAAGATAGCTAAGATGTTTCCATAGGCGGTATGCCGGTTGAGCACTCTATGCTCTTACAGAGCAGAGTATAATATAATAGAAAACGAAAAATCAGTAATGCATCTGAACTCAATTTATTGTGTTGCAATTGTTTCGCCGCCGGACAGCTTGAGACGTGATCATTGTGTGGATCTGTTTGATTCTGGACCCGCAGGTTCGAAGGACACGTCTAATGATTTCGGAGCATGTGTGTGTGTGTGTGTGTGTGTGTGTGTGTGTGTGTGTGTGTGTGTGTGTGTGTGTGTGTGTGTGTGTGTATGCGTGTGTGTATGTGTATGTGTGTGTGTGTGTGTGTGTGTGTTTCTGTGAGTGTGCACGTGGATGTGTAAACTACCAATGTATTTTCCGTATACAGACCCACGTGTTTGTCACATATTTCTCTTGTGTACTATCTCATATGCATACACGTTCCTTCTTTTTTTATAAATATTCTGCACACATTTTCTATGTACGGTCTCCGCACACTATTTACTGTAACACCATTATGTGGCCTTGCCGGAAGATTCCATACGTGGATTGATCCATGTTCGCAATGTAACAACATCTCTGTAGACACATATAACTGGGCGCACCCTTTCATGTATAGCCCACTGTTTATCTCTATGTGCCTTATATGTGTATTTTTAGTATATTTCATAATTTTTAATACATATGTATATACGTATGTGTGTATATATATATATATATATATATATATATATATATATGTGTGTGTATGTGTGTATGTGTGTGTGTGTGTGTGTGTGTGTGTGTGTGTGTGTGTGCATTTTCTATGTATGTACATGTTTATAACAAGATGCATCCTTTCATGTATGACTCATTGTGTATCTTTATATGACTTTGTGTGTATATTCTTTTTATGTATACACATATATATATATATATATTTTATGCCAGCGTGGGTGTGTATGTGAATATGCGCATAATTGTAGGAGTGTATATGAGCCAGTATGTGTGTGTGTACAATCACCCCTGTAGGGAAAGGGCTTGTTTGTGTATATATATATATATATATGTGCGTGTGCGTTTGTGTGTATCTGTACGTGTATATATGTATATGGGTACTTGCGTGTATATGTGTGTGCGTGGATGGAGAGTAGGGTCTATGTATGTGTATGTACGTGTTTGTGTGTACAGGTATATATGCGCGTATGCATGTGTATGCACACCTGTGTGTGTGTATGGTGATGTATATAGGCATGTGGGCATGTGTCTGGGTATGTACGTGCCTCTCTCGATACATGTATGCGTATGTTTATACGTTTATAGGTTCTCCTTAAGTGTGTCTGTACAGCGGGAGTCTATGCGTGCGACTGTCGCTATCTATGTGATTATGTGTGTGTGTGTCTGTGTGTGCGCACGTGGATGTGTAAACTACCAAACACAGCAGTAATTTATTGAAGTGTAGCAGACATGGGACAGACAATGCCCTGATGGTCAGCAGAATAATACCTGTTGCCAGATTTATGATGACGTAGACAGCCAGCGGCAAATCGAAGAACACGCGAAGATGATGAAGTTTGTGATGGTACTAGCCCAGAGGGTCAGATACCCCAATGAGAGAATATGCTCCGAAATCATTATACGTGTCCGTCGAACCTGCGGATCCAGAATCAAACAGATCCATACAATCATCGCGCCTCGATCTGGCCGCTGGCACAACAATTGTAACACACAATAAATTGAGTTCAGATGCGTCACTGATTTTTCGTTTTCTATTATATATATATACACATATATCTATGTGTATATATATATATGATAATAATGGAGCTGCGGCGTTGCAAATGGGTTACATATGAAAAAGTAAGTCCTTCGTCAGTGGCCTTCCAACCGTCCTAGGCATTTCATCACTTTAAAGGCCATACACCTCAGGTATATGGCCTTTAAAGGCACGCAAATAAAGGGGACACGCAAATAAAGGGGACGCTAGGGTTAACAAACAAAATGTTTAAGCAACAGAAAGTGAGAAGAAAGAGACAAGTCCCAGATTTCTATGAATATAAACTCGGTGAAATCGTGAACGAGAGACTAAAGACCATCAAACCTGGTTGAAATGTGAGCAAGGAAGGAATTTCGCACAGGTCTAACGGGAGGAAGAAGGGGTCTGGTCTGCGAATTCGGTAAACATAAGTTCTGTGAAGTCGCAGACGAGAGAGAGAGAGAGAAACAAATTCATACCGGCTTGGCCAAGAGGGCGCGAGAAAAGAATTCGGGCAGGTCAAACGGGAAGAAAGAGGAGGAGGAGGAGAGGTAGTAACAGAGAATGAGTGAGTGAAAGTTGAGGAAGAGGCTAACAGAGAGAGAGAGAGACTGCTAGAAAGGGTAAAGATACAAAGAACGAAATAGACGGGTGGCATCAGAGGAAAAAATATATGTGTAAATATGATAATAATGGAGCTGCGGCGTTGCAAATGGGATACATATGAAAAAGTAACTCCTTCGTCAGTGGCCTTCCAACCGTCCTAGTCATTTCATCACTTTAAAGGCCATATACCTCAGGTTGGTGCGAACAACGGCTAAAAAAAGTCGTTGGGACACGCAAATAAAGGGGGATTCATTTATTTATTCACGCGCGTGTGTGTGTGTGTGTGTGTGTGTGTGTGTGTGTGTGTGTGTGTGTGTGTGTGTGTGTGTGTGTGTGTGTGTGTGTGTGTGTGACAAATATACAACTGACCCAAAAGAAAAATATAATCAATGTAATATATGAAGGCAATTGCACAAGCATTGGAATTTAGTAAAGATTTAAAAGTATGTTTTCATATGATGATGTAAATAGATCGCATAATATGGTATATAATTACTACAGAAACAATAACATTTTAAAGATGAATTATATTTTGTATTAATACTCATGTAGAGAAATTAGTCTCGCTATATGCATGTCACTCGGAACCTCAATGAAAAGTATTTCTTTTAAAAAGGTTCTCATCGGCCAATAACACAATTCATCAATAATACAGCCACTACCACAACAACCACAACCACCGCTATCAGGAAGACTTAAGTTTTAGGATGTTTGACTTACGTCGACAAAACCGTAGGTTCTATTTTTTTTGTCCTGGTGTTGGTTTGCCATTGAGTATGAACATTACTCCCAGGTTGCTTTCCATGATATGACTGTGGGCTACTCTCATTAAAACACCTCATACAATGCCGTATATCATAGTAGGTGAGATAAACCTATATAGAAGGAACATGATTTTGTATGGCATAATTCGGATTATTTTTAGTAGTCTCAAGAGTTGGTGGATTGGCAGGATCGGTAGAGGGTCTGGCGCAATGCTTTGCAGCAAAGTGTTACGGCCCTTTATGATCTGAGTTCAAATCGCACCGAGGTTAACTTTGCAATTCATCCTTACAGGGTCGATAAAATAAAGTATCAGTAATACACTGGGATAGTTTCTGGTCTTGTGCCAAAAGTAGAAACAATTATTAGTATTCTCATGCATTCTTCTCTCATTTCCTCAAAAGGCTGTCCTGAAACTACTGTCCGTACATATAAGCACCTTTGAAATAATTATAAAATATATGATTTAAAAAAACAAACAGTTAATATAATCAAGGGATGTTCATCTAAAATGTAATTGATAGCTTTGGGTCAATAACTGTCACGTCCAAAATTAATTACACTCTGCATATCAAATATATTTGACCCGTACATGCCTCCTCTGTTTATTGCAAATTGAATTAATAGCATACACAAGTTTGAATAATTTACCCAAGATATACATGAAAACAAAATACCCCCCCCCCCCCCCAAAAAAAAAAACAACAACAAATAAAACGAATGTAAAGGTAATGAAATTACTGCGAGAATAAGAAACAGGCAGTGAGTTACATGATTCGTTAATACATACAAACACCATTAATGGTTGCTATTTAGAATTGGAAGAAGTGAAAAATATATTATTAGTCAAATCTCATACTCTTTACCGTTAGTTTAATATTCTTAATCAATATTGTCATATTTTTTGTTTATAATTACATTATCTTTCAATAATGTTGTTAACTACTTTTAATTATTTTGCCTTAAAGTCACTTCATTCTGGAAGCTGTTAAGCAAATTCTGTTGAAAATTCGAGGGAAACTAGCATGTGATAAGCTACTTCACTGCCTACATTTTCTGTATTAAGTGCACTGAATACTAATACGAATTGCAGAAATTTAATTATATTTTTCAACGATCATATCTGTAAAAACTGATTCAAGCTATTCATGTATTTCCTTCTATCGTTGTCACATTAAAAATATTGATGTGTGAGTTTCTTTTAGTATGTGTGTGTGATTGTTTTTAGTTTTATTTAAATGTAACATTATTGTTTATTTAGTATTTTGCTTGCGTTGGATTTCGGTATCGAGGTTACAACCTGGTTATTCAATATGAGGTGTTTTAGAAGCTCTCATAGTTTTGTTATTAACTAAGCCGAACGGAAAATAATAAAAGTAAAATAATTGTTTCTACTTTAGGCACAAGGCCAGCAATTACCCAGTGCATTACTGGCACTTTATTTTATCGACCCCGTAAGGATGAAAGGCAAAGTCAACCTCGGCGGGATTTGAACTCAGATCGTAAAGGGACGTAACTATGCTGGAAAGCATGGCGTCCGACCCTCTACCGATACTAATAAAAGTAAAATAATAATGTGACAATATGGATATAAAACATGAAATAATTAAACATGCGCGAAGCAACATACATGGTGCAACTATATGAATATATATATATATATATATATATATATATATATATATATATATATATATATATATATTCATATAGTTGCACCATGTATATATATATATATATATATATATAAAGAAGAGTGACACGGTTTGCTATACAAAAAAGGTTTTTAACAACATTGCTGAAAATGGTTTCTCTGAACTCGTAGGTCTAGAGATCGCTACCCGCCTGTTTTCGCGTCAATCTCCACCAATACATAGTTGTAACCAGTGAATTCATCAGAGATAGCGAGTATGAAGGGAATACACAGGCATGGCTTCTATATATAGTAATGGCATTCAATCAGAACAATAACAACACTATTAGCAATGCTAGCAATACATTATTTGAAATAATCACATCAATCTAAGTAAGACATAGAGTGTACTTACGACTTTAGCATGTAAAACGAGCTGATATGAGGCAGATGTATGGAATTGACATGTAAAAGCTGTCATGGGTTGTATTATATATAGTGTAGAGATAAGCCGGGGCTTTAAACAATGTACCATTTCCTTTACCGTAGATCTGTTGACCGTAAGAATTATTTATTATCTGACAGATAAAATATGTATCATTGTAGTGAGGATAGTAATTTTTGTGGTGTGAAGTGGATTCAATATTTATGTGGTCTATATCAGATGAAGGGATTGTTAGTTAGAATCATGGGGTTGTTTAGCTTTCACATCATCAATAACATACATGTATAAGATAACATTAACAGGGTAGCAATACAATAGGTAAGTTAATACAGAGGTTAAGGAGGCAATATATATATATATCGAGAGAGAAAACATGCTGACTACAATTATAACAACAGGAGGAAGGTGATGTTTTACTGTGGTAGTATTCTGAAAATGTACTTGGATTTAGGTTCATCTGGGCCGTATCAGTGATGTTAACCCCCAACACACTATATCAGACATAACGTTTGGCGCCCCTGATGTCTTAGTGGCAATAAACGAAATTAAACACAATTCAGCTGTAGGCCCTGACAGGTTCCCTGCTTGTGTCCTGAAGGTGTGTCGACACCAACTTGCACCTCCTCTTGCTAATCTGTGAAGTAACTCATTGGACACTGGCTATATTCCTGAAAACTTTCTGTCACAGTCTTCAAAAAGGGAAATAAGTCTCCTGCAGTGAACTACCGTCCAATCTCACTCACCTCTCATATCATCAAGGTATTTGAGAGGGTGGTGAGATCACGAATAACCCACTTTCTTGAAAGCAACGGCCTGCTGAACTCCAACCAACATGGGTCCCGAAAGGGAAAGGAGTGCCTAACGCAGCTCCTGCATCACTTAAACAATGTTATGAGAGCCTTGGGAGAGGGCTCCAATACTGATGTCATCTACATTGACTTCAGTAAGGTCTTCGACAGGGTTGATCATTAGATTCTACTGAGAAAACTATCCAATGCTGGTGTCTCTGAAAGGTTACTACAATGGATCACTGTTTCCTGACAGGCAGAACCCAGCATGTTGCAGTCTAAGGAGTAAAATCAAGCCCTGCCAAAGTCAGCAGTGGCTTTCCACAAGGCACTGTGTTGGGCCCATTTCATTTCATCATCTACATTAAAGACATTACTGACATCATCAAGCACAGTAACATCAGAATCTTCGCAGATGATTCCAAGCTCCAAAGGGTCATCAATGAGGTGGGTGACCGGACTTGCCTTCAGTCAGACCTACTGGCTGTTATCCAATGGGCATACATGAATAATATTCTGTTGAATGAGGATAAATTTGAATTAATCCACTTTGGAAAAAAGGATGCCCTGAAACTATCATAATCTCTTCCTTCGGGTGAAACTATACTGGCATCCAATAACATCAGAGACCTTGGAGTAATTGTGGACCAGAACATAAGCTATGCCACTCATATAAACAGCAAAGTTGATATGGCCCACATAATGTGTTCCTGGATTCTTAGAACTTTGGAGTCAAGAGATATCCATACTGTTATCCTTCTCTTCTCCACTTTTGCCCGACCTCACCTTGAATACTGTTGTCCACTGTGGTCACCCCACACGAAAGAAAGTATTAGGAAAGTTGAAGTACTCCAAATGTCAATTACAAAAAAAGATAGATGGCATGACAGGCCTTGGCTATTGGAGTCGATTAGAAAAGCTCAAACTTTATTCTCTCCAACGTCGCCGTAGCGCTACATTATTTGTATGATGTGGAAAACATTCCATCAGCTTTGCCCAAATGATGGTGGCATCACATTTAGTGTACACCCAATACTTGGCACCGTACTATCCGCCCACGACAAAAATCTCACTCGCATCACATAACAACAATTTGGCACAATTATTTCACCTCAATTGGCCCTGCACTCTTTAACATTACACCAAGACACGTCAAAGCAGAGACAACCCCATGTAGTTCAAAAAGTCCTTGGATAAATTCCTTCAAGAAATCCCGGATAAGCCTCCTATACACAGGATATGCCTCCGTAAACAATAACTCTATGCTCGAGTGGGTCATGGTGCACAAACACTGATTTTGTAAGACTTCTCCAGGTGGTGCTATTAAGTTAGACATGGCCTGGGAGAATACAGGCCGAAACCTATCAAAGTTATCAAAGTTATATATATATATACATATATATATATGTATGAATGTATATACATCCACACTCACACACACACACACAAATATATATATTAGAAAGTGAGGTTCTTTTACAGAATGAAAAACAACCGAGTTGTCCTACACGAGTGAAGGTATAAAGAAAAAAAGATGAAATCGAAAATGCAACTGGAGTCTTATTTAAAAAAAATATATATATTTATTTGGTTCCTTTACCGGTTTCGCAGGTCTTCTGTTTTTCAAAAGTAGAGTTCAGATAGAGGGTCAATGGTTTTTCTCACATCTGGTTGGTCTTTGAATGTTACTTGTTTTATATGGAATAACGTGACTCGAAACGTCAGGTTTTTAGAGAAGTAATTTGATTGGTTGTTCAATAAGTGCAATACATTTCGCGCCAGTTCGCGTTACAAAGTTCTTCAAACAAGGGTGGGAGGTGCTTAGGTTGTTTTTCATATATGAGTGTTTGAATTGCTTTTTCTTAAAAAAAGAGGCCCACGAAGGCTTTTTTTTAAAAAATGGAATCGGATTGATTATAAATGAAATTATGGTAGTCAGGTGAACAAGTTCATTACATTTCTCGCTCGTATTTGGGAATTTATTTTGTAGCTTTTTACAGAATTTTATGACAATAAAAAGTGGCTCTCGAAGGCTTTTTTAAAAAAAATGCAATTTGATTGGTTATAAATGAAATTATGACTGTCACGTGAACAAGTTCCGCGCCCGTATTATTTATTTTGTAGCCATTTAGAGAATTTTATGACAAGCAAAATAATGGTGAATAGAAATGGGATGGGAGAATTGTTCTGGTTCGCTGGGGTGTCAGAGTACAGATTTTCTATTGAAATAAAGAAAGTAGACATATGTATGTTTATTTGTGTGTTTGTGTGTGTGTGTGTGTGTGTATAGGAAGATGATTCTATTGGTAGAAATGGGGGAGGGAGTTGTGTGGGTGTGTGTATATGGGTGTTATGTGTGTGTGTGTGTGTGGGAGTACGTTAAGATGGAGAGAATATATATATTTCGTGTGCGTGTGTCTGTAGGAAAGTGATTCTATTAGTAGAAATAAGGAGGCAGTTGTGTGTGTGTTGGGGAGGGCGTTATGTGTGTATGTATGGGTGTTATGTGTGTGTGGGAGTATGGTTAGCATGTTAAAATTGAGAGTTTAGAGGAAATCTCTTTGAGTTCATTTAAGATGTCTTTGTTCATGGAGTTGTTGTTTTGTTGAGACTTTGGTGTGATTTTCGGTCTTCGTGTGGTGGGTATGTATTAGAAAGTGTTTTTTTTACAAAATGAAAAATAACCGAAATGTCCTACACGAGTAAAAATATAAAGAAAAAAGTTGAAATCGAAAATGCAACTGGAGTATTATTTAAAAAATACATATATATATATTTGGTTCCTTTACCGGTTTCGCAGTTCTTCTGCTTTTCAAAAGTAGAGTTGTGATGGAGGGTCTGTGGTTTTTCTCATATCTGGTTGGTCTTTGAATGTTACTTGTTTTATATGGAATAAAGTGGCTCGAAACGCCAGGTTTTTAGAGAAGTAATTTGTTTGTTTGGTCAATATGTATAATAAATTTCGCGCCAGTTCGCGTTACAAAGTTCTTCAAACAAGAGGAGGGGTGGGGGTGCTCAGGTTGTTTTTTTCATATATGAGTGTTTGAATTAGTTTTTACTTAAAAAAATTGGCTCACCAAGGCTTTTAAAAAGAAAATGTAATCTGATTGTTTATAAATGAAATTATGCTGTCACGTGAACAAGTTCATTAAATTTCGCGCCCGTATTTCGGGATTTGTTTTGTAGCCATTTAGAGAATTTTATGACAATAAAAAGAGGGGCTCACGAAGGCTTTTTTTTAAAATGTAATTTGATTGGTTATAAATGGAATTATGCCTGTTACGTGAATAAGTTCATTAAAATTTCGCGCCCGTATCTGTGAATTTATTTTGTAGCCTTTTACAGATGGGATGGGAGAATTGTTCTGGTTCTGTGAATAAGGCTAGTTCGCTGGGGTGTCAGAGTACAGATTTTCTATTGAAATAAAGAAAGTAGACATATGTATGTTTATTTGTGTGTTTGTGTGTGTGTATGTGTGTGTGTATGTGTGTGTATAGGAAGATGATTCTCTTGATAGAAATGGAGGAGGGAGTTGTGTGTGTGTGTATATGGGGGTTATGTGTGTGTGTGGGAGTATATTAAGATGGAGAGAATATATATATTTTGTGTGTGTGTGTATGTGTAGGAAAGCGATTCTATAAGTAGAAAATGGGCAGGTAGTTGTTTGTACGTGTGTGTGTGTGTGTGGGGGGGGGGTTATGTGTGTGTGTATGGGTGTTATGTGTATGTGGGAGTATAGTTAGCATGTTAAGATGAAGAGAATATATATTTTGTGCGTGTGTGTGTGTGTGTGTAGAAAATGATTCCGTTACTAGGAATATTTTTGAATGAACATATTTCCCTTACTTATACGTATTTGTTATGTTGTATTGTCAGCGCAAACGTATGTTAAGATTTATTTAGTTCGGGGTTTTATTTTCTAAAGTAGAAGGTGTTATGTGGGTGTGGGTGTGTATGTGTCTGTTTGGTTAGCATGTTATGGTGTTGACGTAATGTATTTTAAACCATAGTTAATGCTGGTTTATATTTTTGAATAAACATATTTTCCTCATTTATTCCTATTTGTTCTGTTGTATCTTCAGCGCAAAGGTAAAATGGGAAGACTTCGAATTTGGGTGTCTTATTACTTGCGCAAATATCTAGATATGCGCTTAGTGGTCTGTCTCGTGGTTGGATCTCGTAATTGTTGGCGATGAACTGTCATTCCATTTCTGAGTGTGAGTTTAGTTTGTCCTATATAATATTCATTGCATCCTTTACATTTAATGGTATAAAGCAGATTATTTGATGAGCAAGTGAAGTAATTTTTACAGCAAAATGTTGTCCTGATTTAAATGTATACGTGTTGCCTTCAATGAGGTGAGTGCAGGTTCCACAATTAAGGCAACCACATTTTTTGACAGTTGGTTGTGGGTTTATGGTAGGTAATTTGGCATTGGTGAATAATGTTTTCAGTGATTTCGGTTGTCTTTTGATTTTGATTATTTTGTGTGTTTCAATGGCTTTTTTCATTCTTGGGTCTTGTTTCAGTAGTGGGATGTTCTTGTGAATAGGGTTGTAAGCTTCCGCATTTCTTGGGTTGTGTGTTGAGATATATGATAGAATATTGGACGTACCTTGAATTTGTTTCTGTTTTCGTAATTCATGAATGCCTATTACTTTAGCCCTTTCTATTCCATTATTTATTAGTAAAGGTGGGTACTGTCTTTAGAGTAGAATTTCCTTTAATTCTTGAAGTCTTTTATTTCACGTTTAATAATTGGAGACAATTGTGCAAATTCTTCTTGCTAGATTAAAAGGAATGTTCGTCTATGTGTGATTTGGGTGGTGGGAGGTGA
>OZ024743.1:38799327-38826827 GCA_964016885.1 Eledone cirrhosa
GATGTTATGTGGTAGGTATGCTTATAGAAGCAAATATCTATCCATTTCAATATGCCTATGTACATATATTTATATCTGCAAATATACATAGCCACACACAAAAACACACACAGAGTTACATTGAATCTACTCTATATCTACAGTGGTTTTAGTTACTATTTTCCTACTCTTGCCTAGGTGTAAAGCCTGCAGCTTTCCTTAAGTATTTTAGGTTTGACTTCAAATATATATCCGTTATAGTATATAAGGCAGTTATCGAAGCGTTCTTCGACTAACAATAACCCAGGCGTTTCAGTGAATATATTTCACAAACACTACGCACTCTATATTATTTATTAAACATACATTGAAAAGTATCATTTATTTTTATATTTTACTGAAGCATATATTAGGTAACCCAAAATTGAGAATATTTAAAGTGACTATTAATTCAAATGTTTGTCCCTTTCTACAAACACATGTATACGCTTCCATCGATAACCTACTCCCACTTGTTTTCAGTGACTTTTCTCTATCACGTGGGAAATGTAGCGGTGGTAACACCTACAATACGATTCCTCTATGTAAAGTATTCATTTTCAAGGCTTTATAAAATATAGTTTAACAGGATATATTGTAAATGTTTTCTTCAGTACACATGATGTTGTCCGTTCGATCATTATCATGTAATATCAAAAAGGATCAAATCATGAATATTTTTATACGTAAAGTGTCTTCCTAGTTCTACAATTCCTAAAGTTAGAATTGTCCTAGAGAAAAAACGTCTCTTTAAATATATACAACACCCCCACCAACACGCACGCACTCACCCGAACAAACAAACACACACATATATACACACGTGATATATCATTTGCCTGTTATTGTTTATGCTACGTAGCTTATAGCCACAATAGTACCTTAGGAAGCAGACAGCAACATTTGAGTATATATGTTCATACAATATAAACATACGTATATATATATATATATATAAATATATATATATATATATATATATATATATATATATATATATATATATATATATATATATATATATATATATATATATTGTTATACTTGGGGAGGGTCATATTGTTCTAATAATATTGCCAGAATTAATAACAAAACACACTCATTCTTTATTTTTTTTCACTTCTGTATTTTTTATATCAGTTAATTTAATTTATTCGGTCCTCCATGTTTACCATTGACTGACCAACGGTCAAAAATACAGATATAATATAGACACAAATACATATATATAGTCTAACAAAGTTCTTTGGTTG
Source organism: Eledone cirrhosa (assembly GCA_964016885.1). NCBI lineage: Eukaryota > Metazoa > Mollusca > Cephalopoda > Octopoda > Eledonidae > Eledone > Eledone cirrhosa. The sequence continues at coordinate 38,800,599 of OZ024743.1, forward strand.
CATATCTGCAACATCGTCAGTGGTGCTATTATGTTTCCTCCTGTTGTATTGTATGTCTACGCCATCTTAATTAATCTGTTTATATAAACAGATATAAACGGATTAAATAAAGATGTCGTACAACAGGAGGAAACATAATAGCACCACTGACGATGTTGCAGATGTGCAAATAACGAATTTTGTTATACTATATATATGTTTATGTCTATATTATATCTGTATTTTTGAACGTTGGTCAGTCAACGGTAAACATTGAGGACCGAATAAATTAAATTAACTGATATAAAAGATACATAAGCGAAAGCCAAACAAACAGTAAGTTTGTTCTGTTATTAATTCTGGCAATATTATTAGAAAAATATGACCTCCCCAAGTATAACAATATTTGTTTCGACACACGATTTCATATAAAAAACCTCGCAAGACTATATATATATATATATATATATATATATATATATATATGTATACACGTATGAATATATGTATTATATATATATCCGTATATTATATGGTATACCTCACCATATAATTTGGAGGGGCCACACCATTAGCTAAGATCTTTATCTCCCTTATTAAGAAGCATTCCTCCCGGCACATAAATATAATAATCTTTTTAATAGAAATACTATTAAAATGTTTTACTCTACGACTCCTAACATTGCGCTTAACATCACTGCTTCAAATTTAACTAAATTACCTAGCCGAAGGAACACGTGCAACCCTGTACCTAGTACTAGCCGTAATTGTAGGAAACGAGTTGACTGCCCCCTATCCGGGAAATGCCTCAACATTGTCTTCAAATGTAAGGTTGAAACACCCACATCCCGTAGGGCCGACATAGGGTAACCGCCAATAGATTCAAGCAGCGTCTTTACATGCATATCCATTCTTTTCTTAACCGTTTAAGAAGGAATGTGACGTCACTTTCAGCTTATATCTGGAGTCTAAAAGACAACCACACACAATATATTTTACACTGGGAGATCGTAGCTAACGCTAGATCGTATAACGGAAATAGAAGTCCATGCGACCTCTGAGCCGCCGAAGCCTTGGAAATGATCTACGCCAATGACCACATCTTAAACAAAAAATCTGAGGCAATTTCGGTTTTAAACATAAATTGCATAACACTTTCCTGTATTACAGCCCCACATTATACCCTTACGGATAGTACGAACAATATGCGGATAGTTTACGTCTTTATGTGGTAGCTAAGTATATTTTATGTTTATACCACTACTTATTTGTATAGGTATGTATATATTACCTGTATGTTTTGTGAACGTACGTATACTTTCCCGTAGGTATACTTGCTTGTATTTGTTATAGGTGTATATATTATATATATTCTGGAATATCTGTATACGTGTATTTCGCGTTTGTGTGTATAAGCGGGTTTGCACGTATCTAGGGTAGTTATATGTGTATTTTGTGTTTCGGTGGATGTATGTTTAGCCAACATATATGTATTTACCTGTACGTATGTGTGTGCGCGCGTTATATACGTATTTATGTGCGTATATTTATATACGTTTATATAATTATATGTATACACGCACACACGCCCCCCCCCCACATATATATATATTCTTATATATTTGTTGTGTGCGGGTACAGGTGTTGCGCGGGGTTTTGCATGTGCGCGTGCGTTTTTGTGTACGCATCTGTATGTACGCATGTATATGTATGCGTGCATGTATTTAATTATTGTTGATTTCAATAAACTCTGTGATTTATTTACATTATTCTTACCTCTGAATCCGAGAATCATTTGGTTTCCTAAATAGAATTTTAGTCTACGACTTCATTTATACCATGACGTGGTTTTGACTTTGCGTGTAATTGTTTTCTCGCACCACATAATGACGTATTATCTTTGCTTTTTCCCGTTCATCGCCAGGGAACGTCTCCGCGAACCGAAGTATCGTCTTCCTATTTTCCTTCAGTTGCAATGTTTTTCGAAATATTTACTTCTGTGTTCACAGATTGATTTTCTTAATTTCAGAAGATCCCGTTAAGGGTGAAAGCAGCGATTATTTGTTTAAACTATAATCTGTTATTTTAATAAATAAATATATATATATATCCGCATAGCGGATACAAACCCACCTTTCCGGGGTAACCCCAATTGCTGCACGGGGGGTACACCGCCCTGGAGACTTGGGACGATTCCGAACACTATCGTGACATCACAGGACGCCATCGACCCACAGGTAATTACCAGTTACAATAGACCAGTAGCTACTAAGGAGACAGGTAATTCTAATATAGTTAGTAGGAACAAGAGGCATCGGACCAGAAAGGTCCTGTGGTATAATCCCCCTTACTCCAATGGCCTGATCACTACTAGTATAGCTAAGCTTTTCTTTAGTGCTTTAGACAAATGCTTCCCTAGATGGCACAGATATTATAAAATATTCAATAGAAATACCATCAAGCTGTCCTACTCCACAACTAGTAACATAGCTCAGAATATAGCTAAGATGAATTATAGTAGACTTAGGATAGCCAATGAGGGAATTAGGCATGACACGAACAGTGGCAGCTCTATTGAGGAACTGACTCATACATGTGAGGCGAGTCGGGTCTTCCCAATACCAGGGAATTTACCTATAGAGCAGACTGAAACTGGGACCCGACCCCAAAAGTACCCTGGTCCATCCGGAACTACCCAGATCGATAGCAAAAAATGTAACTGCAGAAGCACCGCCACCTGCCCTATGGCTGGGAAATGCCTTACCAAAAACATAGTCTGCGACTGTAAGGTCTCCACTCCTGATAGAACCTTTAGGTATGTTGGGGCAACTGCTACGGAATTTAAGGATATATGGTATAATCATCGCCATACCTTTAATAGATTAGATAAAACAAATAGCACGGAACTTTCGGAATTAGTCTGGCAGCTTAAACATCAGAATATAGAGCAATCCTTATTCTGGTCCATGGTTTGCTCAGCCCAACCTTATAACGGCAGCACTGGCGTCTGCAATTTATGTATAGCTGAAACTTCTAATATTGTTAGAGGAGCAGAATTTTTCAGCAACTGTCAAGATAGAACCTGGAACACCTTCCGCAGGATTTTTGGAAGGTAACCTACCAATAACTCCTCCCTCTCTACTTTAGCCATACAGTTCTCTCAATAAACGGACAGTCACACACTTAGACAGTTAGACGGCTAAGATTATTTGCGCACTTGCAAACGATACTCGGCCTGTTTCTACGGAGTGCTCACAGCTGAGTGCTCTCTTTTAGAATACCTAGCTAGCAAATAGTTTGATTGATTACACACTTAGTTAGGACCGATTACGCTCTCTATACATAGCTCTACACACAGTACCCGTTTCCTTTAGACATTGAGCTCCCACGTTTACGACTGTCACGTTCCTACCGACTGAACACTACACCAGGTTTTGATGCGTAATCATCTAACCATGGAGGACTCACTGTTACGGATTGAACAATGATACTGACACACCATTAATGGGCCTACACACATCCTTTGGATTTAACTGTCCTTTGTTTTCTTACTTCACCTTCTGTGTTGGATAACACACCTCCACCACTCAAACAACTATCTTAAAAACTCATTGGCCCATTTGACGGGAAATCGCACTTGCGGACGCATTTACCCAATACCCAACCCTACACGGAGACCTTTGCTGGCCCGCATTGCAGTTGCTTGCACGCACGGATTTGGTGACACGGATTCTCAACGGGACAGCGGTACACAAAGAGTTCGACATGAGCTGATTGCTTGCTCTTCACATGATTGTGTATGTACCCGGACAAACACCCCGCCCCCCACCCTGTTGGGGGGGGGGGGGGCGATTCGGATGTGTATATACCATAACACACACTTGAAGATATGGATGTTACAATTCGATCTATACACGCATAGCAGAACACTGAACTGAACTTACTTGCGCACACGCGCGTGCGCGTGTGTGTGTATGTGTGTAGCGTTGGTTAACCCAATATTTCAAATTTACATCGGCAAATTGAGATTTGACTGACATAGCTTCTGTTGCTTTGTGAACTAACTTTCGGTGAGTGCAGTGTTGGTACATTCTTATATTTGTTTTTTCTCGGACATCGCTTCGGTGTGTATGAAAGTGTGTGTGTACCCACCCACGCTAATTCTACGGGTTTAATACTGTGTTGATCTGTGTATATATATGCATACATTTTTCTTTGACCTCGAGCCGATGTATGTAGGTGTAGAGTGTGTGTGTACCCACTCACTTTTAACTGTGACTGACTGTATCCCTACAGATTTGATTGATGTCCAGCGTCTTTTGCAGCGATAGAAATCTGAAAACTTTTTTGACCTTAACTAAAGCTAATAGCGCTCGCTATGTCTCTGACTGACTGGTGTGTCTCCATATGAGGGAATGAATTCTGTGAGAGAACATTGTTATTTTTTCTCCCTCATATCAAGAATATGAAGACAATTCATTTTCACCTGATGAGATCAGTGATAATCGATCATGATTTCACAATCGATCTATCTCTTATTGAAACATGTGTCGTGATTAAATGATTGGAATTTTACCTTGTCTTCGGATTTTCATTTTGATATATATATATAATATTAAGGATACTATTTATGGTTATGTATATATTAAAACTTTTTATAGTTCTGTATATTTTAAACCCTAAACAGTGAAAGTCAGTAATTTATTACTTCCTTATTACAAGTAAGATAAATAGCTCAATGTAGTAACATCAGTTATTCTACAGAGCAGTTATATAGTATTCACAAGAATCAAAGCTATGTTCAAAGCATTTATTCACTTACAATTGTTTCATCCAAACCTAAGCTTGGATGAAACAATTGTAAGTGAATAAATGCTTTGAACATAGCTTTGATTCTTGTGAATTCTATATATAAATATTTAAATATTTATCTATTTATTTGTCATATTTTGTTATATATATATATACATATATATATATATATATATATATATATATATATATATATATATATATATATACATACATATTAATAAAAGGAATTCCAACTTTGTCTGATTTACTCGTTTAATTTACAATAAATTAAAATATATAATGGTATTATAATGAAATAGTATGATAGAATATTAAATTCTAAGTGTTAATTGAACAAGTACTTTAATGCTTTCGCAATCTTCAGGTTCATAATATGTGGTGACAGTCAAGTTTGCAATTTTCAACTGTAATAAGATGAGTAAATTTCCTACCTTTTATACATTTTATACAGGGAAAAGTGGCTCCAGAATGCTAGGCCCTGCAAACTGTATTTCGACCAATCAGTGTGTAGTTTTACTGAATTACTAAAGCTGATTGGTTTAATCGTCATGGCTGGTTGAGCATGTCTAACGACCAATAATTAATCATATCCAAAGCATCAATTGTTTTGCTATTTTTAGAAATGATGAAAATAGCATTTTCTATTAATCATCACCATCAACATCACTTTTATTATTATTATTATTGCTGTTGTTGTTGTTGTTGTTGTTGTTATTGTTGTTGTTGTTGTTGTTAGTGGTCGTAGCCATAGTGGTAGTAGAAGTAATACCCCTAAGCGTCATTATTGTTCATTTAGCTTGGGTTTTCTTTGATTTTTCTCTTGATTTCTCTTGGGCTGTGTAATTTGTAGACTTGGAATATTATAAATATTCCCTGACCACATGTTGCTAGATGGTTACTTAGGGGTATCTGACGGACATTTGGGTCTCTGATTTGTTGACGGTGTACCCGTGCACGTTCCGATAGTGCATTTCCAGTTTGACCGACATATAGTTTTTCACAATTCGGGCATTTAATGCAGTAAATTAGAATTCTGCTTTTGTAGTTCATATTTGCATTTGGGAATATTTTTCCAGTTTTTGTTTTCATATATTGAACGGCGTGTATGGATTGACATGTGTCGCATCGACTATCATTGCATTTAGATACAGTGAATGATTGCCTGATTCATTCAGAATTGGCGTTCGTATACGTTTTAATTGGCGCTGCATTTATCCTGCTAACATGAATTGCTTGCTTCATTCAGCTATTCTTCCCTTGATGTCCGTTTAATTGGCACAGCATTTATGCTAGTAAGATGACATATACATTCTATTAATATTGAGTTAAAACCTACTGCAGCTTATACGAAATCTCACCTAAGCTTTCAATGTGTTTTTCGTTAGAATTTTACAAAGGTTAAAGCATATGCAATCTCCACTAAAGTAAATAATTACTCCTGTTTACAATCTCTGTAGTTTGGGTTTATGAATCATACGTACGTTTATATTCTCTTTAATACAAAATGTATAACATAAATAGAATAAAGTATGTGTAAAAAGACATGCGTTGGTTTTGTTGGTGATGGGATTTTTGTAAAATATCAAGAACATGTATATATAATGTACCTACAAAGAAATGCCATTGAACATTAAACACGCATACTTTCTCAAATCTAATAGAGATAATGCAAATATATTTTTCTCATAATTATAATAACGTACAATTAGTTTGTTTTTGCCTCCGTTTAACCGACACTTATTAAATAAAAACGATTCCGTCAAGTCAGTAAACAATGGGAGGTACAAATAACTTACGAAGTTTCGTGACTAGATATGACAATAATTTTAGTTGAATTTTGAAAGCGATGGTGTCCACTCGTTTGACAGGCTTCATCATTGGATAAATATTTAAAAGTATATTATTGGCATGGTAATGAATGATTTCTTAAACGGTAGTTTCTTAAATCTTCTCTCACATATAGGTTTAAAGCACGGGCACATTGGGCAGCTGTGTAGAAACAAACCATTTATATCGTTATCTATGTATACTGTAGCTGATTGTGGAGGATCTCCAATAAAATTCTTCTAACGGAGCCCACTGAATCTCGGTGTTCAGAACATTTTAATGCCGTTACACTTCTTGTAAAAGGGTCATTTTCCAAAGATGAAGAAGACAATGGACTACTAACACCCTTTACGTGGGGGATGAGAATTACATGTCAGATGATGCGGGAATGCATCTCAAGTCATGTGATCGTTCTGTCAAGTCAACTTCATAGAACCAATTTGACATAGTCGATGAAATATGTGTATCTGTAAGCATGCACTGTTAGTGTAATAAATGACTGTATGACGTAAGTCATCCTTGAGTTTGAGTGGTATTTTTATATCTATTACTTTGAATACTTATTACGAATTTTAGTTACTCACGATATGTAAACGTATATAAAAAAATATTTACCTTTTAAAGTGTCTCCCACAGGGATCGCCAGTCTCAGCCATTCTCTTTCTATATTATACAGCAGACTTGGGCGGTGGATTGGCAGTATCGGTAGGGTGTCGGACACTATGTTTTGCAGCATATAATTACGATTACGGTCCTTTACGGTCTGAGTTCAAATCCCGCCGAGGTTAACTTTGCCTTTCATCCTTACAGGGTCGATAAAATAAAGCACCAGTAACGCAGTGGGGTCGATTTAATCGACCCCCCCCCCCACACACCAAGTTACTGGCCTTGTGTCTATAGTAGAAAACATATTACACAACAGACATGTTTACATCTCTAAATAAAATTGTACAAGTATCCCATTATTCACATGATATCAACTTATATACTTTCTCTAATATCATCAACAAAAACAAAACTAATTTATGCACTGCCCAATCAAATGTAACTGTATTGGAGAAGGAAAATGGACAACAATTTAATCCTTCTAAAACACAATTGGTTCATTTCCATAAACCTGAATCCATCAATTATCAATGCGATGAAATACACTTGATGATCCAACTACTGATACCACAAAATCCATCAAGACACTAGGGAGTTGGTTACAATCTGACCTGCAATGAGAGACTCATCTAAAACACACAATGAAAAAAAAGACATGTTCATAAAGAAACCAGGAAACGCAAATTGCTAACTGATCAGTTTAAATCCAAAATTAAACAGCATGATACTTGATTTCAGCCATAGGTAGAACATTTAAAATCATTTAGAATGATGAGTAAAAACAGAAAACGGAAGCAAAAACCTCCATAACAATATCACACGATTAATCTCTTTTAACAGCTGGGTCTGCCACACAGACAGACCACATTCAGACAAGGGGGTGGCTTTTGGAACTAATTAGTCTTTCAAAAGAAATTATGAAGATATGATTTTCAGATTATATCGAGAATATACTGTATTTGAAAAAGAATGATGGTGAATCACATTATCTAGAGATGCATCTAAGGAATTGCCACGAGAAAATGGTTTTCTGTTTACTGATAGTCTATAGGGATATTGAGAATGCTCCCCTAAAAATAGATATCTGCCTCTCAGAAAATATTAAAGAAATAATACTGATTTGGATATTGGGCCATAGAGATATTAGAGAAAATAGGAAAGCAGGCAAATTAGCAAAAAAAGGAGCACAAAAGGAGATGGTAGATATAGACGACATTCCAAAGCTTTTGCAAGTAAACTTATTTAGCAAACAAATAATTCGTCAAGGGGCAAAACATTTTGGGAATTATGCAGGGATGAGCCCATAAATCTCAAACCCCCATTTTCTCAACCAGATTTGACAACATTCAAAATGTATCTATCATTGAGTAGAATAAATAAAAAAAAACTAAGCTGGCGTCGAACTGGACATATACCTTTGAAATACATTCTATCATGAAAATGTTGGAGATATTCACCTCTATTTTCTTCTCGTGACTCCCCAGAAACATCTATTCTGTCCAAGTGAGGTTGGGTCAAGTTATTTTACAATACTTCTTGAGAGGTGTGTACATGTGCGGAGTAATTTTGAAAGAGAGGTTTAAGAAATCTGGAAAGAAGCCAGAAAATTATATGTATATATATATATATATATACATATATATTAATCAATTAATTAGAGTTGGTTGATCATATAATTTGCCACCTTTTTAAAAATCAAATTGAAAAAGCTCTACGATTTCTATTTCTTAGGATTTTCTTGGTAAGGTATCAACCGGAGTTTCAATATTATGTATAAGAGAGACGGTTTTATATCTACATCTTTTTATTACATATGTAGTAAGAAGATGTACACATAAGACCGTCTCTCTTACTGATGTATATATATATACTTACCCCCCCCCCACACACACACACATATATATATATATATATATATTTATAAATATATATATATACTAGTCATCTCCTCTTTCCCCCTATACAATTCCAGTCGCAAAGCATCGGTCAACCCGAAATATTGTAGCAGTTGTTTGTAACTTACCCAAACTTCTACTCAGTGTGATTGAACTTGGAGGCACGAGATTGTGAAAAGAATTTCCTTAGCATGCATCTTTATTTAACTCTATCCGTGTATGCGTGTATTATTTGTTGAAGGTATATTTTAAAGCCATGTCTTTTAGTTGGTGGGAGAGAATCAGTCTTCATGTAAAATAGATAAATCTATTTCATTCTAATAAATCAAAATGTTAAAAATATAAAGACTATTTCACCTGTTCAGACAATACATATTAAATACGATATAATGTCTAATTTCGGTATTTTATAGGTCAAGTGTAAAAAGCTGTTACATGCGACCTCACAATCATTATAATTTAATTTCTATATTAATCACAAGATTGCACTCTAGTGAAACATGACTGCATATAAAATTCACACACGCACACAAACAATAATTTGAAATACCATAAAGAATATAATGAATTTAAATGCAACATATATATGGTTTTACACAAACTCACGCGTACACATACGTTTGTATGTCATTGTGTATTTACTTATTTATTCATCTTTGGTGAACACTTTTACATTTAGTGATTGTAGTTGTAAGTTGGTTAATTGCAGTACTATTTTAGGAGAAAGAACGTTTGACATTTGATTTCCTGTTGAGTAGCATTTAAAAGGAAACATGTGGACCACTATGTTCGCTACATTGAAATTTTCTTTGCCAATTTGTTCGGAATGGAATTGCCAATAGCGATCAACCTCAATCAAAATGTGACTTGTAGAATTATTTAGAAAGCTTTTAGCAAGGAATAGATTTAAGTCAAATATGCATGAACAAAGAACGAAAATATTTCCTAAGAGTCACTGTTCTAAAGTAAAGAATAAAATACAAAAATAATAATGTCGGTACAATTTCTTTCAAATTTTGTTACATTTATTTCAACGACAAACCAAATATTTTATTTATTTTCACTACATTGGCCTGCTAAATATAGCATTTCATGTTCAACTTTGGTTGGTACCGAGGAATCATCATAAAAGCTGTGCCATATTACACACACAGATACATAAACAAACACACTCTCCCTCTCTCTCACACACATATACATATGTACGTAATAGTTGTTACGCACCTAACTAACACACACACATGCACACACACATATATACTACACAGAGGCATATATATATATATATATATATATATATATATATATATATATATATATATATATATATATATATATCATAAATCATGTCCTTAAAATTATTAAATAAAATATGTACCATTTCCTCTCCCAATTAGCATAATTAACCATATAAAAAATCAATTAGACCAGGTTATAATAATAAAAGGCTCCTATGAAGAAATTTCCGACAAATAACCGAAAGCGGCCTCTTCGCGGTGGCCCCAATAGAGTATTTATCCACCACGAAGAGGCCGCTTTCGGTTATTTGTCGGAAATTTCTTCATAGGAGCCTTTATTCTTATAGCCTGGTCTAATTGATTTGTTATATGGTTAATTATGCTAATTGGGAGAGGAAATTGTATATATTTTATCTAATAATTCTAAGGACATGATTTATGATATATTGCTCTGATTATTTAATTTATTAATTCTTCATTGAGCCACAACGTGACCGGTTGCAACATATATATATATATATATATATATATATATATATATATATGTATATATATGAAATAATGTACGGTATAATTATGAATTAGAACATATGTGTAATGCACACAAACACCAACACACACACAGACACATACACGCACATATGCACACGCGCACACATGCACATACACACACTCACACATATATATGGATGTGTGTGTATGTGTGTGTAGATGTGTATTTGTGTAGATCACAAATATGCATGTACAATCAAGAACACAGCCAGGTACAGGAAGGAAGTATTAACATGTAACCACTTCTTTGAGTCCAGATATTGTGCTGTAGTATTGGTTGTACCTTATCAAACACAAACCTTACAAAATACACTGTTAAACCTGGTGGAAGTTGAGCACAGAAACCTTCCGACACTGTAACTGTGTCCCTTCAACAAAGAAATATATTCTTCGCCATTATTATCTTGGAGGTCCCAGATGTGGCCCGAAAGTGTAGTGGCATGTCGACGGGAGGACGCCGTCCGTGTAACTTATGCTCGGAGGAAACATTAGAAATGTTGTTTTCGAAGGACCAACTCCTAAACAAGAAAGACGAACTGGTAACGGCATGCAAACGCAGATTGCGTAGGACTTAACTCGCCCTCAAACCCCATAACGACCTGGGTGGGTAGACAAGGGATGATGCCCCTCCCCCCACACAAACACTTGCCGAATAAGTTAGGGGATTCCAGCTTACATAGGTAGATGTATCTCTTTTTTTTTCTTTTCCTCATTGCCTTCTTCCCCCTGTCTCATCCTATCACTTACTTTCACCCCCTATTTTCTTCCTCGTCTGCTTTTCCCCTTTCGCCTACCCCGATGCAGCCCATAGGGCCTCTGTAGCATCTGTACCCCCACCCATGTAGTTTTAAGATAGATTTGGCCGAATACGTTTTACTAACTACTTATAGCAGACGTGTTAAACCCCTTTTATTTTTGTATCAGTTTGGGTACTACTCAATTTCTACAAGTGTTTTCTATTCTCAACTTATTAACCTGTAATTGTAAGATAGCATTTTAATTTTTTTTTATTCATTTCTCACTATCTAATTTTATATATTATTTTTATTTCTTTATATTAATTTTTATTGTCTCCTACTCTTATCTGATTTACTATTCTATAACCTCCCTCCTCCACTTCATACACTATCCTTAGAATCTGCTGTATATATATCACTTTCAACGCTTGGCCGCTCCTCTCACTCCTCTATTGTTCTACAGGCAAATTCAGCCACCCCTACCTCCCACCAAATGCCATGATAGACTTATTTGTGTTTACAACACATTTTAACCAATCCTCTTGACTTCAATCTTCAATCTTCCCATATAAGGAAGTACCCCCTTGACAAGTTCGGCTATTTATTCACCAGACTAACAATTCTAATTTAGTCCAGAAATAGCTGTCGAAACGGCTTGAGCTCTGCCGTCGGGGTCATACTTTTTCCTATTCCCACGCTACTAAGTATTAAGTACTCTGGTGTGTTATGGTCCATCCGGTTCCTTACCACATTTCCTTTGTTATATATATATATATATATATATATATATATATATATATATATATATATATACACATATAATTGATCGCTTTGGAAACCTCGACAATTTAGATGGGTAAATCTCCGGGTAACAGAATCAGGTGGTGATGAGAGGGAGAGAGAGAAATGTAAGAGATGTAGAATGAGACGTAGAGGATGTAGAAGAACGTAGCAAAGAGTGTAAAATAATAACACGAGATAGAGTTAATTTGGAATTGATTTAATTGTCCCTATATTTCGGATTTCGTATCCACAAACGGAGGTTTTCCGAGGGGAAACGATTTTAGTCGGAGAGTGACAACACGTGGCCTCTGTTGCTTATCGTGTACGTATAACTGAACTAATATATTATATGTATATATAAAGTGATATGACAGGAGACCAAATATGTTGGTAAACATAAACACATTGTTTCTTCTCTGTATTTTCTGGGCTTGTTTCCTGAATGTTTAGCATCATTTTGTTGGTATACATCTATTACGCAATTTACAGCTAAATATGTCACCGGGATCTTACCCAACATGGTTACTGAAATGTGCATATTGTTTGCAGAAATGAATAACTAAGGAAATTCAACATATTTGGCCTCCTGTCATTTCACTTTATAATACATTTACTCCCTTCCCGCATCACCAGTATGATTCAACAATAAATTTGGATGTGTTTCACAATGTCCAGTGCTTTGATCATATTACGCCATTATTAACATTGCAGAATGACTAACTATACCCAGTGGTAAACCACCAAATTTAAGCGTATATATATATATATATATATATATATATATATATATATATATATATATATATATATATTCAGGTTTGAATATAGAGCTTGTCTATTCCGTATGGTAAATCGTAATGTAATAATACAGAGAGTACTCAACGTAAAGCAGTCCAACCGTCTTTGTTTTTGTAGTTGGTGGTGCTATTACGGAGTTAAATATTATAATTAAATGACAGGAGGCTGGATTTGTGTAAATCCTTGAAAGGTTTATTATACTATGATCATTTCAATGACCGGGTTCCGTATGAATCCGGTGATACCATCAGGTATTCGAAATATAATACGTGAATGTAATAGATAAAATCCATGGGGCTGAAAATCGAGGACCCGAGGACGACCGCTATTCTGCTCCTTCAACCTCAGCCGGTGGCCCTCGAGTGACGTGGCTAAAGTTGACAGTGTGCTACTACCGGTCAGATAAACGAATACAGAAAGGGATGGGAACATAAGTTAGCGTCAACTCATGCCACAATATAAAAGAAAGAAAGAAAGGAGTGAGAAGAAGGGGGAAGGAAGAAGAAGACAAGCCAGGGGTAATGTCAGCTATAAGAAGAAAGACAACTACTACCGGTCATATATAGGCAAACAAAAGGGGGAAGGAAGATAAGTCTGCAAGAGGAAGACAGGAGGAGGTGAGAAGAGAAGGAAGAGAAGGGAGAGTTAGAAAAGTAAGGGTTGATGGCTACAAGAAGGAATATAGAAAGTAGAGGGAGAAAGGTCGATATTAATGTCAGACCACAGTCAGGCCGGGAGTGGCTCGAGAAAATTTTCACAGGGACCCGCATCTTAGCAGAGGTGAATATATTGGGGTCAGTGTGTTACAATGTTTAGACTTATAGGATGAAGTTAAAAAATTAATAATCAATATTCAATATCAAAGAGGTTAGAAAATTTAAGGTTAAACAGTTTAACATTTTCAGGTTGATATATCTAATGGTTCCGATTTGATCTGTAATTTAAAGGTACTATGTGGCGGTTAAAACACCGGCCGCGCTCCGGGCCCCAGGGCGAATTAGGCTACGCCGTGTATTTTCATTTACCGAAAGAAGGGGATATTTATTTTTCCAAGCACTCCAGGGAAGCCGGTGCGCCAGGGGGCTGGTCGCGCCGCCATTAAAACCCACCCAGCAGTCCGACAGAAAGTTGGAACCTTAAAATATTGCTTAACTTTATAGGATAAAGTTGAAAGAATTCATAATGACATTATAAAATTAAAGAGTAAGAAGATTGAGAATTGAACAAACAGAAAATTGAAAATTATAATGTGTGAGCGGAATATTGGAACGTTACGTTATTGTTTAGACATATAGGATGAAGTTAAACATTTTCAGCCCCATGGATTTTATCTATTACATTCACGTATTATATTTCGAATACCTGATAATATCACCGGATTCATACGGAACCCGGTCATTGAAATGATCATAGTATAATAAATCTTTCAAGGATTTACACAAATCCAGCCTCCTGTCATTTCATTATTATATATATATATATATATATATATATGTAGGAGGTGAGTTTTATTGTAGTACAATAAATCAATGCAAATATGGGATACGTAGCTCTCTACAGTGTGTAGGAGTGGAGTATAAATAATATAAGATCAAAAGATGGTTAAGAGTTCCAAGTATTTTATTGAATGAACATATGTTTTAAGTCAACATATATGTTGATTTAAAACTTCACTATTCACAAGTGTTTTTAACCTTCATATCATGAATCCCTATTTTATCTGATGAAAATGCAGATACCATCTCATGATGATATTTGTTTTTAAAATGCGCATAATAAAATACTTGGAACTCTTTTAACCATCTTTTGATCTTATATTATATTATATATATATATATATATATATATATATATATATATATATATATATACATATATATTTATTAAAATAACAAATTAAAGTTTAAGCAAAGAATCGCTGCTTTCACCCTTAACGGGATCTTCTGAAACTAACAAAGTCAATCTGTAAACGCAGAACTGGGTATTTCAAAAAACGTTGCAGCCGGAGGAAGACAGGAAGACGATACTTTGGTTCGTGGTAACGTTCGCTGGCAAAGAACGGGAAAAAACGAATAATACGTCATTAATAGGAGCGGTGAAAAACAATTACGCGCAAAGACAAAACCACGTTTATGGTATAAAAGAGGTCGTAGACTAATGTTCTCTTAGGTGGTGCATATAGACGTTCTCTGGCAATGAACGAAAAAACGAAGATAATAAGTCATATGTGGAGCGTGGAGAACAAAAGCACGCAAAGACAAAACCACGTAAATGGTATAGCAGAAGTCGTAGACTAAAATTCTAACTAGCAGACCAAATGAATCTCCGCTACAGAGTTAAGAACAAAGTAAATAAATACGATAAGGTTTTGCGTATGCTTGTGTATGTACGTATCTGTTTGCGTGTATGTATTTATTTACTTCTGTATCGTATTTATTTACTTTGTTCTTAACTCTGTAGCGGAGATTCATTTGGCCTCCTAGTTAGAATTTTAGTCTACGACTTCTGCTATACCATTTACGTGGTTTTGTCTTTGCGTGCTTTTGTTCTCCACGCTCCACATATGACATATTATCTTCGTTTTTTCGTTCATTGCCAGAGAACGTCTATATGCACCACCTAAGAGAACATTAGTCTACGACCTCTTTTATACCATAAACGTGGTTTTGTCTTTGCGCGTAATTGTTTTTCACCGCTCCTATTAATGACGTATTATTCGTTTTTTCCCGTTCTTTGCCAGCGAACGTTACCACGAACCAAAGTATCGTCTTCCTGTCTTCCTCCGGCTGCAACGTTTTTTGAAATATCCAGTTCTGCGTTTACAGATTGACTTTGTTAGTTTCAGAAGATCCCGTTATGGGTGAAAGCAGCGATTCTTTGCTTAAACTTTAATTTGCTATTTTAATAAATATTTGCCCTACGGTTCTTATATATTTGATATATATTTTCCTTATCGAGCCCTCTTTGGATTTTAGTCTTCAATTTTATTATTATTACTATATATATATATATATATATATATATATATATATATATATATATATATATATACGATAATAATAGGCTGCCCGTTGCAAATGGTGGGGCATATGAAAAAGTAAGTCCTTCATCAGTGACCCTCCAACCGTCCCAGGCATTTCATCGCTTTAAGGGCCATATGCCTCAGGTTGGTGCGAACAACGGCTAAAAAAAGTCGTTGGGACACGTAAACAAAGGGGACGCCAGGGTAACAAACAAAAAGGTTTAAGCAACGGAAAGTGAGAAGAAATAGAGAAGTCCCAGATCTCTATGAATATAAACTCGGTGAAATCGTGAACAAGAGACAAAAGACCATCAAACCTGGTTGAAATATGAGCAAGGAAAGAATTTCGCACAAGTCTGACGGGGGGGGGGGAGAAGAAGAAGAAGAAGAAGAAGAAGAAGAAGAAGAAGAAGAAGAAGAAGAAGAAGAAGAAGAAGAAGAAGAAGAAGATAAAGGGGTCTGGTCTACGAATTCGGTAAACATAAGTTTTGTGAAGTCGCAAACGAAAGAGAGAGAGAGAAAAAAATTTCCTTACCAGCTTGGTCAAGACCGCGCGAGAAAAGAATTACACACAGGTCAAACTTGAAGGAGGAGGAGGAAAGAGGAGGAGGAGAGGTAGTGACAGAGAATGAGTGAGTGAGAGTTGAGGAGGAGGCTAACAGAGAGAGAGACTGCTAGAAAGGGTAAAAACGAACAGACGTGTGGCAGCAGAAGAAAAATTATGTGTAAATATGATAATAATAGGCTGCCCGTTGCAAATGGTGGGGCATATGAAAAAGTAAGTCCTTCATCAGTGACCCTCCAACCGTCCCAGGCATTTCATCGCTTTAAGGGCCATATGCCTCAGGTTGGTGCGAACAACGGCTAAAAAAAGTCGTTGGGACACGTAAACAAAGAGGACGCCAGGGTAACAAACAAAAAGGTTTAAGCAACGGAAAGTGAGAAGAAATAGACAAGTCCCAGATCTCTATAAATATAAACTCGGTGAAATCGTGAACAAGAGACAAAAGACCATCAAACCTGGTTGAAATCTGAGCAAGGAAAGAATTTCGCACAAGTCTGACGGGGGGGGGGGGGGGGGAGAAGAAGAAGAAGAAGAAGAAGAAGAAGAAGAAGAAGAAGAAGAAGATAAAGGGGTTTGGTCTACGAATTCGGTAAACATAAGTTTTGTGAAGTCGCAGACGAAAGAGAGAGAGAGAAAAAAATTTCCTTACCAGCTTGGGCAAGACCGCGCGAGAAAAGAATTACACACAGGTCAAACTTGAAGGAGGAGGAGGAGAGGTAGTGACAGAGAATGAGTGAGTGAAAGTTGAGGAGGAGGCTAACATAGAGAGAGACTGCTAGAAAGGGTAAAAACGAACAGACGAGTGGCAGCAGAAGAAAAATTATGTGTAAATATGATAATAATAGGCTGCCCGTTGCAAATGGTGGGGCATATGAAAAAGTAAGTCCTTCATCAGTGACCCTCCAACCGTCCCAGGCATTTCATCGCTTTACGGGCCATATGCCTTATATATATATATATATATATATATATATATATAGAGAGAGAGAGAGAGAGAGAGAGAGAGATATTAGAGTACTGCGTTTTGTAGTCTGAAGAGCTCAGGCTATCTTAACTGAAATATGTATAACAGAGTTTTAAATAAACCTGAGTCAAGTGAATATGGCTTCTGATATTATTAATATGTATATATATATATCTATATAGTTGTTATAAAGTAAGGTGTATTTATTCATAGTGTCATACGGCCCAATACATTTTTGTTAGCACTATTGAGTTCTCCACGCTTTTATATATCTCCAATTCCATTTATGGGAACAGGTACATGATGTAAAACGGAGTATTTGTATCAAAATAAAGATCCGAAGCCCTGGTATCAATTTCCGATCATTTTAATCACGACGCATGTTTCAATAAGAGATAGATCGATCGTGTAGCCATGATCGATTATTACTGAACTCGTCAACTGAAAATGAATTATCTTCAAATCCTTGATATGAGGGAGAAAATTAACGATGTTCACTCACAGAGTTTATTCCCTCAATAAACCATGATGTTTTAAAGCAAGGACAATTTGGTTTGTGAGATTATTGATGTAAAAGAGTGCGTCGAACAGATATTGTTATATTTTCGGCGGCCATGGTGCTTGTGTGTCCTTGTGTGACTTTGTTTCTTGTGTTCATTTGTAGCTTAGATATATCCTTTTTCTCCTCATTGTGAATACTCTTCACCCTCAGTCGCCAGTTTCTGAGGTGGGTGTGTTAATATTCCATTGGTTTTTGTTGTTGTTGTTGTTGAGGCACAATCTAGACTCTATTATGTGTATCATTTCCTTTGTCTGAGTGTTGTGCCAGTTCTATTTGTTAATATGATCGTTAATTCTGTATGATATATTTAGCGCCCAAATTCTAGTTTAGCATGTTGGAATAGCACAAACAAGATTATCTACACCTTAACTTCTCTCCAGTCTCATTTCATCATCTCTCGTATGCTACGACCTATCATCTGTATATGTTGCTGTCTGCATCGTTCCTTTGTACACATTATCATATAGACTAAATTCCCAGTTTTGCACTTTACCTGCGGTCATATTTTAGACATTATACAGTTTCTATCAGTACTGGGGTTCTTTAAATGGTATCTTCTAGTATTCAGGGGTTGTGTGGAAAGCCTTGGCTTGGCTACCACTTTCAATGTTAGATTCAATTTATCTACGGGGATCAAACATCAAGACGATCTTTCGCATCAAGAAGTAATTTGAACGAACATGACATTTTGGTATTTTGTTGCGCATGTTATGGGTTGCCCTCCCTATCTTCCTACTAGTTCTTTCTTTACTATTCCATGAATTTCACATGTATAACGGGCAACTCCCATTTTCGTCATTCTCTATGAAGGCTTTGAATTCTGACATAACGCCTTTTTACACCTTGATCCCGTCCTTTTGGTTATATCCAAAAACCTGCATGGCATGGATGAATTGGAACGTGTCTTACTAATTGTTGGATAGGCCATTCTTCATTACACCCACTAGCTTCGATGTCACGTTATGGAAAGTTTTACTATCTGAGATTGCTTAGTTTGTTTGGCGTAATGCAAATGGAGGATATTGGTTTTGTCCTTCTTAATACCAAGCCAAATTTGTGTGTCTAACACAGGGAGTCTGTGTTTGGGTTCCTTATTATTGTAGTCTATAGTTACTATACTACTCTGTTCGATGGAGTTAAGTATTTGCTGGTTACTCTCCACGGTGTTAGCTTCTATTTCTGGTCCATGGGTACGCTTTCGTGGGGGAGCTTTTAACTGTAACTTAATATCGTCTGCATAGAATGAGTACGTGGCTAGGGGTAGATGTATGTTTGGATATTGAATTTTAACATATGGTCTTTTAGGGTATTTTTATTACTTTCTTCCACCGCATTTGCAGTCTTTGCTCTTCTTTTTATTATATATTGGATTGGCAGTATCCGTAGAGGGTTGGACGCCATGCTTTGACGCATAGAGGTACGGCCCTTGCCATTCTGAGTTCAAATCCGGCCGAGGTAACTTTGCCTTTCATCCTTACGGGGTCGATAGAATAAAGTACCAGTAATGTACTGGGTAATTGCTGGCCTTGTGCCAAATGTAGAAACAATTATTATATTTAATTTATTCTATGTCTACTTTGTAACTTATTTTTATCTCACTTTTTAAATGTTTAATTTATGTATTTTTATTTTGTTTAATGTTATCTTTAATGCTTTAGTTTATATTATTTTATCTTATCTATATATATAAAACTGTGGTTGTCTGTCTGTCTATCGATTTTTGGCACACATCTCCTCTTAGAATCTCTCACGGAATTGCACCGAAATTGCTATACTTGTACATTGAGCCCTAGCGAAGACATCGGAAAAAAAAATGTCAAATTGACCCACCCTAAGTGACGAAATCGAATATAATGTATCGATTTTTGAGCGTAAGTTATCAGTTATTTCCCTTTGTTCTCTTTACATTGAGCGTCTTACGTAAAAAATTACGGTGGCTTTCTCAGCGTTTAAAATGACATTAACACAATACACGTTCGAACACTAAGCTTCCGTTTTGCTTCATTTCCATTTAAAAGCATTTTAAAACAATATTTTTACTTGAAAACAAGTCTATTTAAAGACTACGTAAAACAAGCAAATATTTCGTCGTTAGGCGTGCAGACAGACAGTCGTGCAGACAGACAGTCGTGCAGACAGACAGTCGTGCAGAGAGGTGATATACGCGTGCAGACAGATAGTCGTGCAGAGAGGTGATATAGGCGTGCAGACAGACAGTCGTGCAGAGAGGTGATATAGGCGTGCAGACTGACAGTCGTGCAGAGAGGTGATATAGGCGTGCAGACAGACAGTCGTGCAGAGAGGTGATATAGGCGTGCAAACAGATAGTCGTGCAGAGAGGTGATATAGGCGTGCAGACAGACATAACTGATAATTTGGTTACGCTAATGTTTTTCTCTGCGTTGCAGTGTTTACATTTTCGATCTTTGTTAATAAATAACCAGTGCAGTTTCTATCCCCAGCATCCTCTTTTGTTATAACATTCGGGTTATCGTTATGTTTTCTTAACTTCATAAGGCATATTGTTGGTTGAGGGAATATTAATCAAAAACACCACATGCAAGTCTGCACAGTAGACACTACAGTTTTTAAGCCAAGAAAGAAACTTAACATTGTAACTTTAACACAGCTACTGAGCGACCCCGAGCAACGCCTGGCTTTACTGCTAGTCTATATATATAAAACTGAGGTTGTCTGTCTGTCTATCGATTTTTCGCACACATCTCCTCTTAGAATCTCTCACGGAATTGCACTGAAATTGCTATACTTGTACATTGAGCCCTAGCGAAGACATCGGAAAAAAATATTTCAAATTGACCCGCCCTATCTGACGAAATCGAATATAATGTATCGATTTTTGAGCGTAAGTGATCAGTTATTTCCCTTTGTTCTGTTTACATTGAGCGTCTTACGTAAAAAATTACGGTGGCCTTCTCAGCGTTTAAAATGACATTAACACAATACACGTTCGAACACTAAGCTTCCGTTTTGCTTCATTTCCATTTAAAAGCATTTTAAAACAATATTTTTACTTGAAAACAAGTCTATTTAAAGACTACGTAAAACAAGCAAATATTTCGTCGTTAGGCGTGCAGACAGACAGTCGTGCAGAGAGGTGATATACGCGTGCAGACAGATAGTCGTGCAGAGAGGTGATATAGGCGTGCAGACAGACAGTCGTGCAGAGAGGTGATATAGGCGTGCAGACTGATAGTCGTGCAGAGAGGTGATATAGGCGTGCAGACAGACAGTCGTGCAGAGAGGTGATATAGGCGTGCAAACAGACAGTCGTGCAGAGAGGTGATATAGGCGTGCAGACAGACATAACTGATAATTTGGTTACGCTAATGTTTTTCTCTGCGTTGCAGTGTTTACATTTTCGATCTTTGTTAATAAATAACCAGTGCAGTTTCTATCCCCAGCATCCTCTTTTGTTATAACATTCGGGTTATCGTTATGTTTTCTTAACTTCATAAGGCATATTGTTGGTTGAGGGAATATTAATCAAAAACACCACATGCAAGTCTGCACAGTAGACACTACAGTTTTTAAGCCAAGAAAGAAACTTAACATTGTAACTTTAACACAGCTACTGAGCGACCCCGAGCAACGCCGGGCTTTACTGCTAGTCTATATATATAAAACTGAGGTTGTCTGTCTGTCTATCGATTTTTCGCACACATCTCCTCTTAGAATCTCTCACGGAATTGCACTGAAATTGCTATACTTGTACATTGAGCCCTAGCGAAGACATCGGAAAAAAATATTTCAAATTGACCCGCCCTATCTGACGAAATCGAATATAATGTATCGATTTTTGAGCGTAAGTGATCAGTTATTTCCCTTTGTTCTGTTTACATTGAGCGTCTTACGTTTTACGCTGGCTTTCTCAGCGTTTAAAATGACATTAACACAATACACGAACAGTTGTCGAGCCAGCAAAATTTTGACCTGCAAAATTCATCAGTTCGAACACTAAGCTTCCGTTTTGCTTCATTTCCATTTAAAAACCTTTTAAAACAATATTTTTACTTGAAAACAAGTCTATTTAAAGACTACGTAAAACAAGCAAATATTTCGTAAAAAAAAGCAAAAATTATATAAGTTTATTTAAAATATATGTATCTGTAAATTTCGTTAGGCGTGCAGACAGACAGTCGTTCAGAGAGGTGATATAGGCGTGCAGACAGATAGTCGTGCAGAGAGGTGATATAGGCGTGCAGACAGATAGTCGTGCAGAGAGGTGATATAGGCGTGCAGACAGATAGTCGTGCAGAGAGGTGATATAGGCGTGCAGACAGACATAACTGATAATTTGGTTACGCTAATGTTTTTCTCTGCGTTGCAGTGTTTACATTTTCGATCTTTGTTAATAAATAACCAGTGCAGTTTTTATCCCCAGCATCCTCTTTTGTTATAACATTCGGGTTATCGTTATGTTTTCTTAACTTCATAAGGCATATTGTTGGTTGAGGGAATATTAATCAAAAACACCACATGCAAGTCTGCACAGTAGACACTACAGTTTTTAAGCCAAGAAAGAAACTTAACATTGTAACTTTAACACAGCTACTGAGCGACCCCGAGCAACGCCGGGCTTTACTGCTAGTCTATATATATAAAACTGAGGTTGTCTGTCTGTCTATCGATTTTTCGCACACATCTCCTCTTAGAATCTCTCACGGAATTGCACTGAAATTGCTATACTTGTACATTGAGCCCTAGCGAAGACATCGGAAAAAAATATTTCAAATTGACCCGCCCTATCTGACGAAATCGAATATAATGTATCGATTTTTGAGCGTAAGTGATCAGTTATTTCCCTTTGTTCTGTTTACATTGAGCGTCTTACGTAAAAAATTACGGTGGCCTTCTCAGCGTTTAAAATGACATTAACACAATACACGTTCGAACACTAAGCTTCCGTTTTGCTTCATTTCCATTTAAAAGCATTTTAAAACAATATTTTTACTTGAAAACAAGTCTATTTAAAGACTACGTAAAACAAGCAAATATTTCGTCGTTAGGCGTGCAGACAGACAGTCGTGCAGAGAGGTGATATACGCGTGCAGACAGATAGTCGTGCAGAGAGGTGATATAGGCGTGCAGACAGACAGTCGTGCAGAGAGGTGATATAGGCGTGCAGACTGATAGTCGTGCAGAGAGGTGATATAGGCGTGCAGACAGACAGTCGTGCAGAGAGGTGATATAGGCGTGCAAACAGACAGTCGTGCAGAGAGGTGATATAGGCGTGCAGACAGACATAACTGATAATTTGGTTACGCTAATGTTTTTCTCTGCGTTGCAGTGTTTACATTTTCGATCTTTGTTAATAAATAACCAGTGCAGTTTCTATCCCCAGCATCCTCTTTTGTTATAACATTCGGGTTATCGTTATGTTTTCTTAACTTCATAAGGCATATTGTTGGTTGAGGGAATATTAATCAAAAACACCACATGCAAGTCTGCACAGTAGACACTACAGTTTTTAAGCCAAGAAAGAAACTTAACATTGTAACTTTAACACAGCTACTGAGCGACCCCGAGCAACGCCGGGCTTTACTGCTAGTCTATATATATAAAACTGAGGTTGTCTGTCTGTCTATCGATTTTTCGCACACATCTCCTCTTAGAATCTCTCACGGAATTGCACTGAAATTGCTATACTTGTACATTGAGCCCTAGCGAAGACATCGGAAAAAAATATTTCAAATTGACCCGCCCTATCTGACGAAATCGAATATAATGTATCGATTTTTGAGCGTAAGTGATCAGTTATTTCCCTTTGTTCTGTTTACATTGAGCGTCTTACGTTTTACGCTGGCTTTCTCAGCGTTTAAAATGACATTAACACAATACACGAACAGTTGTCGAGCCAGCAAAATTTTGACCTGCAAAATTCATCAGTTCGAACACTAAGCTTCCGTTTTGCTTCATTTCCATTTAAAAACCTTTTAAAACAATATTTTTACTTGAAAACAAGTCTATTTAAAGACTACGTAAAACAAGCAAATATTTCGTAAAAAAAAGCAAAAATTATATAAGTTTATTTAAAATATATGTATCTGTAAATTTCGTTAGGCGTGCAGACAGACAGTCGTTCAGAGAGGTGATATAGGCGTGCAGACAGATAGTCGTGCAGAGAGGTGATATAGGCGTGCAGACAGATAGTCGTGCAGAGAGGTGATATAGGCGTGCAGACAGATAGTCGTGCAGAGAGGTGATATAGGCGTGCAGACAGACATAACTGATAATTTGGTTACGCTAATGTTTTTCTCTGCGTTGCAGTGTTTACATTTTCGATCTTTGTTAATAAATAACCAGTGCAGTTTTTATCCCCAGCATCCTCTTTTGTTATAACATTCGGGTTATCGTTATGTTTTCTTAACTTCATAAGGCATATTGTTGGTTGAGGGAATATTAATCAAAAACACCACATGCAAGTCTGCACAGTAGACACTACAGTTTTTAAGCCAAGAAAGAAACTTAACATTGTAACTTTAACACAGCTACTGAGCGACCCCGAGCAACGCCGGGCTTTACTGCTAGTCTATATATATAAAACTGAGGTTGTCTGTCTGTCTATCGATTTTTCGCACACATCTCCTCTTAGAATCTCTCACGGAATTGCACTGAAATTGCTATACTTGTACATTGAGCCCTAGCGAAGACATCGGAAAAAAATATTTCAAATTGACCCGCCCTATCTGACGAAATCGAATATAATGTATCGATTTTTGAGCGTAAGTGATCAGTTATTTCCCTTTGTTCTGTTTACATTGAGCGTCTTACGTAAAAAATTACGGTGGCCTTCTCAGCGTTTAAAATGACATTAACACAATACACGTTCGAACACTAAGCTTCCGTTTTGCTTCATTTCCATTTAAAAGCATTTTAAAACAATATTTTTACTTGAAAACAAGTCTATTTAAAGACTACGTAAAACAAGCAAATATTTCATCGTTAGGCGTGCAGACAGACAGTCGTGCAGAGAGGTGATATACGCGTGCAGACAGATAGTCGTGCAGAGAGGTGATATAGGCGTGCAGACAGACAGTCTTGCAGAGAGGTGATATAGGCGTGCAGACAGACAGTCGTGCAGAGAGGTGATATAGGCGTGCAGACAGACAGTCTTGCAGAGAGGTGATATAGGCGTGCAGACAGACATAACTGATAATTTGGTTACGCTAATGTTTTTCTCTGCGTTGCAGTGTTTACATTTTCGATCTTTGTTAATAAATAACCAGTGCAGTTTCTATCCCCAGCATCCTCTTTTGTTATAACATTCGGGTTATCGTTATGTTTTCTTAACTTCATAAGGCATATTGTTGGTTGAGGGAATATTAATCAAAAACACCACATGCAAGTCTGCACAGTAGACACTACAGTTTTTAAGCCAAAAAAGAAACTTAACATTGTAACTTTAACACAGCTACTGAGCGACCCCGAGCAACGCCGGGCTTTACTGCTAGTTTTATTATATTTTACTTACATTTAAAATTTTAAATTCCGGATTCCGGTTTCTGTGTGTGCGTATAAGTTGAACGTCTAAACTTGTATCATGAACCTCAAAGTATCTTAACTTCTCCCTGTCCCATTGGCCGTCAACTGTTAGCCTCTATCTGTACCAGACTCTAGAGCACTATTTATCACGTCCAGCTCACATATTTTCTATTTCTTTTAGTTTCCTTCTCCTTCCCTTCATCTTTCCACCCTTTCTTTTTCCTCACCCTCACACCTCCTCATGAGTGCCTGAGTGTGTGGCTGCGTTACCATCGATATATGTATGAATGTACGATGAACACCTTGATTCACTCCACTCTAACCACCATCCCCTCCGCACTCTCCCTCTTTGCTATAAACGTATAGCCACTGGATGAAATTCT
>OZ024743.1:38834327-38856827 GCA_964016885.1 Eledone cirrhosa
GAACGCCTAAGAAAGCTGACGAAAAAAGACTTGTTTCTACATGACAAGGCTGAAACATACAAAGGCCTTGGTGTCAATAGATGCTGTCTGTGACTTGCTGTGAACTGGTTGATCACTCTCCCTATTCTTCTGTTTGGGCCCATCTAAAAATCCTCTGTTCCCGACAAGAAACATCACTCGGCTGGGAACCAGATATGGTCAGTATAGCAGTGATGATGACGGCATCTGAGCTATTGATGACTTATTGTACCAACATCGTGAAAGCGTCCATGCCGATGGGGTGTGAACTCTCCAACACCGATAGAGGAAGCGTGTGGATCGCAATGGAATTTGTTGAAAAATAAACCTCTTTTAGTTACATTCCATGAGAGTATATTCAACAGCCTATCAACCTTTCAGCCGATCCTCATATATATATATATATATATATATATATATATATATATATATATATATATATATATATATATATATATATATATATATATATATATATATATATATATATACATATATATACAGTGTAACCCCGGCATTCACTGTGCAGGTTATTCACGGAATTCTCCTTAGAACCTAATTAATAGTTATCCTGGAATGGTGAATATCTTCTTCGATTTTTTCAATGGATGTTTTCGTTGCAATATATATATGTTAACGCTAAATTATTAAACACAATATACCGTATTTGCCGGTCTGTTGGACGTCCCTTTGCAATAGACTCTCCCTATTTTTGTTTGACGTTTATTTGTATTTTTATGATCACGTCCAATATTCGAGGTTTTTCAGTCTTTACGGCTGCTCTAGGAACGTAACTCCCGTTAATACCGTCTGACAACTGTATACACACAAACACACTATCACACACACACACACACACACACACACCAACACACACATATATATATATATAAATATTTATATATATGTATATATACACACACATACACGCACACATACACACATACACACACATACACACACACACATACGCACACACACATACACACACACATATATATATATATACTGAGAGAGAGAGAAGGGAGAGGAAAACATAGATAGATAGATATTTAGGCTCGCCTGAAGAGAAATACATATTTTCTCCCACCGTTATTGTGGTTATCGTACAGGTGGTACTAATATAAGATTATTTCAATGTATAAAACATATTCGATAGCAATGTTAATTATGACAGAATGTAGCTAACCTTTGGTGAATGCTCCGATATATACTTTGATATTTTCCTTTGTAGGAGTTAGCTATAGCTACGTAATACGATAAAGCTTTCAGAAAAGAATAAGTTGGGCATGCTACATTTGATCTGAATTAATCTGCTACAAAACATGTTCATCTGCTTATATATATTCTCGTATTGAATTTAAACACAGCTATTATTAGTTGTTACGTTGCACACTGATATGGGTGTATTTTATACTCGTGACCATGCATCAAGCAGAAAATATCGTTTGTTTTAGCCATTATGCATTCTGGTTTATTATCTGCCTGCGTCTATTACTCGTACATATATTATCGAACCCTGAGTGATAAAACGAAACAAAATATAAAACCACAAGGGTCTTGAAAGAAAGCGTATAAAAATTATTTCTATGAAGCATAATATAAATATTTGAAGCTCTAGCATGATAGGGCTTTGGAAAATATTACACGAAACAATACATGTGGGTATTAAATGTTTAGTGATTCATATATCACATAACATAGATATCAATTCAATAATGCTAATAATATATTAAGATGTTTCAATCGATATTGTTTCTTATTGATTATCCTTGCTTGCGAATGTTTGATTTCCCGACTTACTTTCATAGATCTATACAGGTTGAGCTGACCGTCGTGCCATCGCCTTTACAAAGCAACCATGTTTCAATGTAGACGGCATTTTGTAATATGAAGTTCAACTCATACTACTGATAACAAACAGTAATTTGTGGCGTTGGTTTGTAATTCTAATTATGAGTAAAGGGTGACTATCATTCGTGAATTTCAATCTAATTCAATATTGTGTAGGGGAAATGGTAAGAAACTTAATATAGAATTATATTGCAGAAGTCAGCATATGTTTATTATTATTGATTTTGTCAGGTGTAACCTGTTGGAATTGACTATATAATTTGTGGATATCGTGAAATTACGTGCCATAACATGATGGATACTTGGCCTAGCAAACGTTTTCGCTTAATATATGCTAGTGGTGTTCATTCCAATATACGCAAAACCAGAAAAGCCAGAAACATGAATTTAGGGCTGTGTGGTGTCGCATACGATAGCAAACATAGATATGGCTAAATTCAATCCATATAGAACATTTGACACGAACAATATGTACGAGATTGTAAAGATATCTGAGACACGTGATTATCATTTTTATAATCTAAATTATATTGATTAGTTTCTTGAATCTGTTGATATCACTGGATTATAGCGTAATCTCTTTGATCAGCACAAATAGTTATACATACATACATGGTGGCTGGCAACTCGTTTTCGAGTACGGCTACTACTTTATATCCATGTAGGAGAAACCCTACTGATGCGCTGAACGAGTGTGACTTTTTAGTCCAGCCAGCGACTTGAAAACACTGGTACAAACACTACACTTGTGACAATTATTGACACATACTGCT
Source organism: Eledone cirrhosa (assembly GCA_964016885.1). NCBI lineage: Eukaryota > Metazoa > Mollusca > Cephalopoda > Octopoda > Eledonidae > Eledone > Eledone cirrhosa. The sequence continues at coordinate 38,836,973 of OZ024743.1, forward strand.
GGGACCATTGTACCCTGTGATGACAAGTGCAGAGAGATCTCCAGATATAAAGCAATGCCTGTGCCGTGAAGCTTTTATAGTGAGCAAATGTACTGCACAAAGCCAGTCCCACTCTCTTAACCAAGATGATATTTACCAAAAAGAAGAACAAGTCACCATCATTGGATACCATCAGGGTTGCAGGTGCTATATCAGAGTTTTCCTTCTAGAATTCTGCCTTGAAAAAGGCTAAGGGGTCATCTCTCCCGGTGATTTTGGATGGCCATTGACTCTTAAGAGCTCCCTTGCCCTTTGACAGGTTTTGTTTTTAGTCCTGTAGGATGTTCAAAGTAACCCTCCTCACCAAGAAACCTTGGTGGGGCTGCCAGTTTAGTCCCCAACGACCCGACCATGAGACAGGTTGTACCAACTGGTGACATGACCATACATATATACATACATACAAACATAATTTGCGGCACATTTTTCCCACGTGGGATATTATAATGGTCAATTAATTTTGTATGGTTTAAGTACACAAGTACTTAATCGAGACTTTTATAAAATCTGTCCGACACTCCATCATGTGGTTAATCATACACGACTGTACTGGTAGGTTATTTATAAAAAAGACGAAAAGCAATGTTGTCTGCGGTGACATTTCCGCTCAGTGTGTAAAGAGCCGGAACAAATATTGAGGCATTTAATCACCCTACTCACCACCAGTGGCTTATACCACTGTCAAACTTGCTTTATAATATCAAAGAGAGGTGTTTATAACTTACTGATGTACTGCAATGAATTGTACATTTGGTGTCTAAATATGAAAAATATATCAGGGGCTCAAACAAGTGAATGGTGAAATCAAAAATATTAAAGGTGTTTCAGTAACATTGGTATTTCCTTTGAAGCAAGCTTCATCTCCTCTTATTTTATACAAACTGGTTTAAGGTTCTAGGTTTCAGTCCCACCTATTCGGCATTGCAGAATATGTAAATCAAGGAATGGTATATTTTTCACAATCTGCACCAAACAAAGAAATGAATGAAACTCAATGTTTGTCTCAGCACAAGAATGCACATATAAATATTTGTTTTACATTTACCCAAAATGTAGAACCGGTCTACATATATTAGATGCAAACAAAGTCACAGGTTTTATTTCAGAAAAACCTTCTCCTAGACATAAGCCTTTATGAAGACTAGGTGTATTACATCCCACTGCTCCCCTAACAAATACTTTATTGGATGCCCGTTGACTCTGCTGTGTTTAGTTTATTATCCCGCAATATGTACAAAATCACCCCACCCACCCCAACTCAGTAAGCAAGCTTGGTGCGCTTGCCGGTTTTGTCACCGATACGACAATGCACAGGTAGACATACATACCTTCATACGTACATACAAATATACATGATAAATGATAAATGCGTAAATAAAAATGCAAAAATCTCGATGAAAGAATCCCAGAGAGAAATAATGATATTCTTTAAATAATGAATTAAAATCTATTTGAAACATTTTGCAAAAGAATATTAAAAAATATATTATCTTTATTTTTATTCTATTCAGTGGAAATATTTTTTCAAATAGAAAGTGTTTCCATGTCGGCAATTTTTTTCATATAAATATTATTATGTAACACAACGCGGGAAGATATTGGCAGATCTCAAGTAGACAGCCAGTAGGTCTTCCATATTATTGCAGTGTATAAGATATAGTCGCAAGAGTGAATCGTTACATGTGCAGATTGTCTTGTATGAGAATATTGTGTATGAAAAGATTGTGTATGAGAATATATAGGTATGTGTGGTATTGTATAACTACTTAGTTGTTATTTAGTGCATATATGTGTATTGGAATACACGGGTACGAGATGCTTGTTATGTAATTCATTTCGATTTTGTCATCACTCTATGTATTTAAAACTACTATATCTTACCATTTTAGTGTCCCTTTCCCGTCTTCCTTCACACCTGAATGAGACGACCACTGCCATTACAATAAATGAAAACAGTATAGCTTCAGGTTTTAAGGCCTATTTCAGAAAAAATCGAGAGAAGTCTCTTAACGAAACATATATATCTAAACGCCAGCATATTTTGTGTTATGCCTATCTGTCCATCTGCCTGTCTGTCTGTCTGTCTGTCTGTCTGTCTGTCTCTCTGTCTCGCTCTCTCTCTCTCTCTCTCTCTCTCTCTCTCTCTATATATATATATATATATATATATATATATATATATATATATATATATATATATATATATATAGATAGATAGATAGATAGATAGATAGATAGATAGATTGATAGAGAGAGAGAGAGAGAGAGAGAGAGAGAGAGAGAGAGAGAGAGAGAGAGAGAGAGAGAGAGAGAGAGAAATAAACACACAAAGAAGTGTGTTTTGAATTACATGTGTGGGAAACCACTTTGGTGCAATATATTTAATCTATGAACAAACGAAAAATACATAATATCCGGAAAAAATGAATTAAAATGTACTAACCATTTAAATAACTATTAAACTCCTGCACAAACTATAGATAGATTTTGTTTCGCCGAAAATTAGTGGCTGTCACATAATCTTTAGGCTTTTCAACAGGTGTAAGTATTATCTGAAAACCACATCTAGAACAAATTTACGTAACTAAATATAGCACATGTCGTATATTGTGTTATGTATTTTCCTGGGCAAAAGGCTGCGCCGTTTCGTCTTCGGCAAAACAACGCATTTGCTAGCCTTCTGCATTCGGCTGAAAGATGCAAGGGTTTGTAAGCCTCTACTGCTGCTAATTCCTGGGCTAAGACCACCACTAACACCAACTCCGGCAACACAACCAGCAGTAACAGAAGTGAAAACGGCACCACCAAATTAGTCTACCCAAAGGGAAAACGAGACAATATCTCCCAACCCCTATCTCACCCACCCAAAATACACACATTGACACAAACACAAATATAAACACACACACACAGACACATCTTCAACCAGTAGCGAAGATGAGGAGAACTTAAAGCCAAAACATAAACAAGAAGGCATAAATATATTCCGCAGGTCACAAACAAGCCCACAACAGAAAATACAGATACCACACACTCAACACACACAAAACAACCAGCACAATACCCGGTTCGTACAAAAGAGATTATGAAGAGCTGTTTCTGGGACGGGTCAACACTGAATATGGAAGCAACTTCATGTCTTTTAAATGGGTTTGGGTTTCCAATGGAATCGCCACCAACCAAAGAGGTCGACCCATCCAACGTCTTCCAGCCCCCGGGAGATAAGCAAACCTTTCCTCTCTCTCTTTTACCCTGTTAACATGCCATCCTAAGCGTCGGATGTTTAATTGTTCGTGGTCTTAAGTCGTCCTGGAAGCAGGGTCACCTGCTGAACGAACTCAGGTCAATAAATATGGATGTGTTTGCCGTCAGCAAGACCAAGATTTTCCGAACCTGCGCACTAGCCCCATGTTCAAGGTAATGTCGATTTTTCGGGATCCGAATGGTATTTTCGTGGTCCTGGACGTGCGTAATGCCGACGTTAGTGCCTTTAGACTGGGGACCGTCTACGCCTCAGCCCGGAGTGGATGGCCTGACTTCTTATCCTCCTGTACAATCGATCTGACAGGTACAGGCTCGATTTCCATAATGTAGCAATGTGAACCTAGATCAACCGAATAGGTTGACCTACACGGAATATAGATAGCTTTGAATCAGTAGATAAGGATAGTAAGATTGTCCACATTTCGAGACGGTTGCCCATTCAGATCACAACTTTGTGATCTGCATGGTCGATTAAGATAGAACTCATTGGCTAAGACCTGGTTACAAAAAGCTCAGCATGTGGATCTCGGGGTTAAATCTTACAGGGACCAAGTCACTACCTTAGTGAAGTGTAACTTAAAAGGAGTGGGGCATTAGGAACAAGAGGTTATGGGCTCTCAAAAGAGAGATTAGAGTTGTTTCAATAAGTTTTAGTAATGTGGTAACGTTAGAAAAATATAGAAAGTATGGGAAGCTGGTAGCTAAATTAGGAGATGTGATTAGAAGTGACATTCCATCTAACCTGCTCGCGGTGAGAATGTCATTTAACAATTTTGCTGCCTCTGCCACATCCTGGACCTTCCATCTTCTGTCAGTCTCAAGCTTTGACCGGTCCGACCTCACAACCTTTGTTTTCCGAGTTCTCAAGCATGGTCAAATGCCTTGCTTTTTAGGCTTTGTACTACTCATCAAATAGCTGGCTTCGTTAGTGATAACTTTGTGACGGGCTTGTATTCATAATTTCCTCAATGTTTTGTTGAATATGAGAAAGGCACGCCAACATTTCTTCTTCCGTTGTACGTAATCTCTCACGCTTCTTGTTTTTGATGTTGCTTAATGTTGAGAAGCTTAATCCACATATCTATGAAGTTGGAAATTGTAAGAAAATTGCTAAAGCTATTTTACATAATATGGGATACTACTCTTGAATTGAAATCCAAAATAAATTAATGGGCAGAGTCGAATGTTTTAATTTTAACCCTCGGTTACTAGAAAGAGTGGCTAATACTTATTCCTTTAACTCAAGTTCAATTTTGGAAAAATGATTTATGAAAGGATCTCTAATCCAATCATACCTTTCTCTCGTTAATGACAGAAAGTAATTGTTGATGCTTTCGTCCAGGGCTGTCAGATGAGTAACCACAATAGGGATCATTTCTCTAATGCAGGTAGAACGCTATAAAGGGAACATATCACAATTGCCAGTGTTTACTCTTTTTCTCCAAATCACAACTTTGTTTTTGAGGGCATCTAACTTGTCTTTTGAAGTGAGAATATTTTCGTTTTTACCCTGCATACTACTGTTTGTTTTATTTAGTTCACTAAATATTTCTGTTAGGTACTCCATTTTAGACATCCACAATTTGCAACTAAGTTATTCATAGAATTCTCCTGCTTTTCCTGGAAAGAAAATGATAGTAATTCCTTGTGCAGTTCGTGAACACCATTTAGTACTTTGCCATTCGACAGCCAGCGAACCTCAGTGTGCATTAATAACTTAACATGCCGAGGGTCAATCTCTCTGCACAGTTGTTCTAATAATCGTCACTTCAATGGCCTACTTTTTATATAATTGACCATTCCAACAATTTCATGTGAAACAACCTTTAAATCTTCCTGCGATATTTTTGAAACAAGGACTTCTCTATGTAGAAAGCAATGGGTACGAATGAGATTTGGATGTTCTTTTTCTACGAAGGATACAAGTACTTTAATACAGCCTGTCATACATGGGGCTCCGTAGGTGCAAATGCCAACACAGGACTTCCAAGACAAATGTATGTCTTTGAGGTAGCCTCTTATCAAATCAAAAATATGTTGACCTCTTGTAGTTGTGGACATTTCTTTACAGCACAACAATTGATTCATTATTTCATTCTCGTCAATAAAATGTACAGATGCAAGCAATTGACTTTTATTACTGATGTCAGTGGATTCATCCACGGTTAAGGCAAAATTAGAATTCTTAAGCTTTTTCTGAACATTGTCTTCAATATTTTTCGATATATCTGGGATTCTTCTTCGTATTATATCATTTGAAAGCGGGATATTGGTCAATCCCTTCTCAGCCTTTTCACCAAACAGGGATTTTAACATCTGTTTGCAAGCTGGGAGGATGACTGACTCAGCAAGCGTGTGTGATTTAGATTCTAATGCTATTATTTCAGCCACCTGAATTGACGCTATTTGGGCTCGTTCAGACACGGTAATTATTTTTTCAAAATAACTTGGCTGTTTTGATTTCTGCTCTAACAGTCTTTGAAAGTAATCAAGCTTTTTATCTTTCAGAGATGAATGTATTGAATTAAAATGTCTTTCTAACTTACTTGGTACCATGGATTCATTTGACATTCTTTCACCACACACTATGCATGATGGACTTGGTTTGTAAACGTCACTGGACCAATAAAATCCAAATTTCAAATAATTTCCACAATATTGTTGAGTAATGTTTCTCTTTATGACAATAGAGGTTGATAGTTGTTCGCCTCTGGACTTAGACACTTCACTAATATCTTTCCATTTCAAATATTTATCTATTGTGAAGAGTCATAAAATATCAAAATTACTGTTTTGGGTAGGATTGTTTATATTGTGATGACAGTGTCTTTCGGTCCCACAAAGCCTTCTCTTTCATGTACAAACAGCAAAATAATAAAAGTTTGTCTTCCTACGTAAAATTGCTGTTTATGAGACCATTTCTAGCTGGAAATCATTAATTTTCGATGTATTATGGACAAAACTATTTAATGTTTCAGCTCTAACACATCGTAAATCCGCAATTTGTGCTATGTTCCACACACCAGTAGGCATCTACAGACCTCTACTATAACCTCAGTATCATAAGATGATGAAACACTGGAACTCTCCGGAGTAAAAAGCCAGAAAATCGACCCATATTAAACAAGCAAAAGCTCATCGACCCTCTTTTTCGGCTATACTCAGTGAGTGGCACCCGCTGATTGGTCCAGAACATCACGTGACCCCCCCCCCCCGTTACAATGTAAATATAGTGGCCAAACCCACTCTTTTGATGGGATAATCCACCAGAAAATTAGGAAATTATGCCATATAGAAATGAAGCAAGATAAAATATATGTAAAGGGAACCTAACATGGACCCATTAAGTAGCATAAACCAGAGAATTATGAACTAAATCATCGGAATCATCTATAGATTGTTGCAAAATAGAGGTAGAAGCTGACATTTGTGTTTCTAATATTTACAGGCAATTTTCTCAACATGGATATTTCTCAAAATTTCAAACCTCTTTCCAGAAAATCTACTCGATAGATTAGCTTGACATTTTGACGATACCTTCCTTATAATAGTAGCTTCATCTTGACCGAAGCCATTTTTCATAAATGTTATAGTCACTTTCATCCAAAAATGATTTTTTTTTTCTTTTTTCTTTTACTGTCCAGCACACTAATGACGATACACAATTTTTTTCAAATATATCCAAAAAAGGCTTCTTTTCCCATACAATGAGGGTATCCTGATTCTAAAAAGTAAAAATCATCTTTATAGCTTATTTGTATTTTCTCAAAAGAACTCTGTAAATTAGGCTATATTTCAACCATTTTTGGTCATATCTCAGCAAAAATTAGGACTAGATGAAAAATAAATATATCGTTTGTCTCAGTTTTAGAGGTAGATTCCACCATAAAAGTGAAAAAAAGATACATGATACAATTAATTTCTTTTTCCTCCGGGGGCGGTCCCACCTTGAGACAAGTATTGACCAATATCCATTCATATGATCAATAATAATGACGAACAAAAGAATAAAAGATATCGAACTTTTAGCATTGCAACATTGGGAAACATTCCGTTCATTCCTAAATGAACAAAACTATGTGGTGCAACATGTTACACCACAGACTGTTAATACTCAATTGGGATCACGTGGTTTTTCGCATTTTCTTAGTGTGCCGTTAAATAAATTGTGGCACACTTAGGAAGATCTCGCGGCCCACGAGTGTGCCGCGGCACACTGGTTGAGTATCACTGCAGACGTTTGTCTGTCATGTGCTCGGTTTCGTCTCCCACTTTCGTAACTTTCAGAGTGTCGTAATACCATCTTCCTAGACACTTGACTGGTTCCTCAGCCATTAGTTGAATCTTTTGGTTGGCTACTGTGAATACCACTACTGCTGCGACTTTCCTTTTCCGCAGACAGTGACTCCGAGATTTCTCTGGTTTGAAACTCATTCTGGAAGAGGTAACACATTTATCCAACTGTCCCAGTATCTTACGTGTTTCATCTTCCTTTGTGGCAAGGACTGTCATAATAAGGTATTTATTCTCGGTGAGGTTTCAATTTAGCCTATAATATTAGCTTAGAATATTATGTTTTTAAACAAGTCGTATACATTCCTTGGTCTTCATTTCATGTTTCTATGCTGTTCAAAGATTTATATTTGTTCTTACATTTTTTGATATGATATGAACAATTCCAACCACAACCTATTAAAATGTAAACGTACTCTCTGTTTTGGTGCACAGAAATAACCGGTATTTTGAATACAACATATGTATTCATGTTCTGAATACAAATGTTCATTATATTGCCTGGAACTCCTAATCATGGTTTTCTAACTAGATGATTTCTCACTGATTGAACCATTATAATGAAATATTCTTGCTACAAACTCTAAATAACATAAAACCACATCTCTTCAATTATTGAAACGCATGATTAATAATTACATTTATAATTTAACTTGGATATATTTAATAGTATATATGTTTCCAGAATAATTGCAACTATTTAGAAGGAAAACCGAGAAGCACACGTACATGCTAGATATGTTTTCACTTTTGGGTTATAAGCATGAAATATCACATGCATAGCCCATACTAAACATACATTTGAAAGTTACATTATTCATCGCTGTTCTTTGGATTTATAGCTTCGTGTTTACAGTATATTAACTGTTGTCTGTTTGACATACAAAAGAGGCGGAAGTTCATGTTATATGATATGGCGTATAATATCAGGATAACAATTGTTTCCGTAGTGTACCTATGTACATGATTAGCATTGCCATCACAATAGAGTATATCACCATTTATTCAAAAATAATAACAGTATATATGATGGTATCCAGATGAACGTAATATGTTTCATGCCATCATATTTTAACTCGCGAGATTAAAAATAAATAGATAATAATGCATTATTTACAAAGATGATTCAAAACCTAACATTGGAGGAAAAATAAGAAAAAAAAAGTGGTTTCAAATAAATCAAATAGCTGATTTCCAATATACAAAGTGTATATCAAAAGTCGTTAACATGAATAAAAGATAACTTTACCCGATAAAGTTCATGTATTGTATTCTCATCAATATGATGCACTCAATTTGCTAAATTATTTTCAAAGAAATCCTTGTGAAACATTTGGCAACTTTGTAGGTGTTTAGTAGTAGATCTCTCAACCATTACAACTGGTTCACTAATCATAACGAAGTATTGCAATATAAATCAAATACACACAGTGATTTTCATTAATATGCTTGTGTATTATTAAAATGTGTAATGATAAACTATTATAAAGAATGCTTCAAAGTAACAACTCTATAATATGATTATATGCATTTTTGAAAAAAATAAATAGTGAACTACTTATAAATGGTGAATAACTTAATAAGTCGTTGTGAAATAGTGAACGTTTTAATAATATAATATATAATAATTCTGTGTAATATGCAATGTAACAGTTAACTTTAAATGAGTACTACATTACAAGAGATAATACCCTGCATTCTATACGTATATAAAATGAACTGATCTAAGTTTCCAAGTATAATTATTTTATGAATAATAAAATGTTTTAGTTTGCTTGAAGCTTTGTATAAAATATATAACGTTGAAAGATACAGTAGGCTAAAAAATGCAAAATTGACTGTAAGCAGAGGTAACGAAAAGTATGTTACCTGGTAATGTTGGTTTTGTTTTTTGTTGTTCTTTTTTCTGTACAAGATTTCGGGAAAAGTTTGATTCATTAGAGAAGACCAATTAAACTTTGTTTCCATTGACCCTTTCGTTGCGCTCACAATGTGCGGGAAAACGCCTTGAAAGATTGAGCTACACAAAATGATTTATGTTGTGCTAGAATAAAACGTTCCATACTATTCAGCAATCAACGCAGCACGTTATGAAAGTTAGTACAAATAAGGTGAAGCACCTTCACAAAAGAGGCCATTGAAGAAAAGTGATGTGGATATTTAAATATGATTATTAGATACTGGGTCTGAGCGGGTAATTTCATGACGGAATCAGAAAAAAAATATCAACATTAATGAATGAAGCGTAGAATATAAACCCCATTAACAGCGAACGATTGATATCCAAATGTTAATGCTAAATTATTATTAGTGTCTCCAAATCAATTTAACATCATTACAATTTTACAGTAGCCTTCAACTGAGTCATATATAAGACACCTACCAGGAAGTGCGTACAGAAGAACCATATTTTATTTGTGTATATATATATATGTATATATATATATATATATATATATATTTCGTTGTTTCTGAATTTGTTTTGCAAAATTCTTTATCTGAAAACGTGTGTTGAAAGCGATATTGATATACTTTGGGAGGGTCATGTTGCCAATAAGAAACGTGCGTGGGTTTCTTATTGGCAACATGACTCTCCCAAAGTATAACAGTATATATATATATATATATTTGTATGTGTATGTTTATATATTTATATATATGTTATTTATGTGTGTCTATATATATATATATATATATTATTTATGTGTGTCTATATATATATATATATATATATATATATATATATATATATATATATATATTTAGAAAAGATGAATATAAAATGAAAGTGCTTTTTTTAAAAAAAAGGAATTTATTAGGTATTGACATATGTTTCTGTAACAGACGGAATACCTATGTATCGCTGCGGAATACCTATGTATCGCTATATATATATGTATATATATATGTATATCACTGATTACATATTGTGTTATATATTTCAGCAACATGACTTTTTTAAGAACTTATAATTTGGTTTAGAAGCATTCATAAAAGTTAAAGCAATGTCCTCAGTATACAGAGAAAATCTTCCACGCAAAACCTTGTAGATTGGTAGCCCGAGGCAAAATACTATCTCAAGAACAAACCACGATGACGGTATAACGCCATAATAGAATATTTAATGTGTCAAGAATCAATAGTGCCGCACAGATATTTGAATTGTCACCGTAGGAGAGATATGAATTATTAAAAATATTTGATAAACTTTAGATTCTTATCGAATAACTGTTTCTACTTTTGGCACAAGGCCAGCAATTAACCCAGTGTATTACTGGTACTTTATTTTATCGACCCCGAAAGGATGAAAGGCAAAGTTAACCTCGGCGGGATTTGAACTCAGAATGGCAAGGGCCGTAACTCTATGCGTCAAAGCATGGCGTCCGACCCTCTACTGGTACTGCATCGAATAACATTCAGTGATTTGCTTTCAAGGCGTTTGCCAATGTTTGAATATAAATTTCCTATATTTTCGTTTCATTCTAGTTGGTCTTTATAGATTTAACCATCTGTTGCGGCTATGCTGAACTACAATATGGCCAAGTACATTTTTAAAGTATATCGACCCCAGTAGATAGTTTAATAGGCAGTATATCATAGTTTAATCATCTACTTTGGAATGTAATAGTATGCGTACATTTATGGTGTTTTTCTTTATTTACGACATAACTACGTTAAGACATTTTCACCTTCATTGCTGTTCACATACGGTGAATAGGGCTGTGAATTGGCAGTATCGGTAGAGGGCTGGACGCCATGCTTTCTAGCATAGTTACGTCCCTTTACAGTGTGAGTTCCAATCCCACCGAGGTTAACTTTGCCTTTCATCCTTACGATAAAATAAAGTACCAGTAATGCACTGGGTAATTGCTGGCCTCGTGCCAAAAGTAGAAACAATTACTGTTCACATACACACTTTTACGAATATATACACTTTCAAACAAAGTAATATATATATGCATACATACACGCATATATATATGTATATATATATATATATATATATATATATATATATATATATATATATATATATATATATAACAAAGACTGTGTGGTAAGATACCAGGTCAATCATAGATCCGCTCGGATCTAGCTCTGTCGATACGGCTTGATCTCAACCACCGTGATCCTGAATATTTTCATATATATATATAATTGGCTTCCTTCTAGTCTGCTAAATGTAGCATATTTCGCTTCGGAGATATATATATATATATATATATCAAACTATCTTGATTGAAGGAATGTCGCTATATAATATTATATATGTTTCCATCAATAGAGCCTGCAATAAATCTCCTATTTGATGCAATATTGGCTAGCTAAATCAGCATAAGTTTGAATATCAACAACAAATATCACAACCTACTCTAGAAATCAATGTAAATCTCGCTATTTGTATCCCTCATCCAAAAAGTCTAAATGTGAAGGAGTTGTGATTGCAGCAATATTAGTATATATGAATTTGACAACAAAAATCCGGAAGCATTATTATAGTTCCAATGGTAATTAATGAACAATTAGTAAAATAAGAATTTATAATTAGGTAATATATAACGAAAAAAAGCAACACAAATAATGTTTTCAACAAATCTGAGTTTCAATAAACTGAGAAAAATGGAAATAAGTATTGTAAAATTCAATTTTCAATTCTTTATTGAATTTCATATTAACAATCAGGAAATAGGAATAATTCAAAATGGAATTTAAATCCCTAATACTATAGCCTATATAAATATATATATAATATAAATAGAGAGAGAAAAGAAGAAGTTGGAAATAGCACGGGAGATATGTTTAAGGGTCTGTTTTTCTTTTTTGATTCGTCAAAGTGACATTATTGAAAAGATAATGTTATTAAAAAGATAATGTTATTAAAAAGATAATGTTATTAAAAAAAGAGGGACAATTCATATTTGAGGGCATCATGGAAGACATTTTTTGAAGGGATGATGGAAAAAATTTTGCTCAAAGATTCGTTTTTGATTTTAATTTTAATTTTAAACCATTTTTACTCCCTTTTAATTAACTTTTATCACTGAATTTGACAAGATGGATCTTAATACATCGAAACCGGTAATAGGTTCATACACTTTATATACTTCATGAAAGAATTTTCAAAAAAGAATTGTCCCTCTTTATTTTAATAACATTATCTTTTTAATAATATCATCTTTTCAATAAAGGGCGGTGAATTAGCAGTATCGGTAGAGGGTCGGACGCCATGCTTTTCAACATAGTTACGTCCCTTTACTGTCGTAGTTCAAATCTCGTTGAGGTTAACTTTGCCTTTCATACTTACGGGGTCGATAAAATAAAGTAGCAGTAATGTACTGGGTAATTGCTGGCCTTGTGCCAAATGTAGAAACAATTATGTTTTTAATAACACTATCTTTTCAATAATGTCAATTTGACGAAGCAACAAAGAAAAACAGACCCTTAAACGTATCTCCCATGCTATTACCAACTTCATCTTTTCTCTATACCGACTGTTTTGTATATATATATATATATATAAAAATACGTATTTAAGAAAGCCACAACAATGCAAAGGGAAATATCGAGGTAGGAAGTGAAATATAGATAGGAAAAACAGGTGAAAGTGAAAATTGAGAGAGACAAAGATGAAAACAAAACAAAGGTAGAAGGGTTACCGTAGTAGAGATTTAATCCCAATATTTCGCCCGTTGATGGGCGTGAGCCCGAAATATTGGGATTAAATCTCTACTACGGTAACCCTTCTACCTTTGTTTTGTTTTCATCTTTGTCTCTCTCAATTTTCACTTTCACCTGTTTTTCCTATCTATATTTCACTTCCTACCTCGAGATTTCCCTTTGCATTGTTGTGGCTTTCTTAAATACGTATTTTTACACATTTCACAATGCTTCAAGCAAACTTTAACACCCTCTTATATATATATATATATATATTATGAAGAGAGAAGAAACATTTAGATATAATTAGTAATAAAATGTATCATACCTAATCTGCTCCTAGATTCCTCGACTACGTAGTTTCGTGGCATAAACAAAAACAATACATCATAAAGATATAGAGTCCTTGCGAGGTCTGCCGACTTATCAAGAGGATACCTCGTTTTACTAGCCTCAAGAACGCGTCTACACAACGTGAGAAAGAATCCCAAAACGCGGAGGGGGAGATAGTCACGCGATATAACGGTCGAGAAACAGAGCTAAGCCTCTTATAACCCAGAAGAAAATACCACGGAGGCGGAGGGGGTATTTATATCGAAGCCGTAGAAGAGGTGGTGAAGGGGGCGAGAAGTATGAGTAATGGCAGCTTTCAGCAGTCACCACACTTCAAAGATTACTCGACCAGAGGGAGTTATGAACAATATATTTAGAAACACACAGATACATGCGGACACACACATATACATGAATGCATCCACATCCAACCGTGAGTTAATGGTGCCAACCTTACCGATGTTGCTCAATGAATGACTGGGACAGACCAATCCGGTTGAATTAGACTGAACCAGTATCAGAGTTAAAAATACATTATGAAGTGAGAAGAAACATTTAGATATAATTAGTAATAAAATGTATCATACCTAAACTGCTCCTAGATACCATAGGTATACAAAACCACGTATTTCCTGTATTACAACCCCACGTTATACCCTAACGGATAGCACGATCTATACATGGATATTTTACGTCTTGATGTGGGAGTTAAATATATGTTTTGTTTATTCCTTTACTTATTTGCATAGGTAAGTATATATTACCTATATGTTTTGTGAAGGTATGTATACCTTCTCGTACGTATATTTGACTGTTATGGCGTATCATTTTTACATATTCTGGTATTTAGGGGTTGGCTATGTGTACACGGGAGTTTTGCGTCCGAGTGAGTATGCAGGTTCGTACGTATGGTGGGTGTGTGTATATGTGTACTTCTTGTTTTAGTTGGCTTACGTCTCCGAACATTCGTGTATTTATATGTAGGTATGTGTGTGCGCTTGTTATATACGTATTTATTTACTTATATACGTTTATATAATTATTTATTTATTTGTACACAAGGATACACACACACACATATTTATATGTGCGTGGTTTTGTATACCTATGGTAAGGTTTTGCGTATGCTTGTGTATGTACGTATCTGTTTGCGTGTATGTATTTATTTGTTTCTATTTCTTCTGTATTGTATTTATTTACTTTGTTCTTAACTCTGTAGCGGAGATTTATTTGGTCTCCTAGTTAGAATCTTAGTCTACGACTTCTGCTATACCATTTACGTGGTTTTGTCTTTGCGTGCTTTTGTTCTCCACGCTCCACATATGACTTATTATCTTCGTTTTTTCGTTCTTTGCCAGAGAACGTCTCTATGCACCACCTAAGAGAACATTAGTCTACGACCTCTTTTATACCATATACGTGGTTTTGTCTTTACGCGTAATTGTTTTTCACCGCTGCTATTAATGACGTATTATTCGTTTTTTCCCGTTCTTTGCCAGCGAACGTTACCACGAACCAAAGTATCGTCTTCCTGTCTTCCTCCGGTTGCAACGTGTTTTGAAATATCCAGTTCTGCGTTTACAGATTGACTTTGTTAGTTTCAGAAGATCCCGTTAAGGGTGAAAGCAGCGATTCTTTGCTTAAACTTTAATCTGTTATTTTAATAAATATTTGCTGTACGGTTCTTATATATTTGATATATATTTTCCTTATCGAGCCCTCTTTGGATTTTAGTCTTCAATTTTATTATTATTACTATATATATATATATATATATATGTATGTGTATATATGTGTGCTATGTAAATATAGTTACTTATACGTAGGTGTGTGTATGTGGGTGCGTAAGTGTGTATATATATATGAATATATATATATATGTGTGTGATTGTGGGTGTATACATGTGTGGGCCTCTATATATGTGCATGTGTATTTGTGCATGCATGTATGTGTTTAAGTGCATGTCACAGAAATGTGTGCGGATGATTATATATGGAGTATATATGCATTTTATTACTATTATTCTGTTTGTATTATTTTAACATATATCCTTTGTATATATCCGTATATGTATGTATGTATGTGTGTACATGTGTGTGTTTATATTTATATATATATATATCATATTGTATACTATATTGATATGTTAGACTTTATATTTCATATTTTTTGTTATGTTATTTTACAGTTGTTTTATGGTATAATTTGTTTTTTATTATATAATGTATTTTTAATTTACGATTTTGTTTATGTATGTATATGTGAAAGCACTTGTGTGTGTAAGCAAATATGCATATGTGCAGGTGTGTGCATGTAGTAGTCCGTTTGCGTATGCATATGTAGATGTATATATGTCTGCATGTGTGTATGTAAGTATATACGTGGGTGTGCGTGTGCATGTAGTGTTTTTTGTAAATATATATATATATATATATATATATATATATATATATATATATATATATATATATATATAAAGATCTGTGTGTGTGTGTGTATGTATGTGTGTATGTAATTTTGTGTACGTACCCGTATATTGTATGTATGTGTTGTCATGTGTGTATATGTATGTGTATATATATATATATATATATATATATATATATATATATATATATATATATAGGAACGAGTAGGACCCCGACGGCTGAGCTCAAGCCGTTTCGACGGCTAATTCTGGACTAAATGACAATTTTTATCCTGATACATGTATAGCCGAGCTTCTCAGGGTGTAATTCCATATATGGTAAAATTGATTGTCACAAGGATTGGTCAAAAGTTTGTTGTTGAGACACATAATTCTATCATGGCATTTTGTGGAAGGAAGGGGTAGCTGGATTTTCCAGTAGAAGAAAGAGGGAATGGAGGAAACCCAGTCGTGAGCTGTAACACCCCACTTGTCGACTTTGTAATGGGTAAACCCTGCTTGCAAAGGTAGACGTAATATTTTCTTATATATATTTTTATCGTTTCCTTCTATATTTCCTTCTTCCCCCCCATCCCTTCCTAGTCCTTCCACCCCAGTTCTCCTGAAAGTAGGAATTATCTTGGTCTTTGCTCTCTAAAAACATAAACATCTCTTCTCTCAATGCATATATTCGTTCTATCATTTTTCCGCGTCTAAGCCATCGAACATTTGAAAAATATTTAAGGTCGCCATACTCTGCTTCAATTTGTTTTAGAAATTCTTGAAACTGACGGTGATTTAGTTCTCTTGACAGTATAAAATTCACTGTTTTCACGACCACTGCCATGATGTCCTTAAAATTCAGTGACTTTGCACATAATGCTTCTTGATGAATAATGCAATGAAGTTTGATTAGTTTTTGATCAATATCGATGTGGTTTTGGAGCAATGCAACAAACCCCTTTTTCTCTCCAACCATTGCTGGTGCTCCATCTGTGACTACTCCTGAAAGCTTTGATAAATCCAGATTCATTTCGGTAATATCTACTCCAGTGCTAGTGTCCTTCATAGGAATCAATTGTACAAATTCTTCCACAATATCAAATGTTGGTTTTACACCCATCACAAACACTGCAGATTGACAAGTATCCTTGATATCTTTGGATTCATCGATAGCAATGGAATAATACTCCAGATTATTTAAAATGCCCTACAAGCCACTTCTGACATTTGCTGCCAGCTCTTCAATTCGCCTTGTTACTGTTGTTGCCGCCGATAAGCTGATCGCAGAAATTAATTCCCTTTTTTCTGGACAAACAACATTTGCTACCTTCAATAATAATTATTTGAAGACATTTCCATCAGTAAAAGGTTTCATCCTTTCTGCAATTAGTTTTGACCCCTCGTAGCTAGCACGAGTGTTACGGTTCACTTTCTTCAACTTTTCTAGTGAAAAAGGATGATTGCTTTGTTACATTATTTCTTAGCCGTGCAACTTCGTTCACTCGTGCTTTTCCAGTAAAACTGTTGTAATGATTATGACGAGTTTCATAGTGCTGTTTAATATTTGAAACTTTCTTCACGGCAATGGTTTCTTGACAAATTAAGCAAACACATTTTCCGAAGTGCTCAATGAGAAAATAGCTAAGTGTGGACACGTTAAAAGTTCGGCATTCCAAATCCACTTTTCTTTTTTTAGCTTCCATGGGTTTGTTTTTGTTCAAACCAAAAAGATTTATGGAAAGGAAAAAGAACAAAAAGTATAATAATCAGAATGAAGAAATAAGAAACAATGAAAACAAATGTAAATGCAAATACAGTAATGCGATAAAATAAGATAATTGTGAATAAATCATATAAAACAAGGTTTCTAAAGACGTTGTTAGAGCAGGGTTGCCACTTGTTTTTATAAACCACATTTGGCCTAATTCTAATAATAATAATTCACACAATTTATCACAAATAGTTAAATAAACGTTATTATCGAATAAAGTTACCGACTGTATAGTTGTTATACCACCAGACAACAAACTCAAATGAAAATACTCTGGGGAGGAGGGAACGAAGTAATTTTTCCAAGGACAGCTTTACCTTGTGCCGGGGGGCACAGGTAAGGTCAGGCAAACGAAGACAATAATTCACGAGTGATTTTATTGAATGACAATATGGGTTTAAAGGTGAGTCATACGAACCGTAAGGTAGTATACCTTCCAGTCGCTGACGAAAATGCATACTTCCAGCCAACATTTGTGTTTGTTGACTGGAACAAAACCACATATATGAAATCACAGGAAATAATAATACAAGTGATATAATGCTTGGCGGAAAGCCTAGAAAAAGATGGAAAGGAGGAAATAATAATAAATGGAAAATATAATAAGGTTACAAAGGTATCTGTAAGAGCAGAGATTTGTGATGGGCATCAGGTCGGCACAAACTTGAGGTGAACTACTGTATCTGTTTTCGATACTAATTAAATAATTAGTGTCCAGTGTAAGACAAAAATCACTCGAGGGTCTGATGTGGCTTGCGGGCCGGGGGTTGCCGACCGCTGGGCTAGATCGATGAGAAACAACATGAGGATGTAGTTTATGGAACACTTAAATGATTTAGAATTCAACCTTAAGAAAGACATGAATGACAGCCCAGCACTTTGTTTTGAAAATGTTGAATATAGGTTTATAAGCATGAATTTTCAGTAGATTTTCGTAGCTGTTTCAGTGAACTAGTAGTAGATTCTAGAGACGGTGGAGATGCTGGTCATGTGTTAAAACCTGGTCGAGGGGTGCATGTAGATATTTCAATTTTTATTTTACCTTTTATAGAAAAAAAAAAGCTGAAAGGGTTTGCCGGGAACCATACTCCCGACCAGGATCGAACTTCAGACCACGATAACCACTGTCTTTAATTCCTCCAACTATGCCATCGAGAGAGTTACAAAAGTTTAATAAAAATTAATGATTTTAAACCTACTTTCAAAATCAAGTTAAAAGTAAATGGTGTCGTTCATGGCTTTACTACAATTAGAGTCGATATTTCAATCTTCTGGCTCTTTGGTAACAACCTTATTATTTATGTGTCTTTAGCAGTTGAATTAATTTAATTTGAATATTTAACAAACATATTATATATATATATATATATATACATATAAATAGTGGCGGACAGGCCAGGTTGTCCAATGGCAAGTGGACCCCAGGAGGCCCACGGTAACATTGCAGGATCTCACAGTTGCATTGCAGTGCCCACTGTAGTTTTTTAGGGGCCAAGGCCTAGTTTTCATTCGTTCTTCCTTTCTGCACTCTGAGTTCAAATTCCGTTGAGGTAAACTTTGCATTTCACCATTCCGGTGTCGATAGAAACGAACGAGCCGAATACTGAGTTCGTTTCTTCCACTATATATCTTACCTATTTCTTTTCTATATCACACCCTTTCCTTCTCTGAGAGTAGTAAACTCTATTCAGACATGGAACGTTGTATGATACTAGAGTCATACATACTTCTAAATATGTTCTATGTACAAATTTCTCGGTAGATTGAAAAAGACAACCTGCTTGTCACTGGTTTCGGTTATTGTTGTTCATCAGAGTATATATACATATATAATAATACTTGGAGAAATACATAACAAACAGATTTATATATCCAACAAGTGTGGCAAAAATTGAAAACTGGACTTGCTAATTTGCCTTTAGTTAGATGTAATAAACCATACAAAAGCCTGCCCATCTATAAAGATTCTGATTTCATGTATGTACAACGAAATGTATATTAATTTATATGATTTTATATTTGAACGTTTCACGATTTCATAAATTATTCTGGCTGAATACTTACTTACTAGTAGTTACATAATAAT
>OZ024743.1:38861827-38864327 GCA_964016885.1 Eledone cirrhosa
CTATAGATAACACTAGGTCACTCATTAATAATCTCTCTAATTGCAACTGCCGCATTAAAAATAAATGTCCTCTCAACAACCATTGTCTCGATAAAAACTTAATTTATGAATGTAAAATTATAACTAGCACCAATTCCTTCACCTATTTTGGCTCCACTTCCACCTCTTTTAAAGCTCGTCTCTATAATCATCATTCATCTTTCAAATACAAACTTAAAAGAACCAACACTGCTCTCTCAGAACTCATATGGTCCTTAAAAGACAAAAACATTAAATATACCATCTTTTGGAAGAAGGTTTCTTCTGCATCCTCATACTTGAACATCTCTCTATCTAAAATCTGTAATCTCTGAAAAATTTACCATTATCTCTAACCTAGATTCTATAATAAATAGACGTACAGATTTATTTTCTATCTGCCTCCATAAATTCCATAGGACTTTTCACAAAGTATACAGTTAATATTCAATTCTTTATCAATTTAGAATCTTTTCTCAAAGGCACATATACATACACCTCTTTAAAATATACCCATCTTCCCACCTTACTTTAAAGGGCATTATACACTCTATAATACTTGTTTACTCATTACCCTCATTATATCTTCACCTTGTAAAATCCTTCATAACATATACATTTATTTTTTTGACGTTAGAATATTCATCCGCAATCATTATTATTTTTTCTCTCTATCATAAATCTTTTTAATCTCAATTTCATCCTTTATTTATTATTTTATTTTTTTTCTCCCCATCAACGAACTCATTCTTAATACATATTAACTCTTTATTCGCATATATTATCAATTCCTTCAATATACAAACTTTAACTTCACATTATTTTTCACAATTCCTTCTACACACAAACCTTAATAATTTTTCTCTTCGTTAATTTTGAAATTGCCACAATACTTATCAACACACACTTTTTTTGACGTTAGAATATTCATCCACAATTATTTTTTCTCTCTATCTTCATACATAAATTCCCTTCGTTGATTTTCAAATTCCTTTAATTTATGTAAAACAATATATCTTTTTCTCAGTTATAAAAACTATCTCTTTCTCTCTATCACCCATCTCTCCCTCTCCACCTTCACTCTCATCTCCTCCCCCTTTTTTCATCCCCCCCCCTCCATAAATAAAATATTTTTTCCTCGCACATATCCTCCCTTCGTTAATTTCAAATTTTTAATTTATACATTATCTTCCAACGGTTTTCAACCTCTCTATGTAAAACAATATATCTCCTCTCAGTTATAAAAACTATCTCTTTCTTTCTCTCTATCACCCATCTCTCCCTCTCATCTCCTCCCCTTTTTCATCCTTTCCACCCCCCTCTCTAAATAAAATATTTTTCCCAATATCACACATCAATCTAAAACCACTTTTCATATGTTGATTTAAAACTGCACTATCCACAAGTGTTTTTTAGCCTTCATATCATGTTCTCCTGTTTTATCTGATGAAAACACAAATATTATTGCATGATGATGTTTGTTTTTGAAATGCGCATAATAAAATACATGGAACTCCTTTAACCATCTTTTGATCTTATATTATATATATATATATATATATATATATATATATATATATATATATAAGTATATATGTATGTATATATATATATATATACATATATATAAATATATACACATACATATATATGCAGACACACACACATATATATATGTGTGTGTGTGTGTTTGTGTGTATTCATAAAAACATACACAGACTTTTATATGTATATATATATATATATATATGTATATATATATATTTATATATTTATATGTATATATTTGTATGAGAGATGATAGAAACTATATGTGACTGGAAAAGTGAATATATCATACATTGGAAACATTATATATACTTGTAATACAACAATTGATGTTGGTATCGTGTTTAATTTACTTAATTAGCAATTAACCATACTGGGTCCCGAATTCTTTTAAATGGAGTTCAGGGAAGTTTGGGCGATGAATGACAGTATAAACTAGAGTCATGTTTTAATGCACAGATGAGCCTATTTTTAAATGCACCAAAGTTTTATTTGTAAACCGTGAATTTTATTTCTGATACCCATGTAGATTATGGCGGAATTCGTAGTTAAAGGCAAATTCCTAGAACAATTAAATGAAGCCTCTTGTCAGAGATTGTGACAAATCCATCAAACAACTAGCCTGCAACCATTATTCCATTCTTTTCATGTCGATGGGGGGGGGGGAGCAACTATGGCTTCTTTAGGATTTTCTACTGAAACGTCACAATCCCTCTAAGCATGTTAAATTATTCTCTAAAATTCTGAGGTTACATTCAATTAATAAATGGTCAAAGAGTAGAAGAAAAATTAGATTCCAGATTCCAGATTCTTCTTCTTCTTCTTCTTCTTCTTCCAGTGGGTACACCAGACACAACAGTCCCCAACTGATCCGGCTGGTTGTCCTTGTGAGACCAGCCGATCTCATATATGTTATCTATCTTGCTCGGCGTTT
>OZ024743.1:38869327-38876827 GCA_964016885.1 Eledone cirrhosa
AGTGTTTAGACGGGGTCCGTATTTGTTAATAAAGTAAGATTCCTTGCTGATGCGCTGGGTGTGGGTGGCATTATCTTTAAATTTGTAGAAGGGAAAGATTCTGAAGTTGGGATGATTTTGGGCGGCACAGGTATCAATGTGTTCACTCAGTGGTATTTTCCTGTATTCCCGTATTTTAATTTGGGATCTATGGACAGTCATGCGTTGGCGGAGGCTGATTTTGGTCTGGCCTATGTATTGTTCTCGACAACCTGAGCAAGTTAATACATATATTAGATTTTCTGATGCGCATGTGAAATTGTGTTTTACTATAAAACTAATTCCTAATTAAACTATTTTTCACTGTGAACAATTTGTCAGCATTTTCTATTCCGTTTACCAATATATATATATAATATTATATTATATCATATTTTAATATACTATACAATACTATATTATAATATATTATATTCTTTGCAGTATAGGTAGAGAGTCGCACACCATGCTTTGAAGCATAGAGTTACGTCCCTTTATGATCTGAGTTCAAATCCCGCCGAAGTTAACTTTGCCTTTCATCCTTACGGGATCGATAAAATAAAGTACCAGTAAAGTACTGGGTAATTGCTGGCCTTGTGCCTAAAATAGAAACAATTATATTATAATATATTTTATCTTTTATCGGTAGGGCCTCCGATAACATGATTTGCAGCATATAGCTATAGCCTTTTATGTTCTGAGTTAAAATCACACCGGGATTAGCATTGCCTTTCATTTTTACGGGCTCGTTGAAATAAAACACCAATTGCTGGCTTTGTGTCTATAGTAGAAATCATTATATTATACTACCCCGCCGAGGTTAACTTTTCCTTTCATCCTTACGGGGTCGATACAATATAGTACCAGTAATACACTGGGTACTTGGTGGCATTGTGCCTAAAGTAGTAACAATTAAATTATACTATCTGACGTACCCAGCTTCGCCCGGGTAAACAGATGATAAGAGAAGACAGGTAAAAGAGAAAATGGCTGTATTGTATGTTTGTCTGGTTACAGTATGAGGCGAGTCTGTGGTGTCTGTGTGATAACAAAAACAGTAAAAGAAATCTTCCAGATATACCAGATTCTTCGTTGTACCGTTTGTGCATAGTATATGAACAATTCTAGGTGCTCCCACCTAGAATAGTGATCTCTAGGAGATGGTTCATCTTCTGCCTGATTGTAAAACGTGTAACATTGCATACATATGGTTGTTCAACGTTTCTCAAAGGGATGATGGAAGTTCCAATCTTTTATATTATATGTAGATATATATATCGATAATTAATATAAAATATGTCCGTCAATGTAAAAAAGGTCCCTATTTAATTGAAATGTTTTATACAAATGCCAAATTAATATGGATATGGATAACATACTTATCTATAAGTGGTCAGCTATAATAATAAAACAACAAATTATATAACACAAAAATGTATTCAGTAATTCCCAGGCTCTTAGCCACTGATTAATAGACAGTCAATATTGCCCAGAGTTCAACTCGGGGAGGTAGCCTGGTTTGAACTCCAAATGGCGGTCCTTCTACTTCGAAAATAGAATCGTTTTTCAATATTACTCTAGCCCTGGCCGGCCATAGGCACCAAACATTTTGCCAGACTCATCATATGATGAGGTTTTATTACCATCGCTATCAGAAGCGATACATTTGAAGGCAATTTCTACCAATACTTGTTGGTTTGTATTGCTCATTATCGACAATAAATGACATTGAACAGAAATAATAACTCTGTCAAAGCTCACAATACTTATCAAAGGATACATATGTCTGAAACATTTACGTCGAATATTCATAGCAATGAAGGCAATTTCTACCAATACTTGTTGGTATGTATTGCGCAACATAGCAGTGAAAGCAATTTTTACCAATACTTGTTTGTTTTTATTTCTCATAACGACATAAAATGACATTGAACATAAATGATAACTCTGTCAAAGCTCACAATACTGATCAAAGTACACCAATCTCCGAATCATTTACGTCGCTTATTGATAGCATTAAAGATATGCATACATCAGCTGAGAGCTTCATTATAGCCAATATTCAGGGTTGTTCCTCTGTTAGTGGTATCAATTGCACATGTTACACCATCAGGATCGCACACTTAAGATGCAGCAACATACAGTTGCCCATGGCTGAATGCTGGAACATTCAAGTAGACACCGACTCGCTTGAAACTCTGTCCCCGTGCCTTGTTGACAGTCATGGAGAAGGCTAAATTGACGGGAAACTGTCTCCTTTGCCAAATGAATGGCAGCAGATCATCACCTGGTCTCAGGATGATCCTCTGAATGAAAACCGAGTCCTCTCTGCCTGGGAGTTTAGCTTCTAAAACACTTCCGTTAATCAATCTCTCAACAATCAATCTGGTACCATTGCAAACACCCATTTTATAATTGATATTTCTAAGCAATATAATCGGCATACCATTTTTCGACCTCAATATATGTGGGGCGAATCCAGGTATTTGAAGTGAATTCAGATACTCAGTCGGAACATCCATATTGTTCTGCTGATTAGGCTCCATTGCATCCGCACTGACGGTCAACCTTCCTCTCCAAGAAACATTCAGGCAATTTGTGAATTTATTTCATCGACTGTTGCATTCGTATGAGTTAGAATAACGCGTTCCGATATCCAGGAGATATTCTGCCAAAAAGCATTCAAATTAGGGAACACCTAGTCAATCAATGCTTGGCAGTCCAGTGGCATGATCAAATGGTCTGAGATTCTTACAGTCTGATTATCACCAACGTGTGGCACTTCATCGTTTCCCAACTGCATAAACCACCGGCCGTATGTCTCAGCCCCTTCGTTTTGCCCGAACATACGAAGTCGCATATTATCGTGTAATAGCAAAACTCTGAAATGGCCCCACAACGGGGACTTTTTCAGACATGCATCGACAATTTTCGCTCTTTGAGCATTCCTAACAATTGGTAGCACCAGTCTGAAATCGCCACCAAGAACGAGAGTCTTACCACCGAATGGCATGTCACTTCCGCAGATATCTCTCAGAGTTCTGTCCTATGCCTCCAGCAAATATCTGTGTGCCATTGGAGCCTCGTCTCAGATAATCAGAGACGTATTGCGTATACGGACCCGAGCTCACTTTGTCCTGTAATGCTATAGACACTCAACTCATCCGGAGCCAATGGAGCCTTGAAGCATGAGTGTAGGGTCCTTCCACCACTCAGCAACGTGGCAGCGATCCCTCTGGTGGCCACAGGGAGAGCAATCTTCCTCTGAGCTCTGACTGCCGATAACATAGTGTTGAAACAGCATTTCTTTCCTGTGCCTCCTGGAGCATCTATCTAAGCACAGAGTTGCTCATTAGTGGAAATCGAGTGGTGAACGCCATCGTTCAATTTTCTCTCTGAGATTGGGTCAACATTGGCATACGTTCATCCACAGTACGTTGCTGTTGAGTGGATCAAACTGGAATAGTTCCCCCCGATCGAGTGGCAACCATCTAAGCTGCAATCTCATGTTCAATGCTAAGACACGTTGCCGCATTTCTTCATCAGGAATTGGCAAATTGAAATCTGTTAAACATTTGAAATGAACTTCAAGCAGTTGCTCAATATTGAGCAAAACAATAGCTTTCATCAAATTGTCATCATCGATCTGAAGATGATGCCTAAAATCATCAGCCATAATTCAACAATGGCGTTCAAATAACTCTCTCGGATCGGTAGGATTGCAGAATCCTAGAATCGCCACAAACAACTACCTTATTTGAGCTGGCATGAGTGTTGCTACAACTTTCCACATTAATATGACAACGATATTTCATAATCAAATATGGATTGTATGGCACAACCCATTGATTTGTAACCTGTCGACCGATTATATTTTCGACCAACCGCCATCTGCAGGCGACCGTCTTCTGAATGAAGGATGAGCAATCTCATCGTTCCAGGAAGTGTTCGTGTTAACAGATTTCGGAAATTGCTTACTGCATTGGCCATTTTTCATGCAAGGTGCTTTCCGTTTTGCCACTCCGCATTGGTTGTGCACCATTGTTTTTGCCACCAAGTTGCGTAGTGTCTCATTCTCCGGCAGTTCAGCACACACTATGCTGTCGACATCCTCACCACATCTCAATTTGCAATCTCTATGTAAAATGATCAGCAAATGTGCATGTGGCAATCCTCCTTTTTGGAATTCAATTACGTATGTAAAATCAACTACACCTCCAAAGATTCCCTCTTTTTCCACACCATCCATTATCTTTTTCAGATATCCTTTGAATACTGTTGCTACAATATCAGGGCGGTCTTTTGTCTGTTGTCCTGGCAAAAGTGCATCGTTAATATCAGTCCATTCAGGATTGCATCTAACCGTTATAAACAAATCTAGCTTTCCAAACTTTCTGACAATAGACATTGCATCCTGATAGCGAATGTTCATATATCTCGGGCCGCCGATGAACGACGATGGCAAAATGATGCGTCGACCAATTTGCTTGTAATTGGCATCATCGGCTGTTATCGCATCATTTAAATTAATATACAATTCAGCTCTGATGTGTTGCTGAAGTGTAGCTATATAATTTAGCCTTTGATGTTCGATCTTTGTGAATGCCATACAACAGTATTCCTGGAAAAATCAGCTGCTGGCTTGAAATAACGCATTTCTCTGTTGATTCCTCTCGTTAAAATGGAACGCGTAAAAGTCGCGAATCGAATTATTGTGTCTATTGCCACCTCCATGTTGATTCTGATTCTCATGATCATTTTCACCTTTTGGGAATAAAACAATATAATGCAACGGATCGTATGCCCTCTTTGACTCATTGATAGTCTTGAGACCACCATCTCTGCGCTGGAGGACGATATCCCTCGATCCAGGCTTATCGTCCATCAACACAGCAACTTCACGAAATAGTTCAGGGGCATTATATCGCCGTTCGTGTTGATTCCTTGGCACTGCGTCAGCTTTAATCACCAATGTTTGCTGCTGAACATTTTGCAGTTCAGCCCCTAACATGAAATCCATAACATAAGGATTACACTGTCTAAGCCATGATTGCAAATCACAGATCAATCACTTAACCTTTGCCGTTTAAGTTCAGCAATATTTCCCGGCAACTTCATCCAACCGATCCTGATATCCTCCTCCGAGTCACTATAATCTGGATCGTTCGAGGCCTCTCTCCTGGGGTAACTTCTAAATTACCGATACAATGATACAAACGGTCTTGAATGACTACATTCGGTTGCTATGCTCCACTCTCAAACATCTCACAACGCCCTGCGATGCTAAAGCTAATGAATTGTTAATTTACCGCGAATATTTGCGCAGTAATCTACCTCGGTCTCCTTGATAACCCCACATACTTAGTATTTTAAACTCCGGTAACTCCTCATCATCCGGCATTCGCAAGGGTTTTGTTGAACTGCTCCTTTATGGCAGCAAATTGTGGTCCACGTCTGTTCGTGCCTCCTAAGCAATGCCCCACAATGTGGACACTGCTCGTCCACCAATCTGAAAATGACACGGTTGCCATGATCCATATTTAATATCATTCGTTCGCCTTCTAGCCTCTTTACTGGAATGAGGAACACTTTGGCGATACAATCTATGAACTTCTGTATTGCGATGGGGCTGTTCAGCGAGCCCCTCCTCATCCATCGCAGCACGCCGTTACTGCTGAATTCTGGCTATCTGCTGATGATGCTCAGCCAGTACGTCTTCAACCATCGCAGCACGCCGTCGCTGCTTGGCCCCTTTGTTTCGTTGGCGTTGTTCAGCCAGCTCCTCTTCATTCATGGCGGCACGTTTTCGCCTCTGAAGTTTGTCCTTCCGATGGCGCTGTTCGGCCCGTTTTTCATCATTCCTGGCTGCACGCCGTCGCCGCTGTAGTTCACTGTTTGATAAAGTCGAATTGATTTTATTATGAGTATTCATTTCGAGCAATTGTCAAAAAATGACACAATAATAAATATAAAAGATGTCCGTCAATGTAAAGAAAGGTCCCTATTTACTCCCTTCACAACCCTGTGTATGTTAGACAGACAGACAGGCACACAGACAGATAAACTGCGTGGCAATTGTGGAACGCCACACACATACACGCCTGGAAACGCGCACAGCGCCCGAATTTACACACACATACACTCACACATGTTGATAGTTTTTATATACTGTGGAACGCTGCACGCACGCACACACACACATAAACATACGCGCGCGTACATACAGACGCACACATGTTAATAGTTATAGAACACAGCGTTCACACTCTCCCCTCTCACTCCCTCTTTGGCATTATTTCAGTTTGGCGTCGTTGAGGTGGGCGGAGTCGTTTGAAACCTATGAACCAATGATAATTGAGAATTATGACACACGGAATACTGACGTTCTTGACATTAATAAATAGATTATATAATATTATATAAGGGCGGTGGATTGGCAGTATCGGTAGAGGGTCGGACGCCATGCTTTGATGCATAGATTTACGGCCCTTTCCATTCTGATTTCAAATCAACCGAGGTTAACATTGCCTTTCATCCTTACGGGATCGATAAAATTAGGTACCAGTATTGCACTGGAATAATTGATGGTCTTGTGCCAAATCTAGAAACAATTATATTATATCATATTATATATTATTATATTGGTAGACTTCTGAATTCAAACCTTGACCACATCAGTGTGAATGATGCTCAGTTCCGGCATAAGATCTGGTGTGTCTTTTAAAACCAATCTCACATCGAAAATGATGTCCACATGAATCACACATTAGTTTTAGTGCAGTCTGAACTACTCGTGTTCGTTGAACTTGATGATCTTTGAAATAACCCTTTACAACTCATTGATATTCGCAGATGTGGCATATAGGGGATTGAAATGTGTAACCTGATATATGCGTTATGTAGTTAGTAAAAAGTACCATGATGTATGGTTTTATATAAGATTGAAATCCGGACGCTCACAGCCACATTTTGTGACTGATTGCAGATGAATACACCTTTCATTTACCTTCATATTCCCTTTCAGTTTTTTCCCCATCTTTGACATTATATTTACCTATATTAACCTATTTTACTGAACGGTTTTCACACCTTCCCATATAATTGAACACCATGAAGTGCGATGCTTTTCGAGACCTTCCAAGGTTTCTTTTTATCAATTCCTACCTTTGTTTAAGTTTTCCTTCAAATCATCCTTGAACATGTTTTTGTTTTACTCTGAATCCGTTTCTGGGTGCAAATTCCCCACAAAACAGTTGCTAAGCTATACGCTCGTAAGCCATGCGGACATGACAGACTATCAGAGTTGCGATTTTGATGGAATCGTTTCATGAGTCAAAAGTGATACTTGTATCCTGTGTCCAGCGTCGAGAAGTTTACAGAAGTGAGAATAGTACATATAGTTTTTTTTCATTCTATGTCCTTGTCACCCGTGATTATAATTTTCCAAATGATTTTGCTGCCTTTTGAAACATCAGAGTATAG
>OZ024743.1:38881827-38911827 GCA_964016885.1 Eledone cirrhosa
TACTCACAGATATACGCTATTGATGTTTAAAAGTAAGGCCATATAAGAATGTGATACCATTAGCGATAATCGGACACAATAGACCAATAGATGAAAGTGACAATGAAGTAATATGAATGCTTAACATCAAAAACATTCACATGCATTAATATAATATATATATAAATAGATTAGTGTTATTTGCTGTATATATTCTTGCTAATAGAATTAATTTTGCTATATATGGAGCCCCGATCATGCACTTTGCTGCTGATACGGTCATAACCTCGGCTACTGGGGTCCGACAGGGTGACCCTTTGGGACCCCTCCTGTTCGCACATGGTATTGACCACATAGCCCTGAGTATCACAGCCCCTCTCAACGTTTGGTATCTGGATGATGCTACGTTGGGCGGGCCCGTACGGACGGTCTGCCATGACCTTCAATCGGTGGTTCCTGCCCTGGCGGGAATCGGCCTCCAGGTCAACTCGGCCAAGTCGAAAGTGGTTAATGTCAGCCTCGATGCTGCGAACTTTGCAGCGTCCGTCTTGGTCGTGCGGTCCATTCTCCGCCAGGTTCAGGTGAGCTCCAAAGAGGATGTCCTCATCCTCGGGTCAACGATCCACCCACCGGCCAGCCGCTCCACCATCAGGTCCTGACGTCAGCAGCTCCAGACTCTCACGAGCCGACTGGGTTTGATTGACGGCCTCCTGGACTTAGCCCAGTACATGTCCTTCCTCCTTCTCCCCCCGTTGACGTCAAGTGCCCCAACGCAAGTGGGTTGCCATCCAGTGGAACCTGGCCTCAGACATGCTCCCGCGCCAGCTCGACGACCACTGCCTTGCTTGTTTACGTGCGGCCTCCAAACCTCCACAGTGGTGCCTGGCTCCATGCCCTGCCCTCCTTCTCCACTGGTACGCATTAGAGTTTCCCTGAGGCTCGGCCTCCGGATCTGCCAGCCACAAAATGTCGTTGCAGTTCCACCGTGGATTCTTTCGGCCTCCCTCCGCTTTCCTGTCTCCACAGTGCCGGCCGGATTCCACGCCACGCTGCCCTCAACGAGGTCATTAAGCATGGCTTGGACGCTGCAGGCTTCCCTTCCCAGCTCGAGCCGGTGGGGCTGGATCGAGCGGATGGCAAAAGGCCAGACGGCATGACCATCTTCCCGTTCCGCAGTGGCAAACCCTTCGTCTGGGTTGTCACTTGCACCGACACTTTCTGCAGTCGCAACCTGGTGCAGTCTGCGACTCACCCAGGTTCTGCTGCACGTCGGGCTGAGGGGCAATAACTCCTCAAATACCGGTCTCTCTCCGTCAGGTTTGCTGTCATACCCCTGGCAGTGGAGTCTTCAGGTGTCGTCAGCCCCGGGGCTACCTCCTTACTCACCACCATAGGCGCTGAGCTGGCCAGTCGCAGGTGTGAGCCCCGAGAGGAGTTGGAGTGCATTTTCCAGCGCGTCTCCCTCGTCGGCCCCCGGGGAAACGTCTCTCCATACTGTCCGCCGGGGTTTTGGGTGGACCCAATCGCATACCGTTGCAGTCGTTGTATACAGATATTAACTCATCAATCACATTATTTATAACAACTTCTATATATATTACCTAATATATATTACATATACCTATATATATGTATATGTATGTACGTATACATACATGCATACTTACGTTTATATATATATATATATATATAAACGTAAGTATGCATGTATGTATACGTACATACATATATGTATACAGACGTACAGTAGTATGTATATGTATACATACATGCACACATACATATATGCACGTATCGTTTTACCAAACATTTATTATAATGCTCGGTTTGTTTGTAAATAAACCAACAGCCCGAATTACGCCGTACAGTGTCTAGGCAACCACGTCACCTTTTTGTTCAACACTGACACATTAACGATGTACACGTTTCAAGCTTATTAGCTATCGTCAGCATCGTATACCTTCCTGCCAGATAGGTGAACGTCTGAAAGTATATACTTTCCTTATGCATATTAACGGCTGAGCAGCCTAATTTGCATATCGAGTGAGTTTAGTTGTAATTCGGCCGTAATTCGGGCTGTTTGTTTACAAACAAACCGAGCATTATAATAAATTTTCGGTAAAGCGATACGTACATATATATGTGTGCATGTATGTATATATATATATGCATACTACTGTACATCTGTATACATATATGTATGTACGTATACATACATGCATACTTACGTTTAAGTAACTGCCGTACTAAGAGGGAGAAATGAAATTCCGTTTCATTCGATTCCATTTATATATATATATATATATATGTATATATATATATATATATATATATATATATATGGGTGTGTGTGTGTGTGTGTGTGTGTGTGTGTGTGTGTGTGTGTGTGTGTGTATATGTATGTATATATAAATATATATACATATATATATATATATATATATGCTCATAAATAAGTATGTATATCTATGATTGGATATATATGTACATATATGTACATATATGTATAATAGATGAATGGCTCGAATCATTACAATTGGTTTATTTTCTAATCCAGATATTATCTTAAAGATTCTGAATATGATTCAAATAAGAGATTTCTCCTGTGTATATCCCGGTTCGTTTTACGTCCCTGCACATTCAGAATATGTATTTGGACGATCTAATGTTGGATGCTGCAGAAAAGAGACAGCTTGGAACTCCCCTTCAAAGTGTATATGCATTCGCGAAAGAAATTTACCTGGAATTTTGACTAGAGAAAAGCACCAAAGCCAGACAGATGATATGATATCTAGTGAACACCTCTAATAGGAGGCTAGATAAAGAAAAGGAGATGGAAGAATTCAATCACACACAGGTGTACAATAATTAGGAATCAATGAACTAAATGGATTTCAACACAGATGAAAGAAAATATTAGAGAAAACTATTATATACGAATTAGATTACCAGTAAAGACAGACATAAATACAAATATGCATCAATACTATACGGATCAAAGTAATAAGTTACCGGTTAATATTCTGAAGTTAATATTTAAAAAAATCTAGTAAGACTTGGCAGTAAAACAAGATAAAATTAACTGCATTCAAAACACACCACTGGAAATCAGTTCAAGGAAATTGCACATATCACATATACATGGGAGGACGCGACCTTACGCAACAAGTAAAATATTCGTCATAAAATAACTACTGTGCGAATACAAACATATCTAATGAAGAATAATTGAAAGTTAAAACAAATAGCCATGAAATCTAACCAAAACAAAATATTTATTCATACAAGGGAACAATTTCAAGATAGTCAGTCCCGGCTAACGATGGGATCGTTCGTTAAATGAATCCATCCTACACGTGGCAATATCTGTTTAATGGCACACATAAAATCATCAATACCCGGGTACTGTAGAAATTGGGTCGAAATGGCAGTGCATCCCGGTAGCACAGTGAAGCCTTGGATCGCTGGAAATTGCCCTTAGTGAGCGATTTGCGAGTCCTCCAGAATAGTCAAACTAGTTTGTTCTCCACGATACAGAGTCACTCTGAGCGTCATCGCACTAACCAAACACTTCTCTTCTAAACAATTCTAGAGTGGGTGTCCATTGACCACACACACACACACACACGCACACACACGCACACGCACGCACACGCACACACACACGCGCACACACACACACACACATACACACACACACACACACACACACACACACACACACACACACACACACACACACACACACACACACACACACACACACACACACACACAGACACACCATAATGAATTCACCGTTAGCATCGATGTCTGCTTCAGAATGCCGTCTGAAAAGTTGACATGCCAGAATCACAACATGATATTTGACGTCGTACTAGTTTTGACTCACTTCAGAAATACAATAGAGTCATGTTGGCTGTGATAAACTTCTCTCATTACAATACCACATACGTAATAATCCAACGAATTCAGGTCCAGAGAGATAGCAAACCATATAGCTTGAGTGAGGAAATCCTGGAAATTTCAACACATACGTTATTTGGTTCAGGGCCTTAGAATCTTCTCCAACTAGCCTTTTAATTAGCAGCATTCGCCGTAAGCCACGAGGAAAGAAGTGTGAAGCATAGCATCTCCTCATTGCTCACGATTCCTACAACCATCTTAGATGTCTGAACCTATGTGTGCTTCACCGTTGGAATGAGTTTAAGGTCTCTGATTAACTATCTGTTTGCTGTTCAGAGTAAGAAACAAAGCATCCCGAGCTCTTGATGTTTCAACTTCCTCAAGAAGCTCTCTACGCTAACCGAAAGTTTAACTTTTGTTTTGTAATCGTGTAATTTCATCTAAACATCACATTTATCCTGTATTATCAGATAGTGTACCTTTAAACTTGAGGTCTTTAGCAGTGCGGCTATTTGATTTCCTTAGGATCATATCGATTATGTTCTGCACCTGTCTCACAGATATAAGTGTTCTAGTATTATTAAGACTTTCTACAGTGGCTTTACGTCTGTCTTCTATTGTAGAATCACCGCCAGTGGCTTCTAACTGGTTGCGATTCTCGACGAAAAACGACCATGCAAATTTCAGGAATGAGCAATATATATATAAATGTGTGTATGTGTGTGGGTGGGTGTGGGTGTGTGGGTATGTGTGTGTGTGTGTGGGTGTGTGGGTATGTGTGTGTGTGTGCGTGCGTATGTGTATGTGTGTGTGTGCGTGGGGTCAAAATTACACAGACATATTTATATAGCGTTTCCGAAATTGACTGATTGAAATACGCATGTTTTCTGTTCTCACTCTATCATTCTATTTCATCTATAACATCTCATTCTATATAGTGATGAAAGAATATTATCCGAAACGTACAGAATGATTTTAAACTATACCAAGCCTTGAAATATCATATTTCTTCATTGTACTGCGTTGCTTGCTTTGTTGTATTTGTTTATGCTTACTACATACATATATATATATATACTATAAGGTGTGTCCATAGAATCATTTGATAATATATATACACCATTTCCTCTCCCAATTAGCATAATCAATCATACAAAAAATTAATTAAACCAGGCTATAAGATTAAAAGGCACCCATGAAGAAATAGTGGATCATAAACCACAGCAGTCTATTCGCGAACAACCGCTATAGAATATTTACCCAACATTTCAATAGCACGTGGATATCGATTAGATATACTGTCAACCATACACAATTAGGTATGAAATTAAAGTTATAAGAAACAATGCATATACACATACCAGGATTACATGTATATATATATATATATATATATATATATATATATGATGGCTGCCCCCCCCCCCACCTTATAAAGTATGGCCATTGCACAATATACCATTATTAATAATTACTAATTAATTCTATCGTGCAATGCCTGTACATGAAGATATTTTTTAAAGTGAGGAAAGACTGTTCACTGAGCCAATCCCACTGTCCGAGTGACAGTAGCTATAAGCCGAAAAGAAGAAAAGATCAACATCATCTGTAACTCGAGAGCCGCAAGTTTTATATCAGAGTTATCCCAGTTTCCTGACCTGCACTCTCCTAGAAGAATGCCCTGACAAAGGCTAGGAGTCCTAAATACAACAGGAGGAACAGAATAGTACCAGTGATGATGTTAGACTATATATATATATATATATATATATATATATATATATATATATATATATATATATATATATATATATATATATGTTTTTATATCTATATTATATAAGTTGGTCAGTCAATGGTAAACATTGAGGACCGAATGAATTAACCGTGGAGATATAAAATATACTGGATCGAAAACCAACCAAACAGTGCGTGTATTCTGTTATTATTTCTGGCAATATTATTACAACAATATGATTCTCCCCAAGTATAACGATATATATATATATATATATATATATATATATATATATAACAAAGGAGGTGTGGTAAGGAAACAGATGGACCATAATGCACCAGAGGACTCAATACTTAGGGTAGTAGAGTGGGTAATATTAAGATTTTTAACCCCGACAGCATATCTCAAGCCGTTTTGTCGGCTATTTCTGTGCTAAATTAGAATTTTCACCGTGGTAAATAAATAGCCGAA
Source organism: Eledone cirrhosa (assembly GCA_964016885.1). Taxonomy (NCBI): domain Eukaryota; kingdom Metazoa; phylum Mollusca; class Cephalopoda; order Octopoda; family Eledonidae; genus Eledone; species Eledone cirrhosa. The sequence goes on from OZ024743.1 coordinate 38,887,922, forward strand.
CTTTTCAAGGGGTAATTCCTTATATGGGAAGATTGTAGTTGCCAAAAGGATTGGTCAAAATTTCTTGTAAACAAAATTAAATCTTTCTTGCCGAACAAGATAGGGGCAACCCCAGCTAACATAGGTAGATGCACTTCTTTTCTTTTCCTTTTTGTTTTCTTTTTCCCTTTATCTCTTCCTATCAGTCCCTTCCACTTACTCTCCTCTTCCTTCTCCTTGTTACTCTTTGCCCTACCCCGAGGCAACCCATTGGACTTTTGTAGCCTCAGTACCCCAACCCCACTAAATTATATATACCATTGGCCGAAAACGCAATACCAACTAAATATACCAGCTGCTTTAGATTCTAGATATTTTTTTACTACTTTTTACTATTCAATTTTATTAATTTCTTTTTTCTTAATTTATTTATTATCTTCTAATCTCAATTTATTAACCTATAAAATCCCACTCTCTAATTTCTCCAGAATCCTTTTTTCCTGCTGCTTCAAAAATATCCTAATTTCCTACAGACTCCTTAGTATTTGCTGTATAGATTTCACTTTCAACGCTTGACCGGATCCACCCACTCCCTCATTTTTCTACAGGCGTGTTCAGCCTCCACAAACTGTCATGAAAGATTTAATTGTGTTTACAAGAAATTTTGAGCAATTCTTTTGACGACTACAATCTTCCCATATAAGGAATTACCCCTTGAAAAGTTCGTCTATTTATTTACCACGCTAAAAATTCTAATTTAGTCCAGAAATAGCCATCGAAACGGCTTCAGCTCTGCCGTCGGGGTTACACATTTTCCTATATATATATATATTTATATATATATAGTTTTTATATAGTAAGGTGTATTATTGGTTGTGTCAAACGGTCCAATAAATTTGTGTTACCAATATTAAGTTCTCCACACTTTTGTATATCTCCAATTCCATTTATGGGAACAGGTAGATGATGTTAAACGGAGTATTTGTATATATATATATATATAGTGGTAGAAGACTGGAAGGTAATATCCGTAGTGGTAGAACACTCAGTCCATGGGACGAGTTAGGTAGAACTGGTTACACAACAGTTAGTTCACCATGGTGAACAAACTGTTGTTTAACCACTTTTATATATATATATATATATATATATATATATATATATATATATATATATATATATATATATATATATATATATTCTCTTTCTTTCTTACTATCCCTTCATATGAATAATTAAATATCATTAAACAGGAGAGGAAAGAACAATATAGACAGAGAGTAGAATTAGATGTGAGACTTTGACTTTGTCACAGGACAAACCTATTGTCTGCTATAAATATTTCATCACAACAATATTTAAGTGTGTGCCAGTGAATGTAATAAGGAAATATATAAAAGTTTGTTATTCAACTGACTGAAGTACCAAGAGGGAGAGAATCCTGAGCAAACAGTTAAACACTTTAACAGAATATATGTGTGTGTGGGCGAAATGTTATGATGTACACTCTTGGCGGATGAATGAATACACTGCCACTTTGTAGGTGGGATTTCTTTGAAATTCTTCCAACGCGTTTTAGAATACATTTGAAATTATTCGATTTTTTTTTAGAAGTCCCTAAAAGTTACATAATTATACTTAGTTGAACCTGCTGCCAAAAGCCCTTTAGCTCCTGAATTATTTTCAAAGGTATTTCAAGTAGGACTGGAAAACTCGTCATATTCTTATTATTGGCAAAAACGCTTCAATAGTCAACTGAAATTTCCGAATACTTTCACTTTGTTTTAGTTTGTTTTAACAAGTTTTGTATATTTTATACTATTCTATTATATGTACATACGTGCCTACCCACGTAAATAACTACACACAAACGCGTGGCGCAGGTAAATGTATATCTATATATGTATGCATGTATATATATATATGTGTGTATATATATATATATATATATATATATATATATATATATATATATATATATATATATATATATATATATATATATATAATAACTCAAAATTGGTTAACATATAAATAAACATGAATAATCACAGGAGAACATTTTTACAAATGTGTAAGCACACATAGCTAGGTAGGTAACTAAATAAAGTTAACCAGAACTTCAAAAATAGATACCTTATAGTATGATTAATCTTCCCTGTATATATTCCATTAAAGAAATATATTTCACCAAATAATCGAATGGTAAACCATGGAGGCCGGTACTTGGATTTTCAACAAGGAAGAAGTCCAGCGATCTATGTTTACACTTCAAGTTCAAATCAGCGACTGGCCAGCAACACGTGCTGTATCTACTAGAAATACACACATCATACCAGCTCCGTTACAGTGGCCTGAATAGGGTTATCGACAACTAGAAACAGCAGTCAAATCTGTTCAACAGTGTTAACTCTACAATTAAGGAGCCGTATTTATATATCTATATCCAAAATTAAGATAATCAAAATTATGGGTGTCATGCCAGAAAGACATGCGCCATATCACCCGCAAAATAAGCTCTAAGTTTCTAACGAATAGGTTCGAGCATTTTATAATAACTAGAAATTGATTAACATATAAATAAACATGAATAATGACAGAAGTTCTGATTAACTTTATTTATTTCCCTACCTAGCTATGTGTGCTCACACACTTGTAAACATTATCTCCTGTGATTATTCGTGTTTATTTATATGTTAAACAATTTCTAGTTATTATAAAATGCTCGGAGCTATTCGTTAGAATCTTAGAGCTTATTTTGCGGGTGATATGGCGCATGTCTTTCTGGCATGACACCCATGATTTGGGACATATATATATATATAGTATTAATAATTAATTTGAAGAGTACAATCCAAAGAGTGCTCGATAAGGATAAATATATATCAAATATATAAGAACCGTAGAGATCCCGTTAAGGGTGAAATCAGTGATTCTTTGGTTAAAATTTAATCTGTTATTTTAATATATATATATATATATATATATATATTATTCAAAATATTAACAAATGAAAGATATTGACATAATAAAAAATATATACTTTCAAAGGTACTTTTTTTTTTTTTAGTATGTCTTCATCTGATAAAATATATCATTTGATATATGACATACCGCTACGGTCTTGATTATACAATTCCAGTATTGGCAGTGATATATTTCATCAAATCTCAATATGTATACGCCCCAAATAATATGATAAACTTAAAGAAGAAAAGGACGCAAATTAAAAATATGAGAGGGGAAAGGCAAGAAAAAATAAATATATACATATATAAATACATACATAAATAAATAAAAGAATGAATGAATAAAAGAAATATATGAAAAAGAAAAGAGGAATAACGATAAAAGATGGAAAGTGTAAGGAAAGTAAAGGGAACAGAGAGGGGTAAAGAAAAATAAAGTAAAATATAAGGAGATAGTGAAAAAAATCGTTGTTTTCAAATGCTATATCAAATAGGACATCCGATCGATTCAACGAAAGAATTGAATATCTTTAGTATGTGATTATGTATTAGCTAATTATATTTATATATGATATCAAAATTAAGCAGTATAGATTATTTTCTATAGCAATCGCATATATCGTTTAATTAAACATTTATATAATTTAATTTAACTCATTACAAATTATTATTTTTAATTTTAAGGTAAGATATTCTATAAATATTTTGTTACAGCTTTAAAAGAATTAATTCATGAAGCGTATTTAAATAATTACTACATATGTAATAACATCAAAAACCATACATAAATCAGCATCAATACATATAATATATTTAGATCCAATATTACTCAAATTATTTAATTATGATATTCTCTTTAAAAAATATTCACTATTCATTAATTTTCATTTAATTTCTAGGATTAAACTGTAGTTACATTTACTCACAAAAGTTTAGTTTCATTAATTTAATGAAAGGTTATATTTACTTCTGATATTTACTTCATTTACTTCATTTTGTTATATAGTTTCATTTTAATGACAATCTGTATATTATTAGTCTACATATCTCAAAACTAATATAATTTAGCAAGATAGTCAAAAAGAAAGGACATTTTTACGGACAATGTAAACAAAAGGAAGATAACTCGTTCACCATATACAAACATTTATAACATATCTCTACTCACACGTTCCGCGATATTTTGAAAATCATAAATCATCTATTGCAAATATAAAAGATGTCTAATTAAATATTGAACTATCCTAATCAGAACATAGGATAACGAGACTCTTAATGAAATAATTCTAATACATATAAATATCAATAAATTATTACCACACTAAGGCAAAAGCATATATATATTAAATTAATAATAGTCAATATTTTTTCGAAACTTGTACAATGCTTGGAAATTTTTACCAATATTAGGGTGTTAACAACTGAATAATTCGTTTTTTTTGTTGTTGATTAAATTGTCATAATTTGTAATTATTTGTAATTATTCGAAGTTACAAAGATTGCAATTTTGCGAAAAGTTGCGTTCTGATAGGAATTGGTTTCCTTTAACTTGGTCCAAAATATGGAGTATTTAGTATTGTTATCCTATAAAGACCATATTAATTGTGAAAGTGATGTTGAAAATGTCTTATCTGGTTTAATAAAACAACTGTCTAGATTGTATCAGCGTTCCTTAAATTTAGATGAAGTGGCACCAATATAGTTATATATATTATTATTTGTCTTAATGATTCATTTATATACTATATTCTTGTCAAGGCAATTATTTTGTAAAGGACATACGGACTTTTTCTACAATTACATTTCTTCTCAATGTTATTTCCAGACCTTAAGCTATTCACATTATTGTTTACAGGTGTACTACTATTATTAATATTTAAACTATTATCGTTATTCACGTTAACTAATGTATTGTGATTATTATTGTTATTATTGCTAATTATAAGTTGGTTCAAATTAAGATTTTTATTATTTATTATTGCTATATTTTGAGCAATATTCATAGTTGTTGAATAAGAAAGTTTAACTATTGAACATAAAGTAATATTTATGTGACCTAGGGAAGCATTTATCCAGGGCTTTAAAAAATAAGTATGCTACCGGTGTTTTAATAGCTAAAGATGCTGGCGGAGTATACCAAATTATAGATCTAGTTCTTGTTTTCTTCACGGATGTACACCTCAAGTTGTTGATTTTATCTTCATTTTTATTATGGATAGTGTGATTATAATTAATATTATTGTCAGTATTTTTTCTATATACTCAATATTATTGTTATATCCAGCTTTATGTAACGCTTCATTTTAATGGACAGCCTTACTATTAAATGTGGATCTATTAGCAGATAGCCTGGATATTCTTCGTTGAACACTGTTGACTATTGCATTCTTAACACTTTTAGGATGATTAGAATAAAAACTAACATAATTTAAATTCTCATTCAGTTTATTGAAAGGATAATAAAAGCCTGAGCTAAAATTAAGAGTCACGTCTAAAAAAATAATTATTTTGTTATTATTTTCTACTTCTAATTTCATCGTAATTTTTTCAAAAATGCTATAATTACTTTCTTTACCCTATTTAATGTACTATTATTATGTTTTTCTACAATAAATAGTATGTCGTCTCTATATAAACCTCCGGTAATCTCCGGCAGTTTTCTGTTTATCATGTTAAGGATAAACATTTCCATAGGATCCGTAACTTGCGCCGAATCAGACGAACCCATAGTAATGTCAAAATTCTTGTCTATCTGATCCTGTCCAAAGATCATTATTAAAATCAATAGTGTTCAAATCCCGCCGAGGTTAACTTTGCCTTTCATCCTTACGGGGTCGATAAAATAAAGTACCAGTAATGTACTGGGTAATTGCTGGCCTTGTGCCAAAAGTAGAAACAATTATTAAAATCAATAAATGAATAGGGCGGTGGATTGGCAGTATAGGTAGAGGGTCGGACGCCATGCTTTCCAGCATAGTTACGTCCCTTTACGATCTGAGTTCAAATCCCGCCGAGGTTGACTTTGCCTTTCATCCTTACGGGGTCGATAAAATAAAGTACCAGTAATGCACTGGATAATTGCTGGCCTTGTGCCTAAAGTAGAAACAATTATTAAAATCAATAAAATTTCGCCTTGCTGTCAAAATAATATTTATCTCATCACTAGATAAGTCCGTATGTTTATATGCATATGATAACGCCTTATTTAAAAATATTAGGTGTTATCGAGGAATAATGACTCGTTATGTCCATTTGAATGAGCTTATAATTATTTTTATTTTTGATATTATTGAACCAATCTATGATTTCACTAGTGCCTTTCCATAGGTTTAGCCATGACCTCAATTTAAGAGTTGGTAAAATCCTATCTATTATATGTTTACTAATTAATTCAAGATCTGATTTTGAATGTGCTATAAGTCTAACTGGCAGGTAGGTCCACCTCGAAATTTCTTTGATGGTCTTTAAAATTTATCCGCGGTTGCTTAGGTATGAAGGGTTCGGTTTTCGCTCTATTCCAAGATTGGGGTCAATTTCAAATGCAACATTATTAATATCCAATAAATCCTCACTTCGGGCCTTTTTATAATTTTTCCTCAATTCTTTTAGAATTAAGTCATTATATTTTGTTCTTTCAATCCCATATAGTTTGTTCGTTTTGTTTGATTTCACTAATATTTTATTCACTTTTTGCATGTCCTCATTTTTTTCTTTAGACCTCTGAGGTATTCCTGGCCACTATATGTGTTTGTTTTTCAATTTAATATTCCTTAATATATTTATTATTTCGTTTTAGAAATTCCCCAAGAGTTTGTTGTAAGGAGGATATTTCCTAGATTTAAAGATATGATCAACATGTTGGTGATTTTCTTATTACTCTTTATTTACTCTTTATTGTCAAAGTGGAAAGCACGCCACCGCAGTCTTCTTATGGATGGGTTTTTTTTTTACAATAAGGTGTCTCATATATTCATCGTTAGATAGTAGAAGAATATCCTTGACAGATGCAGAAATCCTAAAGAATTCCATCATTTATTAGTAATCTATTGCAGAAGAAGCGCTCAACCTTCCGGGAGTTAAATATGAGAAAAGATTAATATGGTTCGTTGATTACACCATGGAATACAATTTTACAATAGATTAAAAGCCCTCAACAGAGAGTTTTCCTGGAGTTATATATATATATATATATATATATATATATATATATATATATATATATATATATATATATATATATATATATATATATATTAACGGTTGGTCAATCAATGATAAACATTGATTACCAGCTAAACCAACTTTAGATATATGAAATATATGGAAACAAAGACCAATCCAAACCAAATAGTGACTGTGTTTAATTATATATGTCTGGCAATATTATAACAGCATGACCCTCCCCAAATATAAAAATATGTGTTTCAACACACGATTTCATATTTAAAAAAAAATATAGATATATAAGGAATAAGAATTAAAAATGCAATATTTATTTACTTTAATGATTTCAGAGCTCTTTTGATTTTCACAAGTAAATTTTAGGTGGAGGGTTTGTGTTTCTGTTGTGTCTTCTCTCGCATCTAATTTGAGTTCGAAAATTCTTTCTGTTTTATATGGAAAATGTTTGATAATTCTTTAAAATGCAATTTGGTTGGTAGATACCTGTCACGTGATTATTTACAGTCCATGACCACTGGAGTACAGAAAGCTGAATTCAAAGCAAAGATCCCAAAACATTTCCTATACTGCGCTAAATTCAGCTCTCGGTAATCAGAAGAAAGGATGCAGGAGGAAACAACCGACTTAGAAACTCCAATTTGGTATTTGGGTCAACCAACATCTATCCTCATTAATCTTATATAATGACCGAAATAATACGATCGCGATTACAACCAGCCGAAATGGGGTTCCTCCAACAGGTCATTATAGCAATATTACTAGAGAGCGTAGTGCACAGATCGGTTAGTCAATCAAATTAGAGTCGTTGCTTCTCAGAGCAACCGCAGTTCTGATACTGACAGAATGAACGAGCAAATCAAAGTGACTGGTGTTCCGAAATTTTACTACGATCATCTTGCTTGTATATAATCCATGATCTGCAGGTCCCGCCTCGGAATAATCTGGATCGATCGAAAATAGTTGTTTCTAATAGGACACGCTGGAAGTTGTGCTTCGGTCTGTTCCAAAAAGAAGGTCCGCAAATAAGTATACATACCACCCGATATATATATATATATATATATATATATATATATATATGTGTGTGTGTGTGTGTGTGTGTGGTTGTGTGCGTGTGTCTGTGCGTGCGTATGTATGTGTGTGTGCGGGTGTTCGTGCGTGTGTGTGTATGCTTGTATGTATGTTTGTGCGTGTGTATGTGCTTGTGTGTATCTGTGTGTATGTGTGTGCTTGTGTGTGTGTACGTGCTTGTGTGTGTGTGTGTGTGTTACAGAAAATGCTTCCCTACTGAATTGATAAGCCTCTTAACTGTTTACCGTATCATTCACAATTTCCTCATCATTCTGTCGTCTGTTTCTGTTTTCGTGACTTCCTGTTTTGTGCAATTTCATTTCTTTTCCTGCGTTCTATAAAGATGTATTTACAAGTTCTTTATTACCGATCTCACTCTCTCTATTTCTCTCTGTCTCTCTCTCACTCTCAATCTCTCTTGCACTCATTATCTATCTCTCTCCCTGTCTCTCTCTCTCTATATATATATATATTTATGTTGCATGGGAGGGGGGACAAATATGTCGGCGGTGCAACACCCTGAGAACCTTGAGAGGGCCATAACAGATCGGGGCCGAGATATCGGACGCACAAGAAGTGACAGCACAACATGCAACTATAGAGCTGGCACCCAGTGCCCCCTACAGGGAAAATGCTTAATGAAAGACTTAATATACAAGTGTGTGGTTACAACCCAAAATGCGCATCGAACCTGCATCGGCACAACATCCACGCCCTTTAAATCGCGGATGTATAATCACACGAATTCCTTCAGGGACCGTAGCAAAAGTAACTCTACTAGGTTAGCGGACCTCGTGTCGGACATGAAAGACCACGGCAATCCTCTGGAAAGGAGTATCGTTCGCCACGCGAGGGCATATTCGGCCGGAAGTAGAACGTGCCGATTGTGCCTACACGAGCCATGGAGATAGTCAGACTGAAGTATGAAGCCGTCAACCTGAAGTCTGAAATTATCATGACATGCAGACACCGGAGAAGATGCACATTTGCAGCATGGAACCCGCCGGGTGACCCAGGCAGGGGGCATGGGAATGAGTACGCACAGACCCGATTTGTCTGGCGGGATTAAGGGACATGACACCATGCCATGATGACAGTGTCCGACCCGTGGGGCAATCATATGTAAACCGGGAGCGAACGTGAACGGGCACACAACATTGGAAGATACACCACATGAGCCGGGAGCGGCTGACACGCGTCCCACTGCCACCCGGTCCTGTGCAATAAACGTATAGAACAGCACACCCCAGCCACGGTGCCATGACCCATGGCGACCGTGACAAGCGTCACATTGAATGTGTACACCATCAATTGAGTCTATATACTCTACACCTGTTCCACTTTGGAACAGTGATTATTAATATCATTATTGTTGTATCATTTTTCTGTTACTGTTACCTGTTCTATACACGGACACAAGTTTGCATCTCATAATACATGTGTGTAGTATATCGCATGGACGCACGCACCTTCTCATGTAAACTCCCGTATTTTTAATTTTATTTAACCAGTTCCTTTATTTTACCCCTTCTTTTCTTGTACTTATTTATGCAGTTACATACAGATTCTAATGTACCTTAAAATATTGTAAATTTATTTATTTATATTATTTTATTATCATATTGTGTTTATGTTACCGTGTTTTTATGCGTGGACATGTGTGTGGGTATATGTGCCTGTGTGTGTGAGTAGATGCGTATGTATCCATATATATACGTGGGTACTGAGGTGTGCGTATGGGCTTGGGTGCGAGTGTGCAGGAGCTTATACGCGCCTGTATGTGCAGACACGTGCACATATATGCATATGTGGCGGAATGTGAGTGTATGTGTACGTGGGTATGTGTATATGTGTGTCTATATATGAGCATATATATATATATATATATATATATATATATATATATATATATATATATATATATATATATATATATGTGTGTGTGTCTATTTATGTATGTGTGAGTATATATATATATATCTTTCTCTCTTTCTCCTATGCTTGCCACTCCTTCGTTCCTAATTTTTATTTCTATTCAGATTGTTTTTCACATCCGCTTCTTACTTGTCTACACTTTACCTTTTTCTGTTACACATTGCTAAAGGAAACGTATTCTGCTCTATATTTTCCCTATACCTATATAATAATCTCCAGCCGCACTCATAAATAGATTAATTTTTCTACCTAGATTTTATATATATATTTTTATTTATTTCTTCTTCTCTCCCACCCTTTCTTTATTAATAACATTTCTATTATTTCCTAACAGTTTCTACTTTTGGCACAAGGCCAGCACTTATCCAGTAGATTATGGTACTTTATTTTATCGACCCCGTAAGGATGAAAGGGAAAGTGAACCTCGGCGGGATTTGAACTCAGAAGGTAATGGATCGTAACTTTACTGTAAAGCATGGAGTCCGACTCTCTACCGATTATTTAATAACAATGTTTAATAGACGTTTCGTTTTACTAAACAAAGCATCACAACGAAAATGTTTCATTAATTACAGTAAAGCACACTACATTATTGTCTCTTTACTATTAGGACTTTTTAATTTTCGTTCATTCCTCTTTCCTTACTCCTATCACAGGAATATTATCACAGCATATCATACTTTTAATATTCGTATCACTTTATGTCAAGAATTACCACCAATACGAATCAAATGTCTTATGCATTTTGCGGAATCTGCTCATGAACGATGTTGACATCTTTCGAGCACTCTGCGCTTAAAGGATACTTTCCTCCCTTCCTTGGAACATATTCAGACGCCCTGAAACTGGTCATTGATACGGACTTCTTTCCCTACATAAACATAAAATCAAATGTTGAAAATCCAGAAGGATTATCACTGGAAGGCTGTCTTAGAAAGGCATATTTCTTATCGCTCTAAATAGTCTGTGGGGACGGGAAAATAGCAAAGGCACATAATTCTCCGACTCATCAATATCAGTAAATATATAAAGTATTTGAGGTGATGGAGAATATATGAAATATTTCAATAAGATGAAATCATTCTATATTCCATCAAATGTTTGAAGAAGTATTTAATTATTTACTCCGAAGGGCAAGAAGGATAAACGTATAGCATAAATTGTCATGCACTGATGAATGAATGTGAATGCCTTTCACTAATTATATCTCAAATCGAAAATGTCACATTTGAGTAAATTGACATAAGTCCAGTATGTATATGGTTACAGCAAACCAGAATATTGATCATATATATATAATTTGAAAATGTAAATATGAAACCCGATGAATAGATTTTGTAGGTGTTTGTGCATCATATGCAATCTATGTCCAAGATAAATACAGTTGAAATGAAATAAATTCGTGTTACATTAATATTCCATATTAAATATTTCCTATAACATTCTTAGTACAGGAAGCCTCTTGATTTCACAATAGTTTGCCACAGTAAATGTCATAAAAAAACGTTTCCAGCTAAAGAGAATGTACATGATACCCATGAATGTGTGTAGTAAAGTTACCATCATGTTGCCTATAAGAATGGACATGATTATAGAAAATGGTAAATATTTGCTGCTGTGAATTGGAATATTTCATACCACGCGGTATAGGATGATTAATACAAATTCCAAATAGTCGTGTTTTATATATGTAATATTTAGTTTAGAATATACCGAGATATAGTTATTGATGATATAACTATAAATTGGTCAAACATACAGAAAAAAGAAAGCCGTAATAGAAAGGACTATGAATGCGATAAATGAGAGGAGGAAAATGGAAATAGCATGGAAAATTAAGAAAATGAAGAAATAAAGAGGGAATAGGAGGGGGTGAGAGACACTACGCTTCGATCAGAGATTTATTTCGTCTGCCCCGCGCTGACAAAATGGTAAAGGCATTTCTGTTGACAAAGGCCAGTGGCACCTGATGTAAAAGCTACTCCACGTCTCAGGGTTCCTTCTCTAAACGGGCTGCTGTCATTCCGATGTTACGGAGGAGGTCAGCTGAAAAGGATCCGAGGATGCAGCAGGTCTCGACGGCGACCGGTGCAAAGGGGTGGTGTCGGGACAAGCCACGGTATTTGGTCGTTGTCGCGTCCTCTGTTTTACGGGCCGCAATAACGGGGTTACTTTTGTCTCTGCCTTCTGCGACCTGAGTACAAACCACCAACTTTAACACTCACTTATTTGAGGTTGATACACACGTTCACTCCATTTCTAATGTCGATTCTTCCTCTATATCTCCTTCTCACTTCACTCTTTTGATCGCTCTTTTCTCTCTTTTTTTTGTATTGAAGAAATCATTTGTCTTCAGTAAGGAAAGGTATTGGCTACATTATACTAAGATATCCAAAGGCATACCCCTTCAACATCCACGAAGATTTGCTAGTAATATTCGTGTAAAGATATTCAATATTGTATTGGGATATCCAGAAATAAATATGTGATTGTGAGCCGACTTCCTCACACTATTGAAATGTCATACAGAATAAAATAATATAAAGTTTTTCAGAAACACTTGACACGATAGAGTTACCGATAATACTAACCCAACTTTGGAATTGAAACCATTGTATAGAGATTTCAAGACACCTGTGGCCTCCTATGAGTTTTTGATGAATCTCCGAATCACAAGCAAACAAAGGGGATTGGATAACCAATGGTAAGAATTTGGAACCAGTTTCCCTAGCAAGTAATAAATTGATATAGAATATAAATCCAAAAATATTACATGTGGTGTCCGTTTTACGAAATTAGCTAGATGACTAAAACTGAACACTTAGTAATGTAGCAGAAGATATGGCATGTTTGGTACTAATTGATAATATGTAATAGAAAATAAGGCAACAAGGTAAGATATGTAAAATGTTTGTAAGAAATCTAGGTAATGTGAATTACAACAATGAAAAGGAAATAGAATTTCGCAGGAGAGCTTTCAGAACCGAAACAGTAAATAGCTCTCCAAACAACTGGATGTATACTGCGCAAATTACTGTCTATAGGATTAAGGAAATAATTACCTATAACTTGATCACTTCAACTCTAAAATTGTTCTAGTACAATAGCATATATACATAATCATAACAAGATAAATATATGATGAGGATTGTGAAGTAGTAGCATTAAAACAGCAATCATAATCCGCATAGTTCTCAGAACCCCGAGAACAAATCTTAGGCAAAAGCCATCTTGTTAAACATCACAGCCACTATATACACAATTATCACCACAAAATACTCAATACCCATGCCTATTGTTTTTCTAAGCCTGCAAATATATATCTATAGCCACCAAAACTCTAGTCATTATTCTTTTTATTTTTTCTGCTGTTGTGTTAATGCTTATTCCCCAATATCATTTCTTCTATTAACACTGTCTTCTTGGGTTACTGTAAATTACCATTGACTTTCTCTACATCCCACAATGCAAGGGAACCTATGATAACGACAAATATCATTCCTCACTGACAGACCGATGATCGAAACATGACACCTTATCAGTCATTGTTGCCAGCATGTGTTTATATTTGCTATGTTTTTACACACGCACACATACACAGATACATGCATAACGACACACACATACACACAAAAACATACATACACCTATGCAGAAATATATATTTTATAAAATTCGCTCTATCTTACAATATTTATATCCGCCATTTTGTTTTCATTTTGATTGATCGACTAGAGTTATAGCAATCTGAACTCTTTGTTTGCTTTACTTCTTCATTTCACTCCTTTCTTAATGAAATTGTGATAGAATGCAAATAGACATTGTCAGGAAAACATTTTCCTAGAAATATCTCAGACGTGAAAGCAACTATATTGTCTTTCAATGATCTATTTAATATTCATTTGAGGCTCACCTACAATAAGAAAAAAATATTTGTAGACACAGTAATTCGCTTTCCAGAGTGTTTATGATTATCATGCTTTTTTTGTTAACGCATGAGTGTGATAAGTGTGTCCTTAGTTATATATTTGTATGCATCTTTTTGGGTGTATTTGCATATAGAAACTTGCATATGTTTGGAAATATAACGGATGTATATGAGTAGACGTGTCTCAGTATCTAGAAACAGATATTCCTGTATCATAGCTTATCTCTTGTTATATGTAAGTGCGTATTTGCTATTATGTTATCTCACACGCAGATATAAACATTACACGTGCACACACACACTCACCCACACATACACACACAGACACACGAACACACACACACACACATGCATATATATATGTATATATATACATACATATATGCATATCCATGCTATACTATTGTTCGTTTACTGATTTCAGTAATTATACCGTGGCTATGCAGGATTATCACCTAATATAGTTTTAAGTATATAACTATGCACACACACATACACACATATATATACGTATAAATATATATACATACATACATCTATGTGTTTTTGTGTCTATGTACGTAAGTATGTGAATGTGTTTGATGAAACTATCAACTATTCAAACCTTATCACGAAATATATAATGTAAAATACCAAAATCACCAAATAGAACCAAAAATAAATGACAAAAACAGAGATTAGAAACAAAACCATTCAAAAACAAAAAAAAGAAAAATCTCGAAGGTGACAAACAGTAGAAACTTGACATAAACAAACCTATTAATGTATGAGAGTAAAAACAAACAAAAAAACAAAGGAAAGATGTAGTTTAGTGATTTTCAAAGAACGTTGTTGGATATGCATATTATTATTTTTAGTTTCAGCTACGAAAGAATACACTTTAAAATATAGTATTCAGGAATAATAGATTTGAAGCCCTAGAGTGTTGAGAATAATTCAATTCAAATTTGGGAAGGGAAATGTGATAAAAACAGAATGAAATTCTCTATTAGTTCATTCACTGAAGCAAATAAATCTATTGCTGTAAATTGTGTTTTTTAAACAACCATCTGCTCTCTAGAAATTCTATATATCTTCGAGTTGCTTTTATTTTAATTCATCATGACTTTCATTTCTTTTATGGTATATATATATTATTTGTATTTTTTATTTAATATATTTTCTCAACATTTCTTCTTTATTCTGGCTGACACCTTACACATATAATCTATTACTCCATTTATAACAATATTTACTTCTACACGTTCGCTATAAGGGTAACTTCATGTCTTTCTACTGTATTCTCAAATCTCCCAATCTGTATAAATTGTTGTTATATATTATGATTTCAAAAGGAAAAAAATATATTTATCATCAGGTACTACAGCTGCTGCTATTACTACTACTACTACTACTACTACTACTACTACTACTACTACTACTACTACTACTACTACTACTAATATTGCCACTCTTCATATCTTTTCAAATATCCATACTTTGTGTTTATGTTTGTGTGTCATGTGACAGGGTGCCATGTGCTATGATGATGTCTGTCGATTTAGAATCATTGTAACTATTAAAAACCAAAACTCACAGAATACAAAGGCCTTATTTCATCCATGTTTAGACAATGTATATGTCGTAATATTTTTTCTTTCCGATATTATTCACGATTTCATTGGTAATACATTTCCTTTGGTACCTGACGGAGACGTACTTCAATAACGTTTAAAACATGGTGAGATATAGTATTTCTTATAGAATATTATTTCAAGGGGGTAAAAACGACAGCCAGACATACATACATATATTATAAGGGCGCGTTCTGGACGCAGATGGAATTGTGGGAAGTGACGTAATGCAGACAGCCATGCATACAGATATAGATTATAAGGGCGTGACGTTATATGTATGTATCTAAAAAGAGAAAGACTAATAATTATAGAGAGAGATCTCTAAATCGCCTAATGCGGTATCTAGGGCATTGACAATTGTAAATGTATTTTGCTGAGAACACTCCCTGAAACATAAGTATTAGATGTGTAAAGATTGAAAACAGTCGGTTGGGTGCTTCTCGAGTTTTAGGGTTTCAAACTCACACACACACAGACAGACGACATCCTCAGTTTTATACATATAGATAAATAAAGTTGTTTAGCAACGAGTGTTAGCTAATCCTTCCCACCCAAATGTTAAATGTTTGTTTGTGTCTATGGCTGTGTGTGAGTCTTTGTAGGAGGAAACTTATCACCTGGCCAAATGGAATCACAAAATAAATAATTGAAAATAAGTTACAAACTGAACCAATACAACCAGAAGTAAATAACGAAAACAGAAATTTGAAACTAAAATATACAAAAACAAGCTAATTCAAAGGTGAAAGACAGTAGACAAGTAGAACCTTGACATAGACAAACCTCTTAATGTATGAGATTATAACCAAACAGCACTACGAGGAATACTTTAACACAATTCCCAAGTCATATCAACTTTTAAGATGTGACAAGTGAGGACATTTGAATTAAAGGTACAATCTATCTGAAGATGTTCCAAGTCATTTACGTCTATTCAAATTTACTCACATGTCTTGGGGTGAATCAGAGATATAGTAAATACAATCTGAACAAAGCTCTACTCTATGGGATCGAACCACGTACATCATGGTTGCGAATGAAATTTAATTTCCTTAACACAAACAGAGAATACACCAATATAATTTTACACTAATTCTACCAGAACGTAAAAAACAAAGCACAACCATCCTATAAAGTATCCGTAAAATATATTAAACCTTACTATTTCTTACACGACACGCGACGAACGGGGTGCGTCGTGAGAACGCCGGATAGAATGATTTCCGCTATACGTTTTGGCTCACTGCTCTCTGAATTCAGATCCTCTCAAGTTCAACTTTGCTTTTTCTCCATTCAGGGTTAATAAAAAAACTACCAGTTACGTACTACGGTCTTTACTTCCTCTATATCTCTTTCTTACTTATGTCTTCACATTCTCGCCCCTTGACAAGAAGAAATCTGCAATATTTATAAGGTTTATACGTTACCGTCATGAGTTACCGTCCAAGAAATATTCTATAAACCAGGTATGAAATACATTTTGAAAGGCGTACAGGGAGCTTTATATATATAACCATTTAATACGACCCTATGTGTATACGTATTCTTACCGTGACAAAAAGATGAGGTTTTATGTTGTCGCACGTTCTTCCATAAATAGCACCCCAATCTTCCTCAATTCACATCCGAATGTCTTAAAAAGTCACAGTATAATCTAAATCTTGGTACGTGTAAGAGTCGTAATGTTTTTTACAGGAAGGATTATCATCATAAGTTATGTTTATTCGGTAATGATCCTCAGCAAATCATACATATTAATACAATAGTGTATCGCCATTTCTATTAAACGTAAAGCATTGATATTTATACCTTTATTTATTGCTCAATTAGTGGTGTCACACATTACACTGCGTCCCTGCCGTAACATCGTCTTAAAAGGATTAGTCGAGCATACCAACACAAGTACTTATTTTATTGGACCTTATTTGTCAAATAACTAAGTTAGCGTACAATATCCTACAGATCGGCAAAAAACGTAAGTACATGCATGTTTCTCTCGTCTCTCTGTATATAATTGTATATATATGTGGTAGGATTCTACAATTTCCATTTACGAAATTACACGCATACAACATTGCTCGTCACAGAGCTGTAATAAAATGGATTTGACTAAGTTGTCACGTACAACGTTCTAACCCAAAACCCCGTCATAACAAAACAATTTCCTAACCACACAGCGATGTCAGCGAGGATGTGGAGTTTCTCAGTAACATTACACCTGTTATTAATGGCAACATAACTTGCAGATTAATATAAATAGAGAAATGTTTGCAATATTGCAGAAGGTTTTTACACGATAATAGGATTAATCATGAATCCCTTTTGAAATAATATTATTTCAGTTTTATGCATCGATCCAGCAGAGAAGCACGAATATTAGAATTCAGTAAACAAATATGTATGCATTTGTACTTGTCAAATGATTGTTCAAATATAATTCGTTGAAAACCAAAGTCTTCACTGTTGTATTGCTGTAGTACATATTTTAATGTAAATTAATGTGTTTGTTTACATATTCAATTTGTTTACGTTTCCTTTGTCACCGTTTTTATTTTGCAAATGGCTAATAATAGTAGTATTCGCTTCACAGAGAACAACACTGCTTAAGTAAGTGAATCGGCATGGTGGGGGAATACAAGACAGTGCTTGACCTGATGTTCATCAAATATATCATAAAGAGAGCTGGTTCCATCTGTCAATCGAATGATTTTTCTGCTTAACTGTATCTTTTAGCTATATATATTTCCCCGATTCTCTCTATACCTATCACTATGTACATTTTGTTTTGTTTTATTTTTTCGATTTCTTCTTTTGGGCATTAATCTGCGGTCATGCTTCATTTAGTTGATCATATCGACTCCAGAGCCTTATTTATTGTCCCTCTTATTATATTATATACAGATACGGATACACACACACACAAACATATATGTATATATATATATATATATATATATATATATATATATATATATATATAAGTGTTGTGTAACCATTTCTATCTAACTCGTCCCATGGACTGAGTGCTGTACCACTACGGATATTACCTTCCAGTGTTCCACCACTATATATATATATATATATATATATATATATATATATATATATATGTGTGTGTGTGTGTGTGTATGAATGTGTGTATGTAGGTCTACGTGTATATATATATATATATATATATATATATGTATATATATATATATATATATATATATATATATATATATATATATATATATATATATATATATATATATATATATATATATATATAGGTAAAAGGAAAAGAAAATGCTGACAAATTGTTCCAAGTGAAAAATAGTTTAATTAGGAATAAGTAAAAATTAGTAATACGTATTGGTTAGTGTTCAGTTTTGGTTTTAAGTTTCTACCGGTTGCGCATTTCTAATGCTTTCAAAAATAATTTTGAGATAGAGCGCCCGTAATGTTTGCTCTAATCTGTGTTGTGTAACCACAGATTAGAGCAAACGTCACGGACGCTCTATCTCAAAATTATTTTTGAGAAGCATTAGAAATGTGCAACCGGTAGAAACTTAAAACCAAAACTGACTACTAACCAATACTTATTACTAATTTTTACTTATTCCTAATTAAACTATTTTTCACCGGGAACAATTTGTCACCATTTTCTTTTCCTTTTACCAATATATCACAACTCGTGTGTTACAACTCTATTCTTTTAAATATATATATATATATATATATATATATATATATATATATATATATATAAGTCCAAAATGAATTTAATGTAAATCGAAATCATGGGTGTCATGAGAAAAAGCATGCGCCAATAAATCCTGAGAATTAAGCTCAAAGATAAATACATCTGGGCATATTATAATAACTAGAGATTGATTAACATATAAAAATACATGAATAATCACAGGAGATAATTCAAGCTTGCGTGTAACCGCGCATAGCTAGTTTAGGCAATATTTACCTTTAAAAGTGATTAACATTCCTTGTATATATCCCATTAAAGAAATATATTTCACCAATTAATCAGATGGTAAGTCACGGAAAGTGGATATTATTGGATTGTCAACAAGGAATTGATAATAAATCCAGCTATTAGAGCTTACAGGGCGTGATCAAATCTTCAACTATCCGCTACCACGTGTTGCGTCTACACAAGATAGCGGTTTCGTTTCAGTGGCGTGAAAAGGTTTTCGACAACTAGAAATAGCAGCCAAAATTCTTCTGTTGAGAAGAATGTTATATATATATATATATGGTATATATGGTAGCACAGTGGTCCGGATAACCAAATATGTGGTTTCGACTCCCATGTACGTCCTGTAATGAGAGCATATTCAACTCCAATGCAGAGTATTATGACAAGGCCCTAGCAGAATCTGGTTACAGGAGTAGATTGTCATATATACATAAGGACTCCCAAACCATGAGTGTGAAACCTACCAACATAATCACAAAGCCTAACCAACTTAGAGGCAAGAATAATAGTACGAACCCTAATGGCGGTAACCCAGCTAAATGTAAACCACGTAAAGACAATACTAGAATCCCTCACCACAACTCTAAAACAGTAAATGATCACGCCATGAACATAAACCATCCGGGCTTAAGCAAAACAGACAACGCCACTAACGTTATTAACGGAACCCAACAAAATAGTATGCACAGTAGCGAGACTCACCCCACAGATAAGAAAAATAGAAGAAGGAAAAACATGTATTTTAACCCACCTTTTAACTCTGAGGTCCTCACTAACCTCCCCAGAGTATTCTTCTCATTATTGGAAAAAAACTTCCCACCAGGCAATATATATCGCAACATAATTAACACAAACGTAATTAAATTATCCTATTCGACCACACCTAACCTCGCATCACACCTAGCACGCACGAACATTATGAAAACTGGGGAAGGTTTCGAAGCAATTAAAATGGCAGTTAACCACCAGCAACCGAATACACTGGAAAATGGGCAACATAATAGCATCAATGAACCATCTATTGATATTGAGGCACCTAGTGATAATGCTAGTAACCAAACTTCGGGAGGTACGCTAACTAATCGAACCCGCAGTTGCAATTGTAGGCGGAGTAGTAATTGTCCCCTAAGGGGGGATTGCCTCATGAAAAACATCGTATATGCATGTGACGTAACCACACACAACTCTACCAAAATATATATAGGAGCAACGTCCAATACATTTAAAACTAGATTTAACGCGCATATATACACATTTAGACACGATAGACATAAGAATGCCACCTCACTGGCGATATACATCTCCTTTTTAATAAATAATAGTACCCCATACAAACTTTTTTGGAGGAAGCTTACTAGATCCACGCCATACCGACCGCAGAGCGGAAGTTGTGACCTGTGTTTACTGGAATGCCATACCATAATACACTCTAAACTGAACCTGCTTAACAGGAAATCGGAAAAATGTTCTCCTCTTGCCATCACATAATCCTGAGTACCTTCTATTTTAAAGCTAGCACATAGACGTAAAATATATCACGCAACCCCCACCTAGACTATAGCCCCACCCCCCTCCCCCAACCCGTAATCCAGATCGATAGGTACCCTAAGGGTGGAACAGTCCCCTACAAGGTTGGTATTTTTGCGTGTGTTTGTATGTGTGTGTGTGTGTGTATTCTCCTTTTCACTCTCTCACACACACACACACAGACATATGTATGTGTGTGTGCGTACGTGTGTGCATGCATGCATGCATGTGTGCGTGCATTGTATGCATGTACATTGTATATTGTATATTGTATGCATGCGTATTATATTGTGTGTATGTGTATATGTGACATGTATGTGAATATATGTACGTATGCATGTGTGTATGTGTGTATGATGTGTGTATATACGTGTATATGTATGTATACTTTTCTGTAGAAATCCTCTCTATATGTGGTGTTTGGCATGAATTCCTCCTATAATGCTCTTCTTTGGGAGGAGCACGATATGTAGAGTAACACATATGTATTGTTGAAGTTGAAACTGAGAACCACCACCCTTCCTGCTGAGGACCAGAACACCATTCTCCGCAATATAAGAGAGAAATGCGCTTGCCGAACTATTGATGACCATAACATCACATTCCAAGGTAATGGCAAAACACAGTGAATGCTATGCACGACCAGAACACCACAACATGCATATCGGAGCAACACATATAATATCAATAGGCGAATCAACTGAATTTTTTGAGTTGAGATACATATGGATGTGCGTCTGTGTGTATCGGACACACGTACACATAAAGAAGCTGCTGACCTAAATGTACCTGTCATGCCTGTCTGAATTCCTAAGGGAATTTTCGGCCAGTTGCTGTCTTGACCGATTGTAGTATCAGTGGGTGAATCAATTGAGTTTTTTGAGTTGAAATACATATAAATGTGTGTCTGTGTGTGTCGGACACACGTACACATAAAGAAGCTGCTGACCTAAATATGCCTGTCATGCCTGTCTGAATTCCTAAGAGAAATTTCGGTCAGTTGCTGACTTGACCGATTAACCCCACAATTACTACGTAGCGGTTCTTGCACCTGACTGCTGGACCCGGATGAAACGAAGACGAAGAATTTCCTTGTGTATCGTTTTGTACCACAGATGCGATCTCACCCTGCCTCGTTAATGTTCTATCGACACCAAAGTTCTACGTTCGGGGCAATAGAATTGAATCCAACCACCAACAACATAGCTGGATGACCGATAATCACACCAAACCGGAGTACTGTGATCCTGGTGATTTCGAGATATACAACCACTGACACTGTTACGAAGACCAGAAAACCATACTCCATAATATTGAACCAAGTGATTGATTTGTGCGACCAAAATAACACCACACACATATTGAACTATGAATATTGGATCCTCCGTCAATGTCCGGGTGAGCAAAAATATATTTCTACCTGCATTGGAATTTATGAACTTGTGCATCTGCTGAGGTGTCAAAAACAAACGGGCATGACCGCACAGATAAACAATGGACTACGCCACGTGGCTTGAACCTGTAAGTGAATTGAAGGTTCTGTAACTCTGATACACAGATTATTTATTATTAAGATGTATAAACTTGACATAACTATTATCATCTTATATTCTCTCAACTAATCACATTTGATCATATTTCTCTATCCCGTGTTCTCCCCCCATAATTATAATATTTTTATTTTTATTTGAAAAAATCGGTTTTTTTACATTGTGTTTTCCCCTCCAAATACTCACTTATATTTCTTTATATATTCTCTATATATTTTTTTACATATATATATTTTTATCTTTTTATCTTAATTATATCCACTTTTATCCTCCTTTATATTTTACCTTATTCTTACTTTTATACCTTATTATAGTGTAATCTTCCCCATGCCTTATTATACATTATTAATTATAGATTATTATTATTACTCTTTTTCCATTTCTAATTAAGTCATGTACTTTCTCCTCCGTTATATATATAGTGTATGCCCTTTGTGTTTGTGTAGCCTCTGCACACCCTCTGCACCATACTATCGACGCCACCCCATCTATGGTTCAGCTAACCACTCGACTCCCGGGGATGAATATGACCGCAGCTAGTAAACAAGGACCCACACACCACCCCCCCGCACCAAAATTAGACTTATCGTCCCCTACTTTTGCTCTTTACTCTCTTTACTCTTTGTTCTTGAATGTTTGGTTGGTAGAGTCCATAACACCAATCAAAGTCCTTTTATAGCTCTGACGAATCCTACGGTCACGTAAGGAAGAAACATTGTAAGCCAATAAAAATCTGTTGATGTTGTAGACGCTCTTGTGTTCTTTATCATATATATATGGTATATATATATATATATATATATATATATATATATATATATATATATATATGCTGTAGAACTGCCCATGAAAGGAATTTGCCCATTATACAGGGGAAGATCATGGAATAGCTTAGATAGGACTAGACATAAGATAGGGAAAGCCACCTCATGGCTCGACATTTGTAGACGCTACCCCAGGAGGGAAATTAGCTAACCTGTTTAGAAAGAGCCAGAGAAAGACTCACTTAAAGATTAAGGTGGTAGAAAAGCCAGGAACCACCATAAAATCCCTGATCAGCAAAACCTACCCTTTTAAGAAAACCCACTGTACTAATAGGAAATGTATTATATGTAAAGTAAACCCCCGGATATAATGTAAGAATAGAAACATAGTCTATAGCATAAGATGTAC
>OZ024743.1:38914327-38916827 GCA_964016885.1 Eledone cirrhosa
ATTTGTTAATGAAGTAAGATTCCTTGCTGATGCGCTGGGTGTGGGTGGCATTATCTTTAAATTTGTAGAGGGGAAAGATTCTGAAGTTGGGATGATTTTGGGCGGCGCAGGTATCAATGTGTTCACTCAGTGGTATTTTCCTGTATTCCCGTATTTTAATTTGGGATCTATGGACAGTCATGCGTCGGCGGAGGCTGTTTTTGGTCTGGCCTATGTATTGTTCTCGACAACCTGAACAAGTTAATACATATATTAAATTTTCCGATGCACATGTGAAATTGTGTTTTACTATAAAACGTTGTCCATCTTTGAAATAGAATTCCGAACCCTCTATTAGGTTGATGCAAATGCCACAGTTGGGTCTATCGCATTTTTTTACTGTGGGTTTCGTTGTTGTGGTTGGCAGTACTTTGGCATGTGTTAAGATGTTTTTCATTGACTTGGATTGTCTTTTGCTCTTTATGATATCGTGTGTTCGTAGAATTTGGTTCATTCTATGGTCCTTTTTCAATACAGGGATGTTCTGGAGGATGGTGTCAAAGGCCTCGTTGTTGAGGGGGTTGTGTGTGGAGATGTATGGAAGAGCTTTTAGTTTTGGTTGATTTACTTTAGGGTGTCTAAGGTCCTGGGTACTGAGTTTTAGGGCACGTTGGATTCCATTGTCAATTAGTGATGCAGGGTAGTCCCTGCCTATGAGTGTGTCCTTTAGTTCTTGTAGCCGTAAGTAGCAGATGTTTTTATTGGAGACTATAGTACAGATTCTCTTGGCTAAGTTGTAGGGAATATTAATTTTAACGTGTCTAGGGTGGCAAGAGTTGAAGGGGAGGTATTGCTTGGAGTCTGTGGGCTTGTAGTATATGTCTGTTTCTAATTTTTTGTTATGGATCTTAATGAAGATGTCGAGGAAGGGGAGTTGTTGATGGCTGTATTCCATCGTGAAGTTAATATTTGTGTTGAGCCCATTTATAAGGGTGTGAAATTCTTTAAGTTTTTCGATGTTTTCGTGCCAAAGGATGAAGCAGTCATCTAGATATCGCTTCCAGTTCCTTTCAATGTGTAAGTGGAGGGTGTTTCCAAATTTGTTTAGGACTTTAGTGTAGAGGGTGATTTCTAGGTATCCCATGACTAGGTTGGCATACGTAGGGGCTGTTTTCGTTCCCATAGCGGTCCCAGATTTCTGCCTGTAGGGTTTGTTATTGAAAACGAAGTAATTGTTCTCCAAGATAAATTTGAGTCCCTCTATCACGAATTCTTTTTTGATGCGTTGTGGGAGTTCATTGTGGAAGTTATCCAGCCAGAATTGGATAGCTTCTATTCCTAGGTTGTGGGGGATGTTGGAGTATAGGTTGACTACATCGAACGTCACTAGTAGGGTTTGTTCAGAAAGTGGCATATTAGGGAGGTGATTGAGCATATGTAGGTCGTCACTTATATAGCTTTTGATGTGCTTGAGGAAGGGTTTGAGAAGGGTATCAATGAAGTTGCTAAGACGGTGCGTTTCGCAAGCGGGGCCTGCTATTATAGGTCTTAATTTGAGATCATTGGGTGAGGGGACATTGATGACTATGTCTGTGGCTTCCTTGCATGCCTTACTGATTGATTCGCTTTTATGTACTTTAGGGATACCGTAGAAAGGGCTGGATTTACTTGTGAAGTCTGTGATGAAGCTGAATTCCTTGTTAATGAGTCCTTCTTTGTATTGGTTGATTAGAGTTTTTAGGTTTCTCATAATTTTCTGTTGATTGTAGTGTTCAGCCTTTTCGTAGTATGTTTCGTTTTCCAAAGTGGAGAGCGCTAAGTTGATATAGAATTCTGTCTCCATTAGGACTACTGCACTCCCTTTATCAGCCTCTTTAATTGTAATGGTTCTGTCGGTTTTTAATCTATTTAATTCTTCCCATTCTTTCTTGTTGAGGTTTGGCTTGTGTTTTTGTCTGTGCAAGTGTTGGTAAGGGAAGTTTGTGATGTGTTCACAGAATTCGTCCAGGATTTTATTTCTACCTTTTGAAGGGGTGTAATTGCTTCTATTTCTGGCTAATGATTCATCCTCATTGTACTGGTCGAATAGTTGTTCACTAAGTCGTAACTTTCTACAGAAGTCTGTGATGTCTTCCTTCATTTCATAGTAGTTAGGACGTAGTGGGGTCGGTGTGAATTTAAGACCTTTGGAGAGTAAGTTGATAAGGTTGGGTGTTGGTTCTGCACTAGTAAGATTGATAATTTTTATTACTATCGGTTTCTCCTCCCTGTCTTGTGTTATTTTGTTTGCCTGTATCTGTGTGCTGTGTCTAAAAAATGGTTGGGGTAGAGGGGTTGTCTGCTGATGTTAAGTGGTCTCCTGTGTTTGTTATATTCCTTGTTGTTTTAAAATGTGGTTCGGGTTGGTGGTTGTAGATTGAATGGGGTGTTCCTGTACTGCGAGTATGGGTGTGTGTTTCTATGTGCCATGTTGTATTGTGGTGTTATAAGTGGCCTACGTTGTTGGTTGTGTCGTGTGGTG
>OZ024743.1:38921827-38924327 GCA_964016885.1 Eledone cirrhosa
ACACATTTAGTTACCTCGACCATTGTTTCGTCCGCATTTTAAGATATCCGATAGCTTCGGAACATAGAGCACTGGACCCTTCAGGAAGTTAGCTCAAATTTAGACAATAAATTTTCCAAAGTGATCGCACCAACAATACATTAAAAAATGGCTAAGAATCGTGACGTAGCAGTGGTCAGGTTAGAAGGAATGTGGTTAGTTGCTTACGGCTGGTGGCTTTTTCCTAGAAAGCGCAGTATAATACAGCCAATTTTGTATCTCAACCAAACGGGAGATTATTACATATAAAGGTTTGCATATATATATATATATATATATATATATATATATATATATATATATATATATATATATATATACATACGTCTTTTGCAACGGGTCACGTTGTGGCTCAATGAAAAGTTAATAAATTAAATAATCAGAGCAATATATCATAAAACATATCTATAGAATCACCAGATAAAATATATACCATTTCCTCTCCCAATTAGCGTAATTAACCATATAAAAAATCGAATAGACCAAGCTATAAGAATAAGGCTTCTATGAAGAAATCTCCAACAAATAACCGAAAACAGCCCTTCGCGCCGGCTACGACGGAATATTTATCGAATATTTCGACATCGTAATCGCCCAGATATACAGTCAATTAAACAGAATTAGGTATAAAATAAACTAGGAGAAAAGTGTACACATTTAGTTACCTCGACCATTGTTTCGTCCGCATTTTAAGATATCCGATAGCTTCGGAACATAGAGCACTGGACCCTTCAGGAAGTTAGCTCAAATTTAGACAATAAATTTTCCAAAGTGATCGCACCAACAATACATTAAAAAATGGCTAAGAATCGTGACGTAGCAGTGGTCAGGTTAGAAGGAATGTGGTTAGTTGCTTACGGCTGGTGGCTTTTTCCTAGAAAGCGCAGTATAATACAGCCAATTTTGTATCTCAACCAAACGGGAGATTATTACATATAAAGGTTTGCATATATATATATATATATATATATATATATATATATATATATATATATATATACATACGTCTTTTGCAACGGGTCACGTTGTGGCTCAATGAAAAGTTAATAAATTAAATAATCAGAGCTATATATAATAAAACATGTCTATAGAATCACCAGATAAAATATATACCATTTCCTCTCCCAATTAGCATAATTAACCATATAAAAAATCGAATAGACCAAGCTATAAGAATAAGGCTTCTATGAAGAAATCTCCAACAAATAACCGAAAACAGCGCTTCGCGCCGGCAGCGACGGAGTATTTATCGAATATTTCGACAGCGTAATATCCCAGCTATACAGTCAATTAAACAGAATTAGGTGTAAAATAAACTAGGAGAAATGTGAACACATTTAATTACCTCGACCATGGTTTCGTCCGCATTTTAAGATATCCGATAGCTCCGGAACCTAGAGCACCGGACTTTTCAGGAAGTTTGCTCAAATTTAGACAATACATTTTCCAAAGTGATCGCGCCAAGAATACATTCAAAAATGGCTAAGAATCGTGACGTAGCAGCGGTCAGGTTATGTATGTGCGCGTGTATGTGTATGTGTATGTATATATGTGTGTGTGTATGTGTGTGTATATGTGTGTGTGTTAATGACTTGTGAAATACCAAACCCAGCATGAATTCATTGAAGTGTGTCGGATGGAGAGTAGCTGATGGGCAGTATGTCAGCAAATATTGGTCAGAATTTATGATGACGTAGAAAAACAACAGCCACACAGCGGGACAAGCGAGGATGAGGTTTTTTGTAGCTAAAACCCCAGTGAGAAAATTTATTCCGAAATGATTGCAAGTGTCCGACGAACCTGCATTTCTAGAATCAGACAGATCTATACATTGCTCGTGTCTCGAGTTGTCTGCCGGCGAAACAATTGTAACACACAGTAAAATGAGTCCAGATGCATCACTGATTTTTCGTTTTATATTATATCACACTCTGCTCCGTAAGAACATAGAGTGTTAAACTGGCACACTGCCTATGGAAGCATATAGCTACTATTAAACACGCATATTATATATATATATTTATATATATATACATATATATATGTAAGAGTTGAGTTCTATTGTAGCACAAGAAAGCAATGCAAATATCGGATAAGTAGCACTCTACAGTTGTAGGACTGGAGTATTAATAATATAAGATCAAAAGATGATTAAAAGAGTTCCAAGTATTTTATTATGCGCATTTCAAAAACAAATATCATCATGGGATGATATCTGCGTTCTCATCAGATAAAATAGGGATACATGATATGAAGCTTAACAAACACTTGTGAATAGTGAAGCCTTAAATCAACATATGAAAAATAATTCAAGATTGATGTATGAGATTGAGAAAAAGTGAGGGGGGTTGAAAAGGTAAGGAAGAGGAGGAGATGAGAGTAAAGAATGGTGAGGAGGAGTATAAGAAGGAAGGATGACAGAGGAGAAGAGATGGGTGATATAGAGAGAGAGATAGCCTTT
>OZ024743.1:38929327-39004327 GCA_964016885.1 Eledone cirrhosa
TCAACTGCCCATAAGTGTTGAGGGCAAACGCCCGAAATGCTTTCGCTGTGGATCGAAGACTCACCTCAGGGCCTTCTGCAACGAGAAGACCCTGAGAAAGGAGAAAACCCCCCTCCTCCCGAATCCGGTTCCACGGCTACCAGCAACAGGACAAGCGGCAACCAGGAACGATAGGTCCGTGGCACCCATACCCACTCCACGGAAATCAAAGACAGCAGCAGCAGTGGAAATATTAACAACAACAACAGCAATACCAAATGCAGCTGCAACAGAGACTCCAGTGCAAACATCACCAACAACAACAAGTGAAAGAGTGGAGCTGGTACCCCTCCCCGACCTTACAGAATCAGACATGGAGTGTGAGGTGGGAGAGGGATGGCAAAAGGTCTCAAGAAGGCACAAACGCAGAAGCAGCGCATCGTCGCCTTTGAAAAGGGAGGAAAGAAATGAGAAAAGGGTAAAGTCTACTGCAAAGAGACCCACAGCAGCAACACCACCAACACCATCACCACCCACACCAGCACCACCATCACCACCGGCGACAACCCCACCGCCAACAACACCTTCAACACCACCACCACAAGCACCAACATCGCAAACACAACAACAAAACACACACACCCAGCAACAACGACAAGAAAATAGCAGAAACACACCCCACCCCCAGAAAAACAAATGCACGGCAATAAACACACACAACAAGAAACTAATGACTTACATAATTGAACACACAGACATTTCACAACAGGACTACATAATACCAGCACCAATCAAAACGCCAACTAACATAAGACTGCTAAAAATAGCACAGAAACAATACACAAACATTAAAACGAAATTCCCCAACGCAGTTGGTGATTTCAGGGACCTAGGAGGAACCATTAATCGAAGAGTATATTCAGACATTCTCTTAGAAGAGCCGACGACCAGCCGAAGGGACGATTCAACGGTCCCTTCACCAGACGATCAAGTGAAAAGGGATGTAAAAACCATCCCTCCTCTACCAAAAATACGGTAAGTGGTCTTTCCCATCTTTTCCACTCTATTTTAAACATGACCTCACTCAGAATAGGCAGCATAAATGCGCGTGGCTTGGGGTCGTCATGGAAGCAGGGTCACCTGCTCAACGACCTCAGGTCACTAAACATAGATGTAGTGGCCATCAGCGAGACCAGAATCTCCGAAGCACGGGCCTTCGCACCGATCTTCGGCGGCTACGATGTGTACGCATCTCCCAGCCGTCCTGGATCGGGTGGAGGAGTTGCTGTGCTTTTTCGGAGAGGTTTGGATCTCGCCATACGGGCCATCTTCCTGGACCCAGAGGGTAAGCTGGTGGTGCTGGACGTGACCAGCGGAGACGGGCAAGCTTTCAGGCTAGTGGCCGTCTATGCCCCGACAGGAGCAGGGCGGCCTGATTTCTTCCGGCGTCTGGAGACCTTTCTTGGAACGTCGCGCTCTTTAGTGTTAGTGGGCGACTGGAACGGGATCTTAGATGCACGCTGGGACTGTGTGGGATTAGCGGATAGGGGTGGAGGGTGCAAGAGCCTCACCAACCTGCTCAGGCGTTTTGAACTGTCTGACAGGTACCGATTGGATTTCCCGAATGTGCCAATGTGGACTTGGACAAACCGCATAGGGTCATCCAGATCATATCTAGATAGAGTATTTTGTAGGGAAATAGATAGGTCTAGCATAGGCTGTCCACAATTCAAGATAGTCAGCTACACGGACCACAAATTCGTGACCTGTGTGCTTGACTTAGATAGGCTTCATAGACGAGGACCCGGCTACTGGAAGCTAAACGCGTCCTTACCAGCGCGCAAGGCCTACAGAGACCGGATTAGCGAACTAGTTAAGCGGGCGTTGACGGGGGCCATCGTCAACAACAAGTGGTGGTTTGCTCTGAAAAGAGCGATTAGAATAGAATCGATTAGGTTTAGTAAGGCTTTAGCAATAGAGAAAAATAGAGCAGAGGGAGAACTAGTTAGAAAATTAGACGAGGCGCTTAGCAAAGGCATTGCGACCGACGTGCTTGCGGCGAAATTGGCCCTTGACCAATTCTTCAATGCAAAGCACGAAGGCTGCGTTGTCAGAGCTAGGGTGCGTGCTCTCAGACACGAGGGGACGAAAGCCGTTCAATGGGCCCGAGTGGCGGAGGCGCGTCGTGGCAACAAAGCCACGATCCGGTCTTTGGTGGACCACGACGGGCGCATGCTACTCGATCCCGGGCAAATGTGTGAAGCTTTTCAGCGACACTTCGCTCAGCTGTTCGGGGGCAGCGGGGGGCCGGGTAGAGGTATGGACTTTAGTGTCTACCTCGACGGACTGCCGCGGCTCTCGGCCACTGAGGCGAAGTGTTGCGAAAAGCCGATAACAGCCGCTGAAGTACGGGAGGCAATGACTGGCTGCACAAGGGGTAAATCGCCTGGTTTGGATGGTCTGCCCTATGAACTTTACGTACAGATGCCAGACTTGTTCGGAGGCCTCTTGGCGGACGTCTACTGCAACTGGCAACAGAACGGGAGAATTCCCAGTTCTGTGAGCCGAGGAGCGGTGGCACTGCTGAGAAAGGATCCGAACAAGAGGGATAACATAGACAATTTCCGGCCCATAACTCTGCTAAACACAGAGTTTAAGATTTTGGCCAAGGTGCTAGCAAAGAGGTTGGCGCTTGTCGTTGGTGGTCTGGTGGGAGAGGCGCAGACATGCGCCATTCCCGACAGATCCATCCACGACAACCTCCACCTCATGCGATACATCGTAGAGAGGGTAGCTAGGGAACCTGGCACGGGTGGGTCCTTGATCAATTTAGATCAGTCGAAAGCTTTCGATAGGGTCGACCATCGTTACCTAGCGGCAGTCCTGAGGGCGGCTGGCTTTGGGCCCGTCTTCAGAGGCTGGATCGCTGCCATGCACAGCGACATCTGCTCTGTGGTGAGAGTGAACGGTCACCTGTCGGAACCGTTCAACATCATGCGCTCGGTCCGCCAAGGATGTCCCCTCTCGTCCCTCTTGTACGTATTGACTCTCGAGCCATTACTGCACAAACTGGAGACGTTGAGGGGAGTCCCGCGCGAACTAGGATGCGGAAGATCCGTGTCAGCATATGCGGACGATGTCACCGTAGTGGTGTCGAACGCCAAACACATCGAGGCGATCGGCACTACACTAAGAGAATACGAAGCGGTGACAGGAGCAATGATCAACCAGGAAAAGTCAGTGGGCCTGCAGCTCGGCACCTGGAGAGGCAGGTCCATGCCGTCCAACAGCGTCGTCGGGCGCTGGACGGACGGACCGGTTAAATTGCTAGGGGTCTGGTTCGGTCCGGACCTCCAGACGGACAAAAACTGGGACGAGGTGACGAGCAGGGTGGCTTCTCTCACCCAGAAATGGGCGGAGAGGAAGCTATCCCTGAAAGGTCGAGCGGAGGTGGCTAACGCGTACATCGCGTCTGTCATCTGCTACCGCCTAACCGTCGTACCTTGTCCTAAGCCTCGCCTGACTGCGCTGGAGCGTTTGCTCTTTCGCTTTTTGTGGAAGGGACGTGCTCCGATGGTCAGGCGGTCCATCTGTTGTCAACACCCGCTACGTGGAGGGCTGGGCATGCCGTGGCTGATGATGCGCAGGCACGCGCTCAGGCTACGACATCTCCACCTCTTCCTCGACGGTGATCAGGTGTGGTCGCCGTTTGCTAGACGCGTTTTTCCCCAGCTCGTTTCCTTGACGGAGCTGCAGTCCTGGGTCAAGCGAAGACCGAGAGGGAGCGCCTGGAGACTGGAATGTCTTCAGGCGCTCACAGCCCTCGACCAATCGGGCAATGTGATCGGTGGAAACTCCACCTCGGCGTTCTATAGAGGATTAGTGGAGGGGAAGAGCGACGACGTACTTGGGGAAACTCTAGGCGTCGACGAAAATCAACTAG
Organism: Eledone cirrhosa; assembly: GCA_964016885.1. Lineage (NCBI taxonomy): Eukaryota > Metazoa > Mollusca > Cephalopoda > Octopoda > Eledonidae > Eledone > Eledone cirrhosa. The sequence goes on from OZ024743.1 coordinate 38,933,250, forward strand.
CCAATCTCTTCGGAAGAACTTTCGGGCCGGGGCCTATGGACAACTTCCAGAAATCTCTGGCCTGGCAGTGCTACCGAGGAGCCTTGCCAGTTCGGGATAAACTCTACAGGCATGGAGGTGCCGTCAGCCGGGCATGTCCGAGATGCGCGCAGGGCGACGAAACCGTCCTGCACGCACTCGTCCAGTGTCCGAAAATTGCTGACTTGTGGGTTTATGTCGAACACCTGCTGTCGCGTTTAGGACGGATCCAGCTATCATCTGAGTCTATCGTGAGGATTGCCCCGCCCTCCTCCTTTAGCCGGGAAGGGCAGGCAGTTTTTATCTGTCTGGTGGCCATGGCGAAAGAGATAGTATGGTGGACACGTTTGAAAGGGCTGAAGACGAGCACTTACCTCTTCGGTGATGCTCTGATTGACTTTTTCAAATTTCATTTGAAAAGGAAAATCAGAGTAGAGAAGGAAGTGCTCTCTTCCCAGCATTTTGTTGAAAGATGGGTGAGAGAAGCAAGAATGGCCCGAGTGAATGGGCCGACTCTGAGTATATATCTGTAAACTAAAGGTGGAAAACTGGGAGAGGGCACTTGCCTTGGTGGTCAGGGTCATTGTGGCTTTTTACTGGGCTTTCTCCACAAATGTCCCTCCGAAGTCTCCCCCCTATTGGGGAATTTTTCATTGTTATTTTCATTGTTATTTTTGTTACATCCTCTGTTTTTGTTTTTTTTACACGCAGAAATGCCCATTTGTACCGTCCTGCATTGTCCTGCACTGTCCTTAATGTCTACTTTATGTAAACCCTTGTGGTTAATAAAGAAATCATTATTATTATTATTATTATTATTATTATTATTATTATTATTATTATTATTATTATTATTATTATTATTATTATTATTGAATGCCATGGTTGACGGAGGCTCGGCTCTGTAAGGTATAGTAATTTTTGACCGTTAAAACAATTGTAAATTGTTTAAAACTTGAACCAAATTGTTGATAAAGACACCCTCCTCCTCGTGAGAGGGGTCTTTCTGTCCGTTATTTGGCCCTTCGGGGTTAAATAACCAGTTATTGGGGTTTTGTACCCAAAATTTCATTTTAAACAAAAAACAACATGGCTACGAAAAAGAAATTTCATACGTCACTCCCACTCATTCCGTCTTCTTCTTCCTCAATCATCACTACAGCAGAGAGAAGATTGTCTCTCTCCCTCCCTTCTTTAAATGTGTCTCTCTCCCTCCCTTCTCTTTCGCAAGTGACGAAAGAAAAGAAAAGTCTCGTGCAAAGCGTGCAAGGCTTCTCCACGACGACGACGACAGCGACGAAACAGGTGTGCGGGAAATACGAAAACCCAGTTCATTCGTCTGACGTCAGGAATAATAGCAGTAGCAGCCGTAATAACAACAGCAACAGTGACAATGAAAACAACAGTAGCAGCCGCAACAGCATCACCAGCAGCATAAACAACAACAGCATTAGCAGCAGCAACACCAACAACAACCACAGCAACAGCGGCGGAGGCAGTAGTCGTAGTACCTGCAGCAACAACAAAAGTACCAGCAGCTCTGACGACAACAACAACAGCAGAGAAAAACCAATCTCATTTGCAGGTATTGCGAAAAACTTGGAAACAATCCTCATAACAAATGAGGAATTAGAGGAAGCGAAGAAGATGGTGACAAAGAACGGACACCGAGCAATCTGCAAGGCAGCGAAAAATTTTTTCGAAACCCAAGAGCACTGTACGGTCACGTACCGTACAGTAAGTACACAATCCCGTAGGGTGGAAAGAGCCACAGAGGCCCAAATACAAAAAGCCTTGGGGTCTGTGTGGCAGCGGAAAACGCACATCACCCGAGGCAAAAAATACGCCACCGTAGACGTACTTTTTGCCACACCCCAGGAGGCAAAGGCCCAATCAGTAGTGACCCTAAGGAGCGAGGAAATGGTGTTGGTGCCCTCCTACTGCGGGCAAAAAATTGTGAGGGTCAAACTGACCCACGTCCCCCCCGGAATGACCCCTTCTTGGCTGGCCGCGTCTGTCCTCGTCGGAATCGAGGACAAAACAACTGTACTGCAAGTACAGAAAAAAGTAAGAGAAGATTGGGTCGGCTCCTCCATTGAGATGCTAATCCAAACCAACCAGGAGTGCATCGAAGCTATCCCGGATGTGATAGACTTCGATAACGGCACTCAACTGCCCATAAGTGTTGAGGGCAAACGCCCGAAATGCTTTCGCTGTGGATCGAAGACTCACCTCAGGGCCTTCTGCAACGAGAAGACCCTGAGAAAGGAGAAAACCCCCCTCCTTCCGAATCCGGCTCCACGGCTACCAGCAACAGGACAAGCGGCAACCAGGAACGATAGGTCCGTGGCACCCATACCCACTCCACGGAAATCAAAGACAGCAGCAGCAGCAGTGGAAATATTAACAACAACAACAGCAATACCAAATGCAGCTGCAACAGAGACTCCAGTGCAAACATCACCAACAACAACAAGTGAAAGAGTGGAGCTGGTACCCCTCCCCGACCTTACAGAATCAGACATGGAGTGTGAGGTGGGAGAGGGATGGCAAAAGGTCGCAAGAAGGCACAAACGCAGAAGCAGCGCATCGTCGCCTTTGAAAAGGGAGGAAAGAAATGAGAAAAGGGTAAAGTCTACTGCAAAGAGACCCACAGCAGCAACACCACCAACACCATCACCACCCACACCAGCACCACCATCACCACCGGCGACAACCCCACCGCCAACAACACCTTCAACACCACCACCACAAGCACCAACATCGCAAACACAACAACAAAACACACACACCCAGCAACAACGACAAGAAAATAGCAGAACCACACCCCACCCCCAGAAAAACAAATGCACGGCAATAAACACACACAACAAGAAACTAATGACTTACATAATTGAACACACAGACATTTCACAACAGGACTACATAATACCAGCACCAATCAAAACGCCAACTAACATAAGACTGCTAAAAATAGCACAGAAACAATACACAAACATTAAAACGAAATTCCCCGACGCAGTTGGTGATTTCAGGGACCTAGGAGGAACCATTAATCGAAGAGTATATTCAGACATTCTCTTAGAAGAGCCGACGACCAGCCGAAGGGACGATTCAACGGTCCCTTCACCAGACGATCAAGTGAAAAGGGATGTAAAAACCATCCCTCCTCTACCAAAAGTACGGTAAGTGGTCTTTCCCATCTTTTCCACTCTATTTTAAACATGACCTCACTCAGAATAGGCAGCATAAATGCGCGTGGCTTGGGGTCGTCATGGAAGCAGGGTCACCTGCTCAACGACCTCAGGTCACTAAACATAGATGTAGTGGCCATCAGCGAGACCAGAATCTCCGAAGCACGGGCCTTCGCACCGATCTTCGGCGTCTACGATGTGTACGCATCTCCCAGCCGTCCTGGATCCGGTGGAGGAGTTGCTGTGCTTTTTCGGAGAGGTTTGGATCTTGCCATACGGGCCATCTTCCTGGACCCATAGGGTAAGCTGGTGGTGCTGGACGTGACCAGCGGAGACGGGCAAGCTTTCAGGCTAGTGGCCGTCTATGCCCCGACAGGAGCAGGGCGGCCTGATTTCTTCCGGCGTCTGGAGACCTTTCTTGGAACGTCCCGCTCTTTAGTGTTAGTGGGCGACTGGAACGGGATCTTAGATGCACGCTGGGACTGTGTGGGATTAGCGGATAGGGGTGGAGGGTGCAAGAGCCTCACCAACCTGCTCAGGCGTTTTGAACTGTCTGACAGGTACCGATTGGATTTCCCGAATGTGCCAATGTGGACTTGGACAAACCGCATAGGGTCATCCAGATCATATCTAGATAGAGTATTTTGTAGGGAAATAGATAGGTCTAGCATAGGCTGTCCACAATTCAAGATAGTCAGCTACACGGACCACAAATTCGTGACCTGTGTGCTTGACTTAGATAGGCTTCATAGACGAGGACCCGGCTACTGGAAGCTAAACGCGTCCTTACCAGCGCGCAAGGCCTACAGAGACCGGATTAGCGAACTAGTTAAGCGGGCGTTGACGGGGGCCATCGTCAACAACAAGTGGTGGTTTGCTCTGAAAAGAGCGATTAGAATAGAATCGATTAGGTTTAGTAAGGCTTTAGCAATAGAGAAAAATAGAGCAGGGGGAGAACTAGTTAGAAAATTAGACGAGGCGCTTAGCAAAGGCATTGCGACCGACGTGCTTGCGGCGAAATTGGCCCTTGACCAATTCTTCAATGCAAAGCACGAAGGCTGCGTTGTCAGAGCTAGGGTGCGGCTCTCAGACACGAGGGGACGAAAGCCGTTCAATGGGCCCGAGTGGCGGAGGCCCGTCGTGGCAACAAAGCCACGATCCAGTCTTTGGTGGACCACAACGGGCGCATGCTACTCGATCCCGGGCAAATGTGTGAAGCTTTTCAGCGACACTTCGCTCAGCTGTTCGGGGGCAGCGGTGGGCCGGGTAGAGGGATGGACTTTAGTGTCTACCTCGACGGACTGCCGCGGCTTTCGGCCACTGAGGCGGAGTGTTGCGAAAAGCCGATAACAGCCGCTGAAGTAAGGGAGGCAATGACTGGCTGCACAAGGGGTAAATCGCCTGGTTTGGATGGTCTGCCCTATGAACTTTACGTACAGATGCCAGACTTGTTCGGAGGCCTCTTGGCGGACGTCTACTGCAACTGGCAACAGAACGGGAGAATTCCCAGTTCTGTGAGCCGAGGAGCGGTGGCACTGCTGAGAAAGGATCCGAACAAGGGGGATAACATAGAAAATTTCCGGCCCATAACTCTGCTAAACACAGAGTTTAAGATTTTGGCCAAGGTGCTAGCAAAGAGGTTGGCGCTTGTCGTTGGTGGTCTGGTGGGAGAGGCGCAGACATGCGCCATTCCCGACAGATCCATCCACGACAACCTCCACCTCATGCGATACATCGTAGAGAGGGTAGCTAGGAATCAATTTAGATCAGTCGAAAGCTTTCGATAGGGTCGACCATCGTTACCTAGCGGCAGTCCTGAGGGCGGCTGGCTTTGGGCCCGTCTTCAGAGGCTGGATCGCTGCCATGCACAGCGACATCTGCTCTGTGGTGAGAGTGAACGGTCACCTGTCGGAACCGTTCAACATCATGCGCTCGGTCCGCCAAGGATGTCCCCTCTCGTCCCTCTTGTACGTATTGACTCTCGAGCCATTACTGCACAAACTGGAGACGTTGAGGGGGGTCCCGCGCGAACTAGGATGCGGAAGATCCGTATCAGCATATGCGGACGATGTCACCGTAGTGGTGTCGAACGCCAAACACATCGAGGCGATCGGCACTACACTAAGAGAATACGAAGCGGTGACAGGAGCAATGATCAACCAGGAAAAGTCAGTGGGCCTGCAGCTCGGCACCTGGAGAGGCAGGTCCATGCCGTCCAACAGCGTCGTCGGACGCTGGACGGACGGACCGGTTAAATTGCTAGGGGTCTGGTTCGGTCCGGACCTCCAGACGGACAAAAACTGGGACGAGGTGACGAGCAGGGTGGCTTCTCTCACCCAGAAATGGGCCGAGAGGAAGCTATCCCTGAAAGGTCGAGCGGAGGTGGCTAACGCGTACATCGCGTCCGTCATCTGCTACCGCCTGACCGTCGTACCTTGTCCTAAGCCTCGCCTGACTGTGCTGGAGCGTTTGCTCTTTCGCTTTTTGTGGAAGGGACGCGCTCCGATGGTCAGGCGGTCCATCTGTTGTCAACACCCGCTACGTGGAGGGCTGGGCATGCCGTGGCTGATGATGCGCAGGCACGCGCTCAGGCTACGACATCTCCACCTCTTCCTCGACGGTGATCAGGTGTGGTCGCCGTTTGCTAGACGCGTGTTTCCCCAGCTCGTTTCCTTGACGGAGCTGCAGTCCTGGGTCAAGCGAAGACCGAGAAGGAGCGCCTGGAGACTGGAATGTCTTCAGGCGCTCACAGCCCTCGACCAATCGGGCAATGTGATCGGTGGAAACTCCACCTCGGCGTTCTATAGAGGATTAGTGGAGGGGAAGAGCGACGACGTACTTGGGGAAACTCTAGGCGTCGACGAAAATCAACTAGCCAATCTCTTCGGAAGAACTTTCGGGCCAGGGCCTATGGACAACTTCCAGAAATCTCTGGCCTGGCAGTGCTACCGAGGAGCCTTGCCAGTTCGGGATAAACTCTACAGGCATGGAGGTGCCGTCAGCCGGGCATGTCCGAGATGCGCGCAGGGCGACGAAACCGTCCTGCACGCACTCGTCCAGTGTCCGAAAATTGCTGACTTGTGGGTTTATGTCGAACACCTGCTGTCGCGTTTAGGACGGATCCGGCTATCATCTGAATCCATCGTGAGGATTGCCCCGCCCTCCTCCTTTAGCCGGGAAGGGCAGGCAGTTTTTATCTGCCTGGTGGCCATGGCGAAAGAGATAGTATGGTGGACACGTTTGAAAGGGCTGAAGACGAGCACTTACCTCTTCGGTGATGCTCTGATTGACTTTTTCAAATTTCATTTGAAAAGGAAAATCAGAGTAGAGAGGGAAGTGCTCTCTTCCCAGCATTTTGTTGAAAGATGGGTGAGAGAAGCAAGAATGGCCCGAGTGAATGGGCCTACTCTGAGCATATATCTGTAAATTAAAGGTGGAAAACTGGGAGAGGGCACTTGCCTTGGTGGTCAGGGTCATTGTGGCTTTTTACTGGGCTTTCTCCACAAATGTCCCTCCGAAGTCTCCCCCCTATTGGGGAATTTTTCATTGTTATTTTTGTTACATCCTCTGTTTTTGTTTTTTACACGCAGAAATGCCCATTTGTACCGTCCTGCATTGTCCTGCACTGTCCTTAATGTCTACTTTATGTAAACCCTTGTGGTTAATAAAGAAATCATTATTATTATTATTATTATTATTATTATTATTATTGGCGACCTACGTAGGAAATCGTATTATCGTGAGCTCCGCAAAGGTTTGTTATTTCCGTTTGTTTAAAAATTGCCATTTAAGGAAAATTTTATTGTAAACTGTTTATAAGCACACATACATTGTTTTCCGAAAAGGACACCCAAAAAGATTGGGGCCTTGTGCCCAAAATTTTAACTTTTATTATTATCCAAAAATTTCCTTGAAAAAAAAATGGCTAATTCCCCTCTGCACGAAGCAGCTGAAAGCCTTCCTCACAAAATAACACCTCACACCGACACCACCATTGTAAATGTTACTACGTTTGCCAACACAAAAAAAAATATAAGCAGTAGCAATATTTTAAATTTGTCTCAGGCAGACATTCATTTCCCGCCATTACCAATGACTGCAGGTGTTAAACCCTCCACCACCACCACCACCGCGACAACCACCACCACCACCACCACCACCGCGACAACAGAAACAAAAGAAGAAAAAAATAAATTAACTCGTGACGTCGAAATGAAATCAAGCAAAATGGACTCTTCCCCACCAAAGACGACTGATGTCACCACCACCAGAACTGAAAATAAAATTAATATTAACGATAGCAACAACAACAACAATGACATTATAAAACCGACCCTCAGTTTCGCCATCGTAGCAAAACAATTCGAAGCGTTCACGGTAACTCAAGAAGATTTAGAAAATGCCAAACAAATGGTAAAGAAAGATGGGTACAGGGTCAGCCTCACCCCCCCACTTAATAAAATGGAGCATCGGCGCCTGTGCACCGTGTCGTATAGAACAATAAATGTAAAATCACGCCGAGTGGAACGGGCATCCGAGTCCCAAATCCAAAAAGCTTTGGGACATGTGTGGGCAAGAAAAACCCACATCAGACGTGGGCAAAAGTATGGAACCGTGGATGTGTTCTTTGAAACACCAGAGGAGGCTATAGAACATTCCATGACCCCCATTAAAAAGTGACGACCTCACACTCGTCCCAAGCTATTGTGGCCAGAGACTCGTAAAGATCAGGGTGACCCACGTTCCACCGGCCATCGAAATTCCCTGGCTAATAGCGGCTGTCCTCGCCGGCATCGAAGCCAACACGAAAATAATAGCAGTAGCAAAAGAAAAGCAGGAAAACTGGTCCGGATCTGGGATGGAGCTCCTGATCCAAGCGGACCAAAAAAGCATTGAGGAGATTCCAGAGGTAATAGACCTCACTGACGGCAGCCACCTCACGGTAATTGTCGAGGGCAGAAGACCTAGGTGTGTCGTTTGTGGTGAAGGAACCCACCTAAGGGCTTTCTGCCCTCAGGCTAAAAGGTTGAGGCCACCTCTCCTACCCACCCCAGTGACACAACCATCAACACCACCAGTAGCAGAGATGGCAGCAACAACTGTAGCAGCAACAACAGAAGCAACTATAACAGCAACAACCCCAGCAACAGTAGCAAAACCAACACCACTACCACCACCAGCAAAACTAACACCACAACCACCCAGCGCTTCAGAACTAAGACCAGCGCCTACACCATCCACCACACCACAACCAAAACTAACGGCTGTGGAGGATTTTCCACTCCCCGGCCTATCACAACTGGAGACAGATTGTGACGACGAGGAGTGGGAAACGATATCCGGAAAAAAAAAACAGAAGCCAAAAAAGAAAAAAAATTCTCTTCTTTCCCCCTCCAAAAACAAAATACAGAGGGAAACAAATAAACTAAGAAACAAAAAAGTTAGGACAGATATGCCACCATCCACATCAGCATCACCAACCCCATCAACACAAACACCAACACCATCACCATCATTATCCCCAGCACCACCATCACCTACACCACAAAAGTCACCAAAATGCGAAACAGAAACATACCCACAACAAACGCAAACAAAACAAAACAACCAAAACGATAAACACTACACAGCATTAAATTTGAACAACAAGCAATTATTACACTACATCCAACACAACACCAGCATCACAGAAAAAGACTACACAACAACCCCAAAATTCACACCACCTCCACACATACAAATCACTCGCATCACACAGAAAACGTACATGACACTAAAACAAAAATTACCCAAAGACATCGGAGACTTCCGACAAGCACTCTCCAGGAGGATTTATAAGGACATCCTTCCTGAGGAGGCCACAAGCAGTGAAAAGGATGGAAAAGCCGTCCTTCCCCTACCAGAAGTAAGGTAAGTGGTCTTTCCCATCTTTTCCACTCCTTTTCAACATGACCTCACTCAGAATAGGCAGCATAAATGCGCGTGGCTTGGGTTCGTCATGGAAGCAGGGCCACCTGCTCAACGACCTCAGGTCACTAAACATAGATGTAGTGGCCATCAGCGAGACCAGAATCTCCGAAGCACAGGCTTTCGCACCGATCTTCGGCGGCTACGATGTGTACGCATCTCCCAGCCGTCCGGGATCGGGGGGAGGAGTTGCTGTGCTTTTTCGGAGAGGTTTGGATCTTGCCATACGGGCCATCTTCCTGGATCCAGAAGGTAAGTTGGTGGTGCTGGACGTGACCAGCGGAGACGGGCAAGCTTTCAGGTTAGTGGCCGTCTATGCCCCGACAGGAGCAGGGCGGCCTGATTTCTTCCGGCGTCTGGAGACCTTTCTTGGAACGTCCCGCTCTTTAGTGTTAGTGGGCGACTGGAACGGGATCTTAGATGCACGCTGGGATTGTGTGGGATTAGTGGATAGGGAAGAAGGGTGCAAGAGTATCACCAACCTGCTCAGACGTTTTGAACTGTCTGACAGGTACCGAAAGGATTTCCCGAATGTACCAATGTGGACTTGGACAAATCGCATAGGGTCATCCAGATCATATCTAGATAGAGTATTTTGTAGGGAAATAGATAGGTCTAGCATAGGCTGTCCACAATTCAAGATAGTCAGCTACACGGACCACAAATTCGTGATATGTGTGCTTGACTTAGATAGGCTTCATAGACGAGGACCCGGCTACTGGAAGTTAAACGCGTCCTTACCAGCGCGCAAGGCCTACAGAGACCGGATTAGCGAACTAGTTAAGCGGGCGTTGACGGGGGGCCATCGTCAACAACAAGTGGTGGTTTGCTCTGAAAAAAGCAATTAGAATAGAGTCCATTAGGTTTAGTAAGACTTTAACAATAGAGAACAATAGAGCAGAGGGAGAATTAGTTAGACAATTAGATGAGGCGCTTAGCAAAGGCATCGCGACCGACGTACTTGCGGCGAAATTGGCCCTTGACCAATTCTTCATTGCAAAGCACGAAGGCTGCGTTGTCAGAGCTAGGGTGCGTGCTCTCAGACACGAGGGGACGAAAGCCGTTCAATGGGCCCGAGTGGCGGAGGCGCGTCGTGGAAACAAAGCCACGATCCGGTCTTTGGTGGACAACGACGGGCGCATGCTACTCGATCCCGGGCAAATGTGTGACGCTTTTCAGCGACACTTCGCTCAACTGTTCGGGGGCAGTGGAGGGCCGGTACGAGGGATGGACTTTAGTGTCTACCTCGACGGACTGCCGCGGCTTTCGGCCACTGAGGCGGAGTGTTGCGAAAAGCCGATAACAACCGCTGAAGTACGGGATGCAATGACTAGTTGCACAAGGGGTAAATCGCCTGGTTTGGATGGTCTGCCCTATGAACTTTACGTACAAATGCCAAACTTGTTCGGAGGCCTCTTGGCGGACGTCTACTGCAACTGGCAACAGAACGGGAGAATTCCCAGCTCTGTGAGCCGAGGAGCGGTGGCGCTGCTGAGAAAGGATCCGAACAAGGGGGATAACATAGATAATTTTAGGCCCATAACTCTGCTAAACACAGAGTTCAAGATTTTGGCCAAGGTGCTAGCAAAGAGGTTGGCGCTTGTCGTTGGTTGTCTGGTGGGAGAGGCACAGACATGCGCCATTCCCGACAGATCCATCCACGACAACCTCCGCCTCATGCGATACATCGTAGAGAGGGTAGCTAGGGAACCTGGCACGGGTGGGTCTTTGATCAATTTAGATCAGTCGAAAGCCTTCGATAGGGTCGACCATAGTTACCTAACGGCAGTCCTGAGGGCGGCTGGCTTTGGGCCCGTCTTCAGAGGCTGGATCGCTGCCATGCACAGCGACATCTGCTCTGAAGTGAGAGCGAACGGACACCTTTTGGAACCGTTCAACATCATGCGCTCGGTCCGCCAAGGATGTCCCCTCTCGTCCCTATTGTACGTATTGACTCTCGAGCCATTACTGCACAAACTGGAGACGTTGAGGGGGTCCCGCGCGAACTAGGATGCGGAAGATCCGTGTCAGCATATGCCGACGATGTCACCGTAGTGGTGTCGAACGCCAAACACATCGAGGCGATCGGCACTACACTAAGAGAATAAGAAGCGGTGACAGGAGCAATGTTCAACCAGGAAAAGTCAGTGGGCCTGCAGCTCGGCACCTGGAGAGGCAGGTCCATGCCGTCCAACAGCGTAGTCGGGCGCTGGACGGACGGACCGGTTAAATTGCTAGGGGTCTGGTTAGGTCCAAAACTCCCAATGGACAAAAACTGGGACGAGGTGACGAGCAGGGTGGCTTCTCTCACCCAGAAATGGGCCGAGAGGAAGCTATCCCTGAACGGTCGAGCGGAGGTGGCGAATGCGTACATCGCATCCGTCATCTACTACCGCCTGACCGTCGTACCTTGTCCTAAGCCCCGCCTGACTGCGCTGGAGCGTTTGATCTTTCGCTTCTTGTGGAAGGGACGCGCTCCGATGGTCAGGCAGTCCATCTGCTGTCAACACCCGCTACGTGGAGGGCTGGGCATGCCGTGGCTGATGATGCGCAGACACGCGCTCAGGCTACGACATCTCCACCTCTTCCTCGACGGTGATCAGGTGTGGTCGCCATTTGCAAGACACGTTTTTCCCCAGCTCGTCTCCTTGACGGAGCTGCAGTAAGTGGTTTTTTCACATCTTTTCCACTCCATTTCAACATGACCTCACTCAGAATAGGCAGCATAAATGCCCGTGGCTTGGGCTCATCATGGAAGCAGGGCCACCTGCTCAACGACCTCAGGTCACTAAACATAGATGTAGTGGCCATCAGCGAGACCAGAATCTCCGAAGCACCGGTAGCACCGATCTTCGGTGGCTACGATGTGTACGCATCTCCCAGCCGTCCGGGATTGGGGGGGAGGAGTTGCTGTGCTTTTTCGGAGAGGTTTGGATCTTGCCATACGGGCCATCTTCCTGGACCCAGAAGGTAAGTTGGTTGTGCTGGACGTGACCAGCGGAGACGGGCAAGCTTTCAGGTTAGTGGCCGTCTATGCCCCGACAGGAGCAGGGCGGCCTGATTTCTTCCGGCGTCTGGAGACCTTTCTTGGAACGTCCCGCTCTTTAGTGTAATGGGCGACTGGAACGGGATCTTAGATCACACTGGGACTGTGTGGGATTAGTGGATAGGGAAGGAGGGTGTAAGAATCTCACCAACCTGCTCAGGCGTTTTGAACTGTCTGACAGGTACCGATTGGATTTCCCGAATGTGCCAATGTGGACTTGGACAAATCGCATAGGTTCATCCAGATCATATCTAGATAGAGTATTTTGGAGGGAAATAGATAGGTCTAGCATAGGCTGTCCACAATACATGATAGTCAGCTACACAGACCACAAATTCGTGATCCGTGTGCTTGACTTAGATAGGCTTCATAGACGAGGACCCGGCTACTGGAAGCTAAACGCGTCCTTACCACCGCGCAAGGCCTACGGAGACCGGATTAGCGAACTAGTTAAGCGGGCGATGACGGGGGCCATCGTCAACAATAAGTGGTGGTTTGCTCTGAAAAGAGCAATTAGAATAGAGTCCATTAGGTTTAGTAAGGCTTTAGCAATAGAGTAAAAAAGAGCAGAAGGAGAATTAGTTAGAAAATTAGACGAGCGCTTAGCAATGGGATCGCGACCGACGTACTTGCGGCGAAATTGGCCCTTGACCAATTCTTCAATGCAAAGAAGGAAGGCTGCGTTGTCAGAGCTAAAGTGCGTGCTCTTAGACACGAGGGGACGAGAGCCGTTCAATGGGCCCGAGTGGCGGAGGCGCGTCGTGTCAACAAAGCCACGATAGGTCTTTAGTGGACCACGACGGGCGCATGCTACTCGATCCTGGGCAAATGTGTGAAGCTTTTCAGCGACATTTCGCACAGCTGTTAGGGATCAGCGGCGAGCCGGATCGAGGGATGGACTTTAGTGTCTACCTCGACGGACAGCCGCGGCTCTCGGTCACTTAGGCGGAGTGTTGCGAAAAGCCGATAACAGCCGCTGAAGTACGGGATGCAATGACTAGTTGCACAAGGGGTAAATCGCCTGGTTTGGATGGTCTGCCCTATGAACTTTACGTACAAATGCCAAACTTGTTCGGAGGCCTCTTGGCGGACGTCTACTGCAACTGGCAACAGAACGGGAGAATTCCCAGCTCTGTGAGCCGAGGAGCGGTGGCGCTGCTGAGAAAGGATCCGAACAATGGGGATAACAGAGATAATTTCAGGCCCATAACTCTGCTAAACACACAGTTCAAGATTTTGGCCAAGGTGCTAGCAAAGAGGTTGGCGCTTGTCGTTGGTGGTCTGGCGGGAGAGGCGCAGACGTGCGCCATTCCCGACAGATCCATCCACGACAACCTGCACGTAATGCGGTACATCGTAGAGAGGGGAGCTAGGGAACCTGGCACCGGTGGTTCCTTGATCAATTTAGATCAGTCGAAAGCTTTCAATGGGTTCGACCATCGTATCCTAGCGGCAGTCCTGAGGGCGGCTGGCTTAGGGCCCGTCTTCAGAGGCTGGATCGCTGCCATGCACAGCGACATGTGCTCTGTGGTGAGAGTAAACGGTCACCTTTCGCAACCGTTCAACATCATGCGCTCGGTCCGCCAAGGATGTCCCCTCTCGTCCCTCTTGTACGTATTGACTCTCGAGCCATTACTGCACAAACTGAAGACGTTGAGGGGGGTCCCGCTCGAACTAGGATGCGGAAGATCCGTGTCAGCATATGTGGACGATGTCACCGTAGTGGTGTCGAACACCAAACACATCGAGGCTATCGGCACTACACTAAGAGAATACGAAGCGTTGACAGGAGCAATGATCAACCAGGAAAAATCAGTGCGCCTGCAATCTCAGCACCTGGAGAGGCAGGTCCATGCCGTCCAACAGCTTCGACGGGCGCTGGACGGACGGACCGTTTAAATTGCTAGGGGCCTGGTTAAGTCCGGACCTCCGGACGGACAAAAACTGGGACGAGGTGACGAGCAGGGTTGCTTCTCTCACTCAGAAATGGGCGGAGAGGAACCTATCCCTGAAAGGTCGAGCGGAGGTGGTTAACGCGTACATCGTGTCCGTCATCGACTACCGCCTGATCGTCGTACCTTGTCCTACGACATCTCCAACTCTTCCTCGACGGTGATCAGGTGTGGTCGCTGTTTGCTAGACACGTCTATCCCCCGCTCGTCTCCTTGACGGAGCTGCAGTCCTGGGTCAAGCGAAGACCGAGTGGGAGCGCTTGGAAACTGGAATGTCTTCAGGCGCTCACAGCTCTCGACCAATCGGGCAATGTGATCGATGGAAACTCCACCTTGGCGTTCTATAGAGGATTATTGGAGGGGATGAGCGACGACGTACTTGGAGAAACTCTAGGCGTCGATGAAAATCAACTAGCCAATCTCTTTGGAAGGACTTTCGGGCCGGGGCCTATGGACAACTTCCAGAAATCCCTGGCCTGGCAGTGCTACCGAGGTGCCGTCATCCGGCATGTTCGATATGCGCGCAGGGCGACGAAACCGTCCTGCACACACTCGTCCAGTGTCCGAGCACTGCTGACTTGTGGGTTTATGTCGAACACCTGCTGTCACGTGTAGGACGAATCCAGCTATCAGCTGAGTCCATCGTGGGGATGCCCCGCCCTCTTCCTTTAGCCGGGAAGGGCAGGCAGTTTGTATCTGTCTGGTGGCCATGGCGAAAGAGATAGTATGGTTGACACGTGTGAAAGGGCTGAAGACGAGCACTTACCTCTTCGGTGATGCCCTGATTAACTTTTTCAAATTTCATTTGAAAAGGAAAATCAGGGTAGAGAGGGAAGTGCTCTCTTCACAGCATTTTGTTGAAAGATAGGTGAGAGAAGCAAGTATGGCCCGAGTGAATGGGCCTACTCTGAGTATGTGTCTGTAAATTAAACGTGGAAAACTGGGAGAGGGCACTTGCCCTGGTGGTCAGGGTCACTGTGGCCTTTTAATGGGCTTTCTCCATAAATGTCCCTCGGAAGTGTCCCCCCTATTGGGGAATTTTTCATTGTTATTTTTTTTATTACATCCTCTGTTTTTTTACACGCAGAAATGCCCATTTGCACCGTCCTGTATTGTCCTGTACTGTCCTTAATGTCTACTTTATGTAAACCCTTGTGGTTAATAAAGAAAGCATTCTTCTTCTTCTTCTTCTTCTTCTTCTTCTTCTTCTTCTTTTTGACTATTAGACTATGACTTTTCCGCACAGCCTTAATTACATCTACACTGTCTAAAAGCTTTTATATATATATACACTCATATATATATATATATATATATATATATATATATATACGTGTGCGTGGCTTTGACTGTGTGTGTATGTGTGTGTCTGTTTTTGTCTGTGTTTATGTTTACAGGTATATATCTGACGAATATAAAAATGTAGAGCAAAGTGGAAAAAAAATCTAGCTTCAATGAAATATTAAAAAATGTGAACATAAATTTGAGTGCCAAAAGTTTTCGAAATATAGACAATTAACTTAGTAATTGTACCAGCAACGAGGTACAAGTAGATGGCAATGAAATACTACAGGACTTTACGGCTACGTAAACCATTAATCCAGCCACTTTTTGAGGCTACACTGATATCTCTCTGATAACGTACAGCTGTATCTACTTGAAAACATGAGAACTGGTCGAACGTTCATTTTCTTGTAGACATTTATATATCTATTTCATGTTTTGATATTTCATCAGATTATTTGTACAATCATTTGAGCACGCCGTGTGTTTAATTGCGTTTCTGTTACGTAACATCCTATTTCATCTATTCCTGACTTACTACATTACTCATCATACATCTGTGAAATGTCGGGATGCCCGACGTTGAAATAACAGGGATGAAATGTTTACAGTTATAAATGTATTGTCACATGAATCGTAAACAAAACGCACCACAAAGAAGATGTAGTAGAAGACCAGAATAAAAAGGGGGCACCAAATAGATTGAGAAGGACACATAAGCTGTGAGGAAAGAACTTTGACGAACGAATGAATAGGATAAAGTGAAAATAAGTTACTAGTAGTGTTTAAAACTTAAAAAAGTCATCGCATTGCTCTAGGTTGATAGAAATAAATTGTTTCGGGACACAGTTCCAGGATGTAACGGAAGGCAGATGTAACTTGATAAGGGACAATAAACCTGAAACAATTGTAGATTGGTCTTCTCTTTGATATCGCTGGAAGAAAAAGGATGTTACTCGCATTGTACACATTGCGTAATGAAGCCATGTGTATATATATATATATATATATATATAATATGTATATATATATATATAATATATACCATGTATATATATATATATATATATATATACATGTATATATATAAACACAATTTGTTTGGGCTCCAACTCTTTCGTTGTTAAAAAGTTGGAATTCTTATGTATTTAGTCTTGTACGCCTCATAATTTTAACGGTACTGCTGTGCTATTAACAAATTGATATGATATGCTCACGTGCACATTTCCACAAATTTTAGAACAGTGCATGTGGAATGAAGATGAAGACTATCGGATATAATAATTTTTTCTACTTTTAGCATAAGGCCAGCAATTATCTCAGTGCATTACTGGTACTTTATTTTATTGACCCCGTAAGGCAAAGTTAACCTCGATGGGATTTGAACTCAGACCATAAAGAGTCGTAACTCTTAGCTCCAAAGAATGGCGTCAGACCTTCTACCGATACTGCCAATCCACCGCCATAAAAATGAATGTTTAACTAGATTGGGTAGAATATGTATAATAAAATATCATGCACGAGTATAACATATACACTAGGCAGGAACTGTATTTGATTGAGGAACGGAGAAGTAAAAAAAATAAACCTGATTTTCTAAAGTATCTAGACAGAGATAAATGTTAATAGGCTTACAGGTAAAAAAAAAATTCATTGATTTTTATGTAGTGTATTCAGTCCCGCCTGAAGCATACCAATGGAGGGAATATGCAGTTCAATCCTAGTGGATTCATATATGTGAAAATGTATATAGGGTAGGTTTAATGAGGCTAAGAAGAATAGGCCTGATTAAGCAATTGGTTGGGTGTTGTAGCTGGTGGAATTGTTCCTAATTACGAACGTTTCGAATCATTCATACACAGGTATTATATGGAGAGCTTAGAAGCGAAGAACGTTGCGACAGAATCGACAAAATCGATAAGTGGATACTGACAAATGATTACAATAAGTGTAGGGATTTATATGGAATAAAACACTTTGCGTCCAGCTAAATACCTATCTTGATGAGATAGATACAACTTGTTTTCAAGTCAAAGTATACGATTCGGTGGGATAAGTAACCATATATTATTGCCAAAATAATTGGAAAATTATTAATACATATATGCTCGGCAATGATACGACAGGCCATTTCTATCGTTGCCTTGTACTAAAGGGGAAATTCTGAGAAATGTATTAGGACGGATTATATATTTATTTCATTTTATTTTATATTTTGATTTCCATTGAAGTTCTAAGATTTGAGTTAGTTGAAAGCATACTATGATTAGAGAGGAGGTATGAATTCTCTTTTGGGCCGTCTGGACATACGTATATGCATGCAAAACTGCATACACACACATACATACACACACACACTCGTATATATACACACACTTCACGTAGACACATACACATGCACTTAAATATATATATAGTGCAAATATATACGGGAATAAAACAGAGAGGCAGACAAATAAAGGTTTATTAGGTCCTCGCTTTTGAGAGTGGGGCTTTTAGTACGACGTTTCGGGTATAAGCCCTTCTTCAGGATAAATAGGTTAGGAAGAGAGTTCCGAGGGTGTGTGGAAATTCATTTAGAAAAAAGGGAGAAGGAGAACAAATAATATAAAAATAAAAAGAACATAAGAATTAACAATAAGATGAGCAAGTGGTGGAAGGATGTGAGGCGTGTAAGGGTGGCGGCGGGTGTAGTTGGGCGAGGGAGGCGGGGGTCGAAGCGGGGAAGGCTGCAGGTGGTGTGTGTGTATGTGTGTAGGTGTACGTGAGTGTGTGCGTGTGTGTATGTGAGAAGAAGGACGAGGTTCCAGGTTCTGGATTCCGGGGGTTGAGAGTGTATATAAGTGGGGGTACGCCCGTGTGTGTCTGTGTTTATATGTGGTGTGGATGTGGGTGGCATGGATGTGGGTGACGTGGTGCTAAAAAAAATGTGAGTGTATGTTCGTGGGAAAGTTCTTGAGGTAGTTCCATCGAGTGTGAGGATAGATGCTTGCTATGGAGTGGATGGCTGGAGAAGTGTCCGATGGTTTGGAATATATATATATATATACATATATATATATATATATATATATATATATTTTTATATATATATATATATATAAATTGTAATATAATGAAACAAAATTTCTTTTCTCAGTCTTAGTACGGCACTTACTTAAATGTAAGTATGTATGTATACGTACATACATATATGTATACAGATGTTCGGTAGCATGCGTATATATATATATACATACAGGTACACATATATATATGTACGTATCAGTTTAGCGGACGTTTATTATAACGCCCGCTTTGTTCGTTTGTAAACAAGCGGATAGCCTGATTTATGCTGTACGGTGTTAAGGCAACCACGTCACCTTTTTGTTCAACACTGACACAGGAACGATGTACTAGTTTCAAGCTTCTTAGCTATCATCAGCACCGTATACCCTTCTGCCAGATGGTTGAACGTTCGAAAGTATATACTTTCCTTATGAAAATTAACGGCTGAGCAGCCTAATTTGTATATCGAGTGAGTTCAGTCGGCCAGGCGTACCGAAACTATAAGTTGTAATATAATGAAACGGAATTTCATTCCTCACTCTTAGTACGGCACTTACTTAAATGTAAGTATGTATGTATACGTACATACATATATGTATACAGACGTACAGTAGCATGCATATATATATATATATATGTATATATATATATATATATATATATATATATATATATATATATATATATATATATATATATATATATATATATATATATATATATATACATATATATATATATATATATATATATATACATATATACATACAGGTACACATATATATATGTACGTATCAGTTTAGCGGATGTTTATTATTACGCCCGCTTTGTCCGTTTGTAAACAAGCGGAGAGCCTGATTTATGCCGTACGGTGTTAAGGCAACCACGTCACCTTTTTGTTCAACACTGACACAGGAACGATGTACTAGTTTCAAGCTTCTTAGCTATCATCAGCATCGTATACCCTTCTGCCAGATACGTACTGATACGTACATATATATATATGTGTACCTGTATGTATATATGTATATATATATATATATGTATATATATGTATATATGTATATATATATATATATGTATATATATATATATATAAATATATATATATATATATATATATATATATATATATATATATGCATGCTACTGTACGTCTGTATACATATATGTATGTAAGTATACATACATACTTACATTTAAGTAAGAGCCGTACTAAGAGGGAGAAATGAAATTTCGTTTCATTATATTACAACTTATCGTTTTCGGTACGCCTGGCCGACTGAACTAATTCGATATGCAAATCAGGGTGCTCAGCCGTTAATTTTCATAAGGGAAGTATATACTTTCGAACGTTCAACGATCTGGCAGAAGGGTATACGGAGCTGATGATAGCTAAGAAGCTTGAAACTAGTACATCGTTCATGTGTCAGTGTTGAACAAAAAGGTGTCATGGTTGTCTTAACACCGTACGGCATAAATCAGGCTGTCCGCTTGTTTACAAACGGACAAAGCGGGCGTTATAATAAACGTCTGCTAAACTGATACGTACATATATATATATGTAACTCTGTATGTATATATATATATATTTATATATATATATATATATATATATATATATATATATATATATATATGCATGCTACTGTACGTCTGTATACATATATGTATGTACGTATACATACATACTTACATATATATATATACATATATATTTATATAATAAAAAAGAAGATTTGTTATGTGTTCATTACTTTTATTGATCGGCTCAAGATACGATCTTTATACATCTGTTGTGACAATGACAGAATGAGCTTTTGATTCCAGTGTCCGGCCAGAGAGATACAGATCGAACCTTGAGGTCAAATCGAAACGTGCATCAGTACTCAATAAATGTAATAAAGACATAATAAATCGTCCTTTTTATTATTACTATTAAACTCTGCTTAGTACTATAGCACTATACTTATTGGAAACGCATCGAGTGCTCACTCTGGTGAATATATATATATATATATATATATATATAGATATATATATATATATATATATATATATAAAGAGAGCGAGAGAGAGAGTGTGTGTGTGAGAGAGAGCGAGAGCGAGAGAGAGATGGGTGACATAGATATATAGATACGGAGAGAGATAAACTTAGAGGCAGAGAGATAGAAAGATATATTATTGTATGGATGTAAACACATTAATAGATATATATTCCAAAATATAATGTGATAAATCATGTCTATCCATCTAACTATCTGCTAATCTATAGTTATAAACGAAGAACTAGAGATAGGAAGACAGTTAGATGGATAGACACAAATTATCACATCATATTTTGGATAGTTGATTACTAAATATAGACTCAATGGAATTGAAAACAACTGTAATCTTTATTTTCACTTTTAAATTACAGAAGCCTCAGTTGAAATTATACTTTATTGTTGAGGTCTTTCCCCTGCTGTAATTTCTTTGTGATTATTGTAAATAATTGTTTCTACATTTGGCACAAGGCCAGCAATTATTCCAGTGTATTAGTGGTACTTTATTTTGTCGACCCGATAAGGATGAAAGGCAAAGTTAACCTCGGCCGGATTTGAACTTAGATCATAAAGGGCAGCAACTCTATGCTGCAAAGCATGGCGTCCGACCCTCTACCGATACTGCCAATCCACCGCCCCAGATTATGTGTAAATAATTGTTTCTACTTTAGGCACAAGGCCAGCAATTAACCAGTACATTACTGGTACTTTATTTTATCGACCCCTAAGGATGAAAGGCAAATTTGACCTCGGCTGGATTTGAACTCAGACTGTAAAGGGACGTAACTGTGCTAGAAAGCATGGCGTCCAACCCTAATAATTGTTTCTACGTTAGGCACAAGGCCAGCAATTACCCAGTGCATTACTGGTACTTTTATTTAGGCGTCCAACCCTAATAATGATGAAAAATATGTAGTATACTGTCATTTAGCTTAATGTGTAGTATAGTAGAGGGTTGAATTTGATTTATTATTAATGTACTAAATTTCATGTAAAGTGAAATACAACTAAATAATTTGTACGTTGTCTCGGAACTACGCAAACTGCAATGCTAAGAACATATTTCTATAAGATCATGAATGGAAGCACGCATTGATTTATAGCACTACATCTTATAATAAAATGTTTGACAAAATTTGTTAGTGTCAACGATAAGTCACTCGCATACGCTCATGTCTACAAAACTTCACGTGCAATTACAAGTGATTCAAATATATGTATTAATGTATATATATATATATATATATATATATATATATATATATATATATATATATATATATATATATATATATATATATATATATATATATATATATATATATATAATGAAATATTTTTTTTGTATTCCTACCGAGGCTTCTGCTTTTCCTAACTCATTATTTTACTAAATACATCGGTGCCGCAAACATCAATGCTGTCATCATTTATCAGATAAATTATATCCTTTTCCGAAAATCTTGGCTAAAATTTGACTTTTATTTAAGTATAATCCAAATAATATATGCCAATAGATTTTACATGAGTATATATATATGATTGTTTACTACAGCCACTGTCTGTCTCCAACATACGTATATAGTATACATCTATGGAATATATACATATTACACTCTCCTTCTCTTTGTCTAAGTCTCTTACTCTTCAAATATATATATATATATATATATATATATATATATATATATATATATATATATATATATATATATATATATATATATATATATATATATATATAGAGAGAGAGAGAGAGAGAGAGAGAAGTGTATATATATATATATATATATAAATTTATGTATATATATATATTGGAAGAGTAAGCGACTTAGACAAAGAGAAAGAGAGTGTAATATGTATATATTCCATAGATGTATACTATATACGTATGTTGGAGACAGACAGTGGGGGTAGTAAACAATCATATATATACTTATGTAAAATGTATTGGTATATATTATTTGGATTATACTTAAATAAAAATCAAATTTTAGCCCAAATTTTCGGAAAAGGATATAATTTATTTGATAAATGATGACAGCATTGATGTTTGCGGCACCGATGTATTTAGTAAAATAATGAGTTAGGAAAAGCAGAAGCCTCGGTAGGAATAAAAAAAAAATGTCATTATATATATATATATACTGATCGATACATCAAATATTAATCACGTTGTCTGGCAAATACCCAGTCTGTCAGGAGTGGTAGGTATATATATCATTACATGAGGACCTCAAGCCAGCTCTGCTAAGTGTATTTGTTTTTCAAAGAAGAAAATGCATCAGAAAGTATGGCACAGACATCGTGTGTGTGTGAGATGTGTATGTGTTTCTGTGTTTATTTCCGTATAAACTTCTGGTTCATCAGAAGGGGCCAGGAAAATTAGGTATGAATTCGATATGATCGAATATATGAACGTCGTAACTCTGCATGTTCGACGCTCAGTGACCAAAACCTGTAATAATACAAATAATGATATTTATTTTCTTGGTTTAGTATTTTAAATTGAGTCTGGCAAACCCTATTGATCGTCGTTAGTATTTTTGTCAGCCTAATGAATATGGTCCCTTACGATTTGAACACATATATTTATATATCTCTCTTCTATATTCAATTATATTATATGGCCCGGAAAAATCTCTTTCCTTGAGCTATTTAATTGTAAGAGACTATTTAGAGTTTCTAACTGAATATATACCTTTGATATGTTCGACTCTTTCAATTTGTAGAGCTAATTTAAATGTCGAGTAAATTTGGCTGCTACTTTTAGTAGACAGGTTAGGTCCTGATTCCAAGCGCACTATTCAGTCTTCTGAGATACTTCGAAATGAAAGGTTTACTAATGTTACACCACTGATGATCATAAGAATGGTAATTTCCTACACTATAATTGCGAATCAGCATTACCAAAGCTGTCTGTGTGTCTGGCAGTTGCCTCAATATCGGTTCGTATTTTCTGATCCCTTATAATTTAAACACATATATGTATATATCTGTGTTTATCTCTCTTTTATATATATATATATATATATATTTTATAATATATATATATATATATATCATCTTATTAGTTTGACGTTTGGAATTGAATAGAAATAAATAAATAAATTAATGTTTCAACGATTCAGACATAAGTTCTTTATCAAAAAGAACGTAATTTGGAGAAAAGGGATGTTGAAAAACGGAGCTTGAAAAGAGGAAATAAAAAAACAACGAGTGGAGCTTGAATTTTTAAGATGTTCATGGTGGTGTTGACTGCGACAAATATGATCAGAATAATAAATAGAACGTTGTGTTCCAGCAATAGGGGACAATATTGATGAAGAGCACGATGATGAATATACTGATGAAAAGAATGATGTTGCTAATGAGGGATTTAAATATGAAATCAATAATAAGGTGCCACCCATATTTAAAGGGATATATGTATATATATATACTGTATGAGTCAGGTGGCTCTCCAGTGCTACTGGTAACATGTAACCCAGTATAACCTCGCTCATAGCCGGGGTATTCGCCGACTTGACCGGCAACCCCTCCAAGCTGGTTTCGTGAGGAGTGTGATATATGGACAGACTGCGGGATGAAATACAAGACCCGGAAAAGGGCGGAGGAACTCTTCAGAGTCAACAGCCGTCCAAATAGTATTTTTCTTTTGTGGAGAGGCATAAAAAACTGAGGGTTGTCGTTGCATTTTCTGTGGCAAACATTTGCACCGGAGATATGTGTGGTCAGTTCCAAAAAGTGTGGTTGGTCATATAACAAGCCTTTACCACTTAAAACTTTGTGTGGATAGTTCAAAATCAATTCACATGTAACTCATACGTCGGATATCGACGCTAGAGTCCATCATATATGTACACACACACGCACACACACACACACACACATACATATATATAGAGAGAGATAGAGAGAGAGAGTGACAGAGAGAGTGTGAGAGAGAGAAATAAATGTAATATATACATGGACGCCAGTCCATTTTCGTAAGATACAATGAGAAATAGAAATTGTTAGACAGACAAGATTAAGAAAAGTATGAAACTTTGGTTTTTCCTTACGTGTAAACCACCTGTGAATTTATTTATTTTTTTTATAAATGTGTGTGTGTGTGTGTGTGTGTGTGTGTGTCTGTACGTGAGTGTGTATGCATGTGTGTGTGTCTGTATATGCGTGTGTGTGCACGAATGTTTTTCTGCATCAATAATAATCAATAGCAATGTATGCATCCTTTTGCCTATATGCGAATGCAGTGCACTTTATATAACATCTATTCAGTGCCATACATTTTGATTCACATATAAAACAGAATATGATTAGATTATAATTATCTATGTATTATTTGTAAATATTTCCTTGTATCCATGCTCTCTTTGCTATTGTTTTCCTGTTAGAATAATAATAATGGTAGGCAGTTTGTTGTTTCTCCACTTTGATATCCATGTTATGAAGCTTTTTTATTGTGAGAAACCTCGGGAGACTCAGCTGGCATCGATGTAGTGTTCCATTTTAGATTCCATCGCTCTCATGCGTTTTAGTGAAGCAGCCCTTGTGGAAAGATACTTGAAGGAAATATACATTTTACCGAGATTAATATTGCTTTATAGAAACGTAAAAAAAAGCAAAACAAAACAAATAATAAAACGAACTTAATACAAAGCAACATGCAAAAGAAGGAATATAAAAACGAATAATGTTGCATGGTTTGTTCTGTGGCGTTTTCTCATACGGTAAGTTCATAGGATGCAATACGCTTAATATTTAGGAACATGCCTTATCTCCACATGAAATTGGAAAAGTATTTTTTTTAGTTTTCCCATTATTTTTATTTATGTTATCCAAATATGCACAGGTGTCATTGTTTTTCTTATGATTATATGCGCATCATCAGAACAACATTTTGTTCTCATATAAAATCATTATTTGATGCTTTAGTCCATATACGCACGCAAGCTAGAGGAATTCAAATTTACACTTGAAAAATATTATGGAGTCACTTTTCTTGAAGTGAATGTATTCAAAATTTGTAAAAAATATTAAAATGTGATACTTTTTCAAAACAAGTAAAAATCCTAAAATTTTACTGGAACTGAATCATGTGTGCAGCAAAGCAAACACAAATAATAAGGATTGTTTCTAAATTTGACACAAGATCTGCCATTTGAACGGAAGGGAAAAGCCAATTAAATCGACATCAGTGGTTTATGTATACATTAAGCTATCTATGGTGGGATTTGAACAGAGAACATATATATCCATATCTATACGCCTCACATGTCCTACAGATAATGCTAATCCAACAACAATAATAATAATGGTTATATGATAATGATTGTAATGAAATTAGTAATAATATTAATAATAATGATATTACAGCCGACAATCATAGAACTAATATTACAAACAGCAGCAATAATAATAAAAGTGATATTCATATTTGTAATAATGATGATAATCGCAATATTTTCCTTTACTCTTTTACCTCTTACAGACAGCCAACTGAGGCCATTATAGTTATACATTTAGAGGATGATAAGTTTTGGGGTCGTTACATCTTTGCATCTTACCGGCAACATTACAGACGGTTGGTTACACACAGGATGAGACATGGAATATTGAAGTCATCGAAAAGAGATAAAAGAACGATTGCTTATCAGGCTTAGGGATTGTGTTACTTTTTTGTGTCTAAACTTGTTTATATTTATATTTATTTGGGAACAAATCTAGATTCTGGAGGGGGAGTTGATGTACACCACTGGGTTACAAGAATATACCCACCCCTATTTACCTGCGAAGTGATCTCCAAATTATTGAATCGCCAATCATCTATTTAACTACAAATTCATATATATATATGATAAAGAGAAAAAACGAACAGTTAGCATGGATGCTTTAATTGGATAGTAGCACATGTAGTACAGAGATATTCTATAACACGAATTCTACATGAACAGGCATTCAGTGTCGAAGTAGGACAATCTAAGCTTTAAGTAAACAACAGTGCAACGCACTTTTCTTATCATTCTACACCATCTGGGGTGATGGGCGATACAGATTATATAAAGTATACTGAATCAGGATATAGTATGACTCAGCAATATAATGTGATATTTAACTCTAATTTATGTATTCTGGAAATATAAAGAAATATAATAAAATAGTTGAAAAAAGGGAAATTTACATATACTGGATATTAATAGAAAATGCAAATACACGAGTAGAAAGTTGGTATATAAATATAATTTAGTCATATATGCAGTAACCGGGAACAGAAATAATGATAAATGTATGCAGTAATAATGGCCAGAATAATCTTTTAATGAATGAAATATAAAAACTATGAGTACAAATATAATAATACAATAAAGGTTTGCAAAGTTGTACTAATATTAAAATGAAGGTGAAACATAAAAAAAGATATCGGCAAAGTGGTCTTATACTAAGAGAATTCATGAAAAAAAAAAGCAAACCTTCCAAAGAAAACCTCGAGGTAATCAATGAGAAGGCAAAGTGAATAGTGACTATACTTAGCATTCAGCATAGGACGTGGGTATAATAACCTAGGGAACCAATGATTATCCCCATAGCCCCTTACAAATCCAAATTAAGATTAATTAGTGAATATAGCCTTGATATGAGTTCAACGTCGCTGAAGATTTTAATTACAAAATTGGTCCGAAATAAGTGACGCCATTAGGCAGGTTAAAGCCCCTACATGATAGGATTGGGACTAGTTATAAACAACTTGACATTGACAATTACAACTCCTCCATCACATGCATACCAAAGATCTAATATATGCCCAGAAAAAAACCCGTTAACCTATCCCGCGAAGAAGCACTGCCCATACGAAAGCATTAATCCGTTTTGACGGAGTTCTTTAAACATGAAAGGACAAACTGATAAACCAGATTATTTATCATTAACAACTTCAAGAAGACACTCCCATCATCGCCAATGGGAAGACAGAGATAGAAAAGGTGATTAATCGATATTGCAATCACACATTTAGAAATATCTACCATTCGGGCAAACAATTACAGAAGTTCTAGTGTGTTGGATGTTTTTTTTTATTATCCAAATAGAAAGGGATAAATGCATACATATGCAAGCACAACTGTTTATATATATAAAGAAAATATGTTTTGAAACAGCTAGCGAGCGTGAAAAGAGAAACAGTAGCTTTCGTGTTATTTTATCTTGGTAGGGGGATTTAGAACACTATAAGAAATGGAAAGAGATGGTTATTGGCGTAAACACACATACGCACACACAGTCACACAAACACACACACACACATATATATACATATATATATATATATATATTAATTACATAATAAATAGCACGATATAATTATTCCACTACCAAAAGTTTACGGAAACTAGACGATCCTTATTATATTGTGTTGTTTATTACATAATTAAGCAAGTTCGCGGTAATTCCTATGCATGTTAAATTTGGAGTAATAATAGTGAAATAATGAAGAGTAACATGGTTGGCTGTACAAATTAATATAGTTGGCCGTTAATATTCTAAAATATTTAATCTAAGTTACTTCAGAGTAGTGAATATTATTTTAGGTTTTAAAAGTTAATAGGTATTTTTCTTAATATTATAATTATGTTTAATTTTTATATTCAAATTTTATGAAAACAAATTTAAAGGATTTGCGAAACACGAGAAAGAAAATATATAATGCTTTTATACCCTCACGAAGGTAATCTTTACCAAAATTATTTATAATATTGACAACAGTTTATATAATACAATTCATAAAATAAACTTTTACTCTCTCGCTCACCCGAGGCAGCCCCTCGGTCCTTTGTAGCCTCAGTACACCCACCCCCTTCCCCTATTCTATGATAAATTTGGCCGACCCCGCTTTTTATAGCAGAAGTGTTAGACCCCGGATACATGCCTTCTTATCCGATCGCTGCCCCTTTTCCGTGCTTTCTATATTTCTTAGTGGTATCTTTGATTTAATTTCTCGTATATCAGTATTTTTTTAGGGGGGGGGGGGATTCTGAATTAATTTTCCGTATTAAATTTTCCATATACTTCGTACGAGCATTTTTGTAGTTTGCACTAGAATATTTGTATCGTGGCGGCAACCTTAGAGATAGTATTAGTATTCTTTTTCGGGATTCTGAATTATTATTCCGTATTAGTTTGGTTTTTTTTTGCACTGGGTGGTTGCTGGCCTTGTGCCTGCGGTAGAAACCTTTATTTCGTACTGGTCTCGGGACTCTGAATTATTATTTCGTGGTAGTTTCTTTAGTATTTTGGCCCCCCCACTTGTTGACCCGTCACCGTCAGATATACTCGGTTTATTACTTATACCTCTTAAAAGGGTCTCATTATAATTCCGTCCCACCTAATAAACCTTTCTTTAGTCTAGCAGTACGAGTGAGAGACTTGATAGCTGTCTTTAGGTCGTAGTAACCAGAAATTGTTTATTTTTTTAACATTTATGTGCTCTTTAACACTCTCCGTATTTTTCTATATATTTACCCCATATATTTTACTTATTGTTTCGATTTCCTACCCCTCCCTCTCCCTAGTATCTTATTTTACCTCCTGCCCAGCTGTAGTCGGCACTATCAATGCACGAATGGGTCTCCTCCACCCCTCTCCCCCTTTGTTCTACTGGCAGGTTCAACTACCCCTTCCCTCCACAAATTGCCATGATAGAATTATTATGTCTCAACAACAAACTTTTGACCAAACCTTGCGACAATCTCTTTTACCATATATGGAATTACCCCCTGAGAAGCTCGGCTATTCAAATACCAGGATAAAAAGGTTCATTTAGTCCAGAATTAGCCGTCGAAACGATTTGAGCTCAGCCGTCGGGGTCCTACTCGTTCCTATATATATATATATATATATATATATATATATATATATATATATATATATATATATATATATATATATATATATATATATATATAATAAATATATATATATATTTATATATATATATATATATATATATTCATACATACATACTCATATATATATATATAAACATGCTTGTGTGTGTGTGCATCTGTATGGAGGTCAGGGAGTGCTTTGTAATTCAGGTTTTATAAAATTTTCTGCCATCAAGATTGTATATAAAATACAATAAACTATTCAAATTTAATATTCATGAATTAAAGTAGATTTTCTAATTCAGTTTTAAAAATCAGTTCAGAATCATCTATTTTCTTTCTAAATAAATTCAATTTTATACAAAAGGCCTAAAGCATACGTTAGAGATTATTGTTCCATATTTTATATATGATGACATTTTATCTTCTCTGTCACTACCCGTTACCTATCTGTTTGTCTCCATTTATCAATACTGAGGATGAACATTATATGAGACTCACTCCTGTAAGTTACAGTAATGCTAATCTTAGTATAATCACATAAACTTTAAGTGTAATATATGCTGCCCGAAGACATACACGTAAACTTAATTTTTGTTACACGAGATATCTTCTAACTTATGTAGTCTATTATAGCCCTGAAGAACATAACGAATCATATATGTTTGCTCTAAGAAAAATCTCCGGATAAAGTAAGCATATAATCTATAGACTACTTTCTATACACTAACATGTTCTTCAGTCTATAAATCTCATTGCAAATCTAGAAGAATCTGTGTTAGTATTTCTATGCACTGTGTACCTAAATTTGCAAGATTATATACACGAAGATATTTATTTGTAGATTTGTCACATGATGCTTCAATTCTTCAATTGAGATCGATGAAGTACCAGATTAAAAAACTAGAAATACTATATATAATCAACTATATCTCGAAAAGCGAGTGATCAAGCATAGCTATTCTCTCAATATGTAAACATAATAGCTATCTCTTAGCCATTGGTCTCTTCGTTTGCTGACGGAAAGTGTATATGTTATCCAACAATGAGTACAGTCAAAACTGTTCATATTCATCCCCACTTTTTCCGTCTCCGGAGAGATAAAACGATTATATATACATATATATTCCACGTGTGGTTACACATCATAACTATAAATAATTTGTTTATCGATTACCATTAGATATACCATTTCGGATTATTGAATATGCTCTATTTATTGGACCATTTACTAATTAATTGACTAGTTTCCAGCGAAAAGTCATAATATGCAGAGACGATAAATATATATCAGCAGTATGCCTCTGTCTATGCAGAATGTTTGTGTACGTGATCAATGATGAAAGCTAAAATTAGAGTCAAAGGCGAGGAGATGAAACCTAATTTATTTGTCCCCGAGGAGAAACAAATACATGTGTTCATATTTACTCTCGTGTTATTAGATTACAGATAAGAATGATGACTAACATTTTTATTGTTTATCAGAAGATATACCTCACTAACCATTTCAGTATTTTGCAACACGTTATTTAGTGCATCATTAATTATCTAACATTATAGTGTATAAACAAATATTGCACTAAGATCTAAATATCAAGCATTACTCACATGATTATGAATGTATATTATGCGCATGTTATGTGTATTTACCTTATATGCGTTATAAATATGATTTGAGACAATTACCATTTACTCATTACAATATGATTGTTTCAGTTTAAGATACAAGTCCAGTAATGTTGTAATGGTGATAACAATCACATATATTGACCCCTGAGCATGTTAGGTAGTATATTTTACTGACTCCCTAAAAAAGAAAGTACAATTTGACATCGATGGGATTTGCACTGTGAACGTAAAGAGATGGTTCAAAAACAGCTTAGACATTTCCCGACACCCATCGATATAGTGGGTCAAAAGCTCCTACTCACAAATATATCATAGATAAAATCCACACTATATTAGCCGCAAAATATTCACACTGTGTCATAAATATATTAATTCAAATCAACATGGGAACACAATATTTTCTATTCATGTAACGTTTTTTATTCGTGGCATCTATATTATAAGTTGCCTTATTTAAAATGATGAGTCCACCTTCTCTTTAGTTGTCTTCTTCTGGAAAAACAAAACAGCCCGGTCTCTCAAATCACAGCATATTTCTGCATAAAAGAGAAATAGCTTACTTATCGTAGTCCTATATATAGTACTATGAAAAGGCTATTTCGTAATATAGTTGCTCCATTGGCGCTGCTCTGCGATGAGTGTGTATATATAAATACAATATTTGCATAAATAGTATAATTATTTTTAAAGGCTCTATGAAAGATCGTTGTTGTTTCATTGTTTAGCTAGGCAAAGGAGAGCTAGCTTGCCTCATTGAAAGGTAAAGAAGATGCTCTGAATTCGATAGCTCAAAGCATGGTGGGGGTGGCATGTCTTGCATATGATTTCCTCCAATCGATCGAAGTAAGTAAGTAGCTGTCTTAGTGACCCAAGTGACCAGATGTTTTCCTCACAATGGGTTTCATGAGAACCCTAGAGGAGGGGGGGGGCAGGCTTGTTATATGACAGTATATATAATAGATTAGAATACATAAGAGGAATCATGTATTTGTAAAGACCATGGTCGTTTTCGGAAGAACAATCACTTTTTACTGAAACACCGATTGAGCAAAACTTAATGCTATTTT
This sequence comes from Eledone cirrhosa, assembly GCA_964016885.1. NCBI lineage: Eukaryota > Metazoa > Mollusca > Cephalopoda > Octopoda > Eledonidae > Eledone > Eledone cirrhosa. The sequence goes on from OZ024743.1 coordinate 38,965,379, forward strand.
CACAGCACATTATCCTTCGTCATCACAATTGTAATAGTGTTGTAAAAGAAAATCTTTTACAGCATCTATTGAGGTAAATAGGAAGCGTTATTATATGTTTTATTACAATCTTATAATTGAGTCTTATTATATATTTGTTTATCCTTGAAGTTTCCTTTTCAGTATGATTTTAGAATGTGGTTCTACAAAAGCAATGCAATTATTGGTATTCCATTAGCTAAAATGTGAGGGTACTTTCAGGATTATCCCTGGTCTAAAGAAACTCCGAATTGCAGTTAGAAAAAGTTCTTACTACCTCCCTTAACTCACATGCCATGTGTTGAGGCGAATATAACCGCCAAGGGTACGGGTGAGTCTGATACCATATGATGAGCCGCGTTGCAAGTTGTTGAAATTATTTCAAAATGTTTCTTTCCGCTCGCTGTAAAAATCATGTGAAATCTATACTCAAACTCATTTTTCATTCTCAACAAAACTGCAACCAGGCCCCCTGTCACCTGATACTCTCCCTGAGATACATGTGAGCAGAGAAGGCTTTGCAAAGCAGCCATCATTGCCCCCTTTCTCAAGCGAGAAAATAAATATCTGATATGTGCGCTGGTTTGAAGAAGGCGCATTAGGCTACGTATGGATACGCTGAAATTACATCCAGTCAACAATTATACCCCAACCCGAATTTTTTGCTATACCGAAAGCTAATTACTCATGATATAGTGTCTACGATAATATTCATTTTGGTTCGATATAGTTTATAATCAAATTCAACATTCCATTTAAGCTATCGTTTATTTTACTTTATTTATTTTCACTGCTATAATATAAAAGTGCATACGGCTCCTGGAAATTCAATTATATACGCCCTGCTGCACCAACATTTGCTTTGTTAACACTATTAATTATTTCCGTATTTATCTCACACAAAGCTTATTTCAAAAATGAAATTAGCTTTACTGTTGTATAAAATATGTCCCGCGTTTGAGAACTGTTTCAATAAATCCTATAAATATTAATGTATTAAGTTTCCTTTCATTGATACATTTCTGTCTGCAGGACATAGCATAAATATCATAGTGCACATCCTTAGTTTAGTGATTTATTTTCGAATATAAACAATACAGTTTACAGTCTAAATGAACTATTGGCTAGATGTAGAGTGCATTAGCCTAGAGTGAACACAACATATGCTACAATTACAGTATACACCACTCCAGCTTAATTTATTTCAAGTAGATTGAAGTTTTATATTTTCCTTACAGAGTATATAGATTTTGGACATTTTCTTTTTGTTCTCATTGATGATACTCTGGCGTTTTGAGGAGAACATATTGCCCATAGTTGCAATAAAGTATTGCTGAATTGCTGCGTTTGATCTTAATGTAAAACAAATCAATTTTGGTACATTTCTGTATCTGCGGCTTTTTAAGTTTGTGTTAAAAAACATTGCAATTGATTTTGTTTATAAATATTTGCTATTTTCGTATAACGACAGATCTAATTCTGGATTGCAGCCCCACCCTTTGATAAACTCGAACATACATGTACTTATTAACATTTCTGAAATGGAAAGGATGCAGATTTATATAAAATCATAGATTTTAAGCACAACCTGTATCTGAGAAATTGTTGAATGTTTAAATGGTTTTGGGCTGCTATTTCTAGCTAACCCATTCACGTAACACAGAAAAAGGTTGAGATAGTTTTATTTTCGCAAATCCATGTGCGTTTTGGCAAGATCTTAGATTTGTTTTTGAGGAGTAAATTCATGTGATTAGTACTCTCTCACCGTTGATCCAAACTTAACATTCAACTATTCCAAAAGTGAAACAGATCTGTAGCCGTTAAAATAATACCTACGAGAGTAAAGCCGTTCTTTGTAGTTTAGTATGTGTCGTTTGATTTAATGTGAAACTGCTTATACTGCGAATTGGTAATTAATATGTTTATGATCTTACATTCTTTCCAAATTATCTCCTGCGTATTGATTGATATATTTCTATATATGTCAATCAATACACAGGATATACATATATATATATATATATATATATATATATAATTGTTTCTACTATTGGCACAAGGCCAGCAATTATTCCAGTGTATTACTGGTACTTTATTTTATCGACCCCGTAAGGATGAAAGGCAAAGTTAATCTCGGCGGGATTTGAACTCAGTCCGTATAGGGACGTAATGTGCTGCAAAGCATGGCTTCCGACCCTCTACCGATACTGCCAATCGACCGCCAACTACCAATCCAATATATAATGAAGAATAGGATGTGACAGTTGAGATATTGTAGTTTAACTGTTGAGTCGGCAGGTGTTCGGTTGTCGGGTCCCGGCTATAAATAATATATCCATACTCAACCACCTCAAGTATCCAGTACAGACTTGAGAAATGGTATAACTAGGTAAAGCTGAATGCATCCTGGTCTATTTATCTCTCTCCCCCGCTCTCTCTCTCTCTCCCTCGCTCTCTCTCTCTCTCTCTCTCTCTCTCTCTCTCTCTCTCTCTCTCTCTCTCTCTCTCTCTCTCTCTCTCTCTCTTTATATATATATATATATATATATATATATATACATATTAACTTGCGACAGTACGAATTCAATCTGCCAAGTTTTGCTCTCAATGCATTGATCTACCCTGATGCTAGGTGGTTTCAAAGGCTACTCATTACCCACTCAGCTAAGTCTGTGGCTATTATGATTTGTGTAATAATACCTTCAAAATCATGCAGATAACTATTTAAGTACAATCTATTACATTGCAGAATCTTCTGAAATGTATAGTATATATAATTATGAATATAAAATGTTAGCCGTCACTGTTACATCTAATTTCATACAAGTAGATAAATATAACGAGACGTATTATCAATATCGGCAGAAAATAATGATTATCCTGATCCATGTGGGATCTAACATGAATGTTCATATGTATTTATGTATGCTTGAGGCGTTAAGAATTTTAATTGACAATAATTAGTTCGCATGTTCATACATTAAGTTATATATGAATGTTTTATGGAAGTACTTAGAATGGGTTTTACCTCTACTTCGTATTATGCCCAATATGCTATATATTATGTCGTCTTCATTTGGTTAGGGAAATGCGTTAAGGGCATGTGTGTTTCTGGATTACATAACCAAAGGTTTGCACGCTCCATTGATTGAATGTCGAAATGCTCATACTCGAAACTGATAGATGATTTATCAAGATCCATTAAAGAACAAGCACGCACCAATTTGCACAATATTATATACAGACATTTTTAGTCTCTGTAAAGGAATAATGCCTGGTCTTCGTGAAAGTCTATTTTGCATACGATGATATTTATCTCATAAAATATATACGTTAATGCTAATTAGAGGCAAACCTACAACATATTCTTGATAAAAACAAACACACAAACTGAAAGACTGTTGATGAGATAAACACATATATGCCGATGAACGGAAAATAGTGCCCCGAGTTACAATACTCTGAGAGCAGTTATACATTCAACGTACCTGGCTTTTATAAATTACATACATAAAAGTCAGCAAATGCCACATTACAATGTTTATAAAGCGATAATCATCGTTATCCTAATCTCATGTTATAATTAAATTATGTATGCGAGAACATATGATTACAGTAAATAACACTAATCTTATTTTCAGATATTTCATTCGGTTTAGTCTTCTTAGTTCCAGGATTTATATTTCGTTCATACTCACACCGGGATTAATATGTCTCATATTTATGTTAGCTATTAGTTTATCAATATGATACTAGATACGATAGAAGAAGATATTTTCATACATATTATATAATTCATTCAATACCATTTTGCTAATTCTTGTTCTATTTGTAAAACAATGTTTTTCTCAACATATAGGATTTGTAGTATTGGAATTGTAAATGAAATATTTCCAAACACCGTGATGTTTTTCTTCGAGTAATGTAAGAGGCTGTTAGATGGTTACTAATGCTTTGGCATTTATAACTACGCCAGTTTAGAAATAGCATATGGTATGTATAATTACATTGAATGTGGGTAAATTAAATATACGGCATTATGATATTTTAACATCATATTCATATATGGTAAGATCAGAGTGCAAAGGTTATTGAAATTTCATATTCGGCCGACTATGAAATGCGGGTAATTATGAGGGCAAGCGGCCTCACTGTTACAACTGTGGTGAAACCACCCGTCTGTGAGCCTTCTGCTAACAGTTTAACAATTGCAGGGTGCCACAGACCTCATTTGCTGCAAACGTCAGTGCAGAGGAATAAGACCGCAGCAGCGACAGCGTAATCACCAGCAGCAAAACAAGCCAAACAAAATCAACCCAAGGGGAAAATAAGGAAATCTCTCCTAATCCCCACCCCCTTCCACAAACAAACACACACACAGACATCCACACAAACACAGAATCACTCCAAACTGACAAAGAGTGCTTGTCTTGTCATAGTGAAGAGGGAGGACAACCAAAAATCGCAAAAACAAAAGTACAAACACAAGCTAAACTCCCCTAAGATCACACGCATACAAACAACCGCAAACACACGCTCAGACACATGCTCAACAATACAAACACTATCACAACTTCCACAATCACCCACATGAAAACAAGCACAACCACAACAAATCAACATCACACACAAACAACCGAAAAGCAGACATATCTTCAAAGACACAAACACTACCACCGCATCTACAATCACCCAAAAACTTCATGGTCTGGTATCGGCCTGGAGACAAGGTCACTTGATGAATGAACTTAGGGCACTAGCTGTACCAGACTTAGTTTCCGATTTCCTCGAAGCGCTCAACTTCAACTGACAGCATAACGGGAGTATTACCAGTACTGTAAGCCGCAGTGTAGTGACGCTCATCAGGAAAGACGAGAGGAAGAGGGATACGCTAGACAACTTCAGGTGCACAACGCTGTTCAACACAGAGTTTAAGATTTGGGAAAATTTGTTAGCGAAGTGGTTGGCGCTTGTACTCGAGGATTTGGTATGGGAGGCGCTAGCTTGGGCAATCCCGACCCGGTTCATACACGACAACCTCCACCTCATGCGATACACCATAGAGAGGTTAAGGTGTAAACCTAAATTCGGTGGCGCTCGGAAAAATTAGATCAAACGAAAGCATTCGATAGGGTCGACCATTGATACGTAGAGGCAAATGATGCGCAAACATGCGCTGGGACTATGGGGTCTCCAGAGATTCTGCCTGAACGATGGACAGGTGTGGTTGGCGTTTGTCAGGCGGCCTTTCCGCAGTTTGTCTCTTTGACTGATCTGTAGTCCTGCGTCAAGAAGAGACCGTGACTGGGCGTCTGGCATCTGCAATGTTTCGAGTGACATACTGCCCTCTACCAGGCAAGCAATGCAGTCTGGGAAACTTCCTCTCTAGAGTTCTATAGAGGATTAGTGATGGGCAAGTGCGACGATGCACTCGGGGGTCGACGAAATCGAACTGACCAGATGTTCCGGGGGACTTTTGAGCCGTGGACGATGGATAACTTCCAGAAATTCCTAACTTGGCAGTGCAACAAGGAGTGTGTGTGTGTGTGTGGGGGGGGGGGGGGGGGGGGTCAACTGCGGATTTGAGATAAACGCTAGATAGAGAGAAATGCTATCAGATGGACCTGCCTAGGATGTATGCAGAGCGACGAAACCTTTCGGCAGGCACTCGTCTTGTGTCCGTGCACTACTGACTTGCGGAGTTATGTCGAATAGCTGTTGTCGCCCGTAGAACCGATCCGACTATCACCCGCCTCCATAGTGAAGATCGACTCGCCGCCTTCTTTTGTCCAGGAAGGGCAGGCAAATTTCATCTGTCTGGTTTCAGTAGCAAAATTGACATGTACATTTTCAAAATTGACTCGGAAAGGAAGGTGAGAGAGAAGTACTGCCCCTCAGATCATTTGCTAAAAGATGAGTGAATGTGGCGAGAATGGTCCGTGTCAATGGCCCTACTATCACCATATACCTGTAGGCTGGTGAATTTGAGGAGGAGAGGGGTACCCTTCCCGGGTGCCCTCGCAGCGTCGGATTGTTCAGGATTGGTGGGGTACCTGAGTCAAAACTAGGTAGTTATACCCCCTTTTGGGGAATTTTCATTGTTGTATTTTTCATGTTATTGTTATTGTTTTCGTTTTACTTTACTCGATTTTTGTGTAAACCCCCACTGTCCCCGTCTATTGTATTGTCCTCTATATGTCGGCCCCTGTGGCCAATAAATGAAAACATGTTTATTATTGTTGTTATTATTATTAATGGTAGTAGTAGTAGTAACAATAATAAACCTATTTGTCGTTGGTAATATGTAACGGCAACAAATGTAACATTCTATAATAATCATCTTCATAAAAATAAATTATAAATAATAATAATATTAACTTTATATATATATATGCGTATATATATATATATATATATATATATATATATATATATATATGTGTGTGTGTGTATGTGTGTGTGTGTTTATATATATTCAGATATATCTAACTATCTATCTATATAGAAATATATCTATATATATAATGTAATATATACACCTTCATTGAAACACAGGCATACACATAATGAACGCTCAAAGACGCACACACAAACACACACACGCACCCCCCCTCTCTCTCACACACACACACGCAGGCACCCTCTCTCACACGCACACACATATATATATTAAACCTTATAAATGTTGGAAGACATTTCTTTATATATTTCATTTTGTTGAAAGGTCATTTATATTGTGTCATCTTCAGTAAACTTTTGACATTTCGCTTAGGACTTCCGTTATAGCTTAATCAATTGTGTGGACCTTTTAATCTGGCATTTATTCTCGATGTTTTGTGACAGCTAATAAGGGCGCTCATTGGTCATCGGTGGAAGCTTCAACCTTCGAAATTTTCCAGTATATGTTGTCGAAGAAAATATTACATTGTGTTTGTTTCTGCTGAATTATTTTTTTCTTTTTAATTCCATATATCTACACATATTTCTACCGATATATTTCTAATGAAACGCACTACTTAAAATTTCAAATACTTTTGAAAATTCTGATGAATTTAGAAATATTCATTAATATCACTAACTTTCACGTTAAGCTGGTATGTACTCGTATAAACAAAGTTTGTTACAGGAAATTAATATGGGAACTATTCTATAAATAGAAAATGATATATTTTTATGACAATATACAAATGTATTAATCAGGAAATATTTTAATCGTTCTTTCCTTCTACAACGTTTGAACATATTCCCTCAACTTATTCACATTGAATTGTGCTCTGTATCCATTTATATAGAGAGACGTGAACATGTCATTTCTCGTCTCTATACCTGCTTGTGGCTGGGCTCGATATCTATTTCCATGTAACACATTCTCCAAAGAGAACTTCGGGGAACCACAATTTGAGCGTTTGTTGTCGCTAGATCATAATATGCAGGAACCGATTCAAACAAATAAACCAACCATAGATACTATATAAATGAGGTCCTATGAATCAAAGGATTAATAAAACGATTAATATTTCTTTATAGCTGATATGTTCCTTTAAATTATCCCCCATTTATCATTATATTTTTTTTTCTTTGAGAGTGATTTTACTGTTAAATCTGGCGAATCCCACGCTTACGGACAAGCTGTTTTGTTGCTTCTAATATAAAGCATAAATCTGGAAAAAAAAAGTACGTGACAGGAAGCACAGTGAGTGTGTGTGTGTCTGTATGTGTATGTGTGTGTGTGAGTGAGTGTGTGTGTGTGTGCATCAGTGTATATATATTATATATATATATATTTCTTTTATTTGCCACTAGGGCATCAAAAGTGGGACAAGTACAAAGGGGGGAGTTTACACAAAAAGGCGTCCTCAATAAGGAGAAGGCAATAACAAAATATAAAAATAAAATAAGATATAACAAAAAATAAAATTTTTAACAAAATCCTCAATAGAGAGGAGGCGCCTTGGGGGGTCGCACACACCCCCGAAAAAAGATATATATATATATATACACACACACGCGAATGTCTGTGTGTCTGTATTTTTGTGTGCAAGCATGTAAATAATATCTTTACCTTTCCGCAAGTAAAGACGATTAGATATAAGTAGCTTGAATAGAATACACACAAAACGGAAGACACGCGTAAACACAGAGACAAATATACTCTTCCCTTCCACAATTCTTTCACAGTCTTTCCTTCTCTCCCTCTCGCACATTTTCTTCTTTTCCGTATGTATGTATATATATACACACACATATATATATATATATATATATATATATATATATATGTACACATATATATTTATTCTGTTTTAGGATTTCTTTCATGTTAACTTATAGACCACATGGTAGATTATAATTATGTATTGCAAGAAGCCTTTGCTACATAAATCAGACAGTTACGGTGCGTGATAACAACAATAGTAGTTTTCTGAAACACTGTTATTTTTATATACGAATTATTTCTATTTTTGATCAGATGACGTGAAGATAATTAGTGAAATTGGTAGCAGCCGAGGGGCTTGTTGGTCCTATAAAATCAGTTCTGAAGTAAAGAGGAAAATAAACATACTGTTTGTATAAGAAGTGTTGGCATTAATTTCGCCAGTAAACTAGATCTATCTTCGTCTGTCTAGTTGTAAATGACTTGGCACAGATCTTTACAGTATTTGGCTATAAGGGAGAGCGCAAATTTCTATCAGATATAATGAGTTAACTAGTAAGCAAGAGTAAAGTGTAATGTAATTTCTCTTCGTCCCCAGATGGACATAAATCGAAGCATCTCATTTCTTTGAATGGATTATAATTCCTGATTTAGGGTTCTGATTTAGGGATGTATAATTGTCTCAAATGATTAGTCCCATGCTATAAGATGTAGCAGATAATTCTTATATTAAAAACAACTTTAAATAGACTTAGGAAATACAATAGTGAACTATTCTTGAGTGTGTATCGTATTATCGTATATATTTACAAATATTCTATTGTATGAATATCATTTGGTATTTGTTCTCCAATCGTTCTAATTTCGTTCGCATGTAGCTTCTAAATCAATCGTATATTTTGATAGAAACAAGTCTCTAGAATAAGGCAGAGCTCCAGCCGTTTCGACGGCTATTTCTGAACTACATTAGAATTTTTAACCTGGTAAATAAATAGCCGAACTTTTCAAGGGGTATTTCCTTATATGGGAAGATTGTAGTTAAATGTCCCTCTCATTCCATCAAATGTATGGATCATTAATTAGTCGTGGAGACATAGAAGCGCCGAAATGTCATTAGACACATATTTGAAAATTAAAATACTTGAAACACATCCCTCTCCAGATGATCCCTCTAGAAAATTGAGAAATATTGGGAAAGATAATTAGAAAGAGAGCAATATGCATAGAGGGAGAAACAGCCTAAGTGTTGGACTTGTTCTCAATTTATCAATCCCTAAGAATGTTAGGTAAAGTTGAAATCAGCGGGATTGGAACGCATCACAACAAGACTGAACTAATAAGGCACAGCATGCCATTCGACATTCTACTGGTTCGGCCAATTATGTGCTGGCATATAAGGTTATGAAAAGAATACACACATTTTAGTAAAATATATATATATATATATATATATATATATATATATATATATATGGAATAGCTTAGATAGGGCTAGACATAAGATAGGGAAAGCCACCTCATGGTACGACAACCAGAGATACCAGACTGTCATGTATGTGGACGCTATCCCTGGATGGAAATTAGCTAACCAGTATAGAAAGGCCCTCAGAAAGACCCACTTAAAGATTAAGGTGGTAGAACAGCCAGGAACCACCATAAAATCCCTGAGCAGCAAAATGTACCCTTTTAAGAAAACCCACTGTACTAATAGCAAATGTATCATATGTAAGGTAAACCCACGGATAAACTCTAAAACTAGAAACGTAGTCTATAGCATAATATGTATAGAGGGTACGTGCAGAAACATGACAACAACATACATAGGCGAGACAGGTCGTAGCATAGGTGAAAGTATAGAGCAACACTGGGGGGAACAAAAAGGACGAAAAACCGGTTCAGTTCTATACGAACATGCCAGACAACAACACGACGGAAACATAGACAACATAGAAATTAGAATAATATCTAAACATAGAAATGACCCAGCAGATTGGCAAATCAAAGAGGCCAGTGAAATAGAACTTAGAAGGCCAAGTCTAAACGGAAATAATGAATGGAATAACAACAACACCCAAACAAACAACACTGACCTAAGAGAAGTATAAATAAATAAATAGATAAATAAATAAATAAATACATACACAAGCACAATGGCAATAAACACATATAAACACACACTAGTAAATATAGAATACATTAACCAATACACAGTCACGCAATCACGAACACACATCAAACAAAACGCTATACACACACACAAACGCATGCGCAAAGAAGACAAAATAAAATAAACAAATAAATATATATATAAACAGACCAAATAAAGATGGCGTAGAAAATACAATGCAACGGGAGGAAACAATAGCACCACTGACGATGTTGCAGATGTGCAACGAAAGAACTTTGATCAACTATATATATGCGTGTGTGTCTATATTGTATCGGTATTATTTTGGACCGTTGGTAAGTCAATGGCAACATTGAGGACCGAATAGATTAGATTACCGATATAAAAGACACAGAAGCGAAAACCAACCAAACAGTGAGTGTGTTCTGTTATTAATTCAGGCAATATTACACAAATATAACCCTCCCCAAGTATAACACTATTTGTTTCGACACACGATTCCATATCAAAAACCTCGCAAAACTATATATATATATATATATATATATATATATATATATATATATATATATATATATATATATATAAATATATATATATATATATATGTGTGTGTGTGTGTGTGTGTGTGTGTGTGTGTGTGTGTGTGTGTGTGTGTGTGTGTATATCTACCAAAATATACGGTAGTGTCCAGTCCGTATGAAGAACTGAATGTAATCCAAATATCATGAAAAGAGAAGATGTATTCAAAGGTTTTTCGATGAAAAACACAGGAAAACAGAGTCAAGGTAAATTAATAAAAATCATGAATAAAAACAAAGAAACAGTTCCTTATATTAAAACATTCATCATTTTACGATCGTTTCTAGGATATATATGTGAGTGTTGGTATGTATATCATCTAGATCTATGTAAAATGTTTACAAACTATCAGAGGGAATATACATATCTACACATATATATGCTGTCTTCAGAAATAATGTTATTTGTTTATTGAAAAACAACAACAAAGTTTTAATATAATAGGTCTGTTTGGGAACAGGTTTTGAATTGACCAATAGAAAATTAGTAAGTGGTCAAGTTGATAGAATTGTAGTAGTAGAAATTTAATTTAGGGGTAGAGGAATGCAGACTTCAGTTTTGAATGGAAAGAGTATTTTGAATGAAAATATTACTTTGGGGATGAAAATAGGTCAAGCCGGTAAAAGGTACACTAAAATTTGATGTTATTAAAGAATAATGCTCATGTTTTAATCTAATGTTTTAATCTAAGGAGATTACTCTAAATGTGTTAGTGAAAAATATCAATCTTATTTAAAACAAGGAATTTAGATCTATAATAAGAAATTAAATTAATTTAATTGATAGGTATATTTATAGGGATACATTTATATTAATTCATATAGATATGATAAATAAGAGTTAGATGTTATTAAAGAATGTTGTTAAAAACGAAGGAAAAACAAATTTGGGGAGGGGGGGTAAATGTATTAGTGAGTAATAACAAACTTATATAGATTACAAGGAATTTAGATTCATAACAGGAAATTAAAATAGTTTATATGTATACTTATTGGTATAAATTTTAAGAAAAGATAGCTGTAAAAGGGAAATAAAGTTATGCAATTCTTAGAAGTAGAATATTAATTATAGGTTAACTAATTTTAAAAAAATAATTATAATAATTTGTAAAATATAAGTGTATATTAATTAGGTTTATAATATTTGAAAGTTTTTCTAATTCTATGATTGCATGATATAATTAATTTATTTCCCTTTTACAGCTATCTTTTCCTAAAAATTATACTAATAAGTATACATATAAACTATTTCAATTTGCTCTTATGTATCTAAATTCCTTGTAATCTATATAAGTTTGTTATTTCTCACTAATATCCCCCCACAAAAAAAATGTTTTTCCTTCGTTTTTAACAACATTCTTTAATAACATCTAACTCTTATTTATCATATATATATGAATTAATATAAATTTATCCCTATAAATATACCTATCAATTAAATTAATTTAATTTCTTTTTATCGATCTAAATTCCTTATGTTTTAAATAAGATTGATATTTTTCACTAACACATTTATAGTAAAATTTTATTCTCCTTAGATTTTAACATTAGCATTATTCTTTAATAACATCAAATTTTCGTGTACCTTTCACCGGCTTGACCTATTTTCATCACAAAAGTAATCTTTTCATTCAAAATACTCTTTCCATTCAAAACTGAAGTCTGCATTCCTCTACCCCTAAATTAAATTTCTACTACTACAATTCTATCAACTTGACCACTTACTAATTTTCTATTGGTCAATTCAAAACCTGTTCCCAAACAGATTTATTATATTAAATCTTTGTTATTTTTTTTTCAATAAACAAATATCCTTATTTCTGAAGACAGCATATATGTGTGTAGGTATGTATATTCCCTCTGATAGTTTGTAAACATTTTACATAGATCTATATGATATACATACCAACACACATATATATCATAGAAACGATCGTAAAATGATGAATGTTTTAATATAAGGAACTGTTTCTTTGTTTTTATTCATTATTTTTATTAATTTATATATATGTAGTGACCTACATTCCGCGGGCTCACATATATTCTCTGTGCGTGATTTGGCTCAGCTCAGCCAATCAGCGCCAGTAGAAGAGGATGTATCCCTACGCGCCCTGAGGGAGAAAATCCCCGCGAAGATTTGAAGGATCTCTCTCTCGCACTCGGAACTTCGAACCAGCAACACGTACAACATATGACGGTGAGATTTTGCTCTTTGGCCTGCCGGCTTCCCGGCACAATGGCACATTCCATTTTGTAACCTCATTTTATGTGTAACTTCAACCATACAAGTTAACAAACATTATTTGTGCTACAGCCGAGGTTAACTGTGACTTTCATCCTTACGGGGTCGATAAAATAAAGTACCAGTAATGAACTGGGTAATTGCTGGCCTTGTGCCTAAAGTAGAAACAATTATTTGTGCTACAACAAAAATAAACATACATTTCATCTCTAATTTCTGCTGTTGACATCATTATTATGCTACTCGTGTCTCAATAACATGTATACACTATGCTGCTAAATATATATATAATACAATAACAGAGATAGCTTAAAGCTAAACTCTGACTGGTAACCATCTCACTCAACAAACATTAGGTTATATGTTAGTATAAACCCAATTTAAGTGTTTGGGGTACTAACTATATGTATTATGTGGAAAGCCAGTTGTATTATTTTATGAGATATAATTAAAGTTAAAATATCTCTCTCTTTCCAAACAATTGTTTCATTATAAGTTTTCTACAAAATTAGGAGAATGTTTCCAGTTTATGTAGAAGCCTAACATATATACATGTAAGAATATATTTAGGTGGGCGCTTATAAATCATCAGTGGAAGCCCATTAAACTTTGATATAAGAAAAAATTCTTACCGCAGTTAAAAATCGTGTCTGCTAACCTGCTCCCTCATGCATCGAATGACTACCAAATTTGAAATTCCAGCAGTTTTTGACTGAGGAAGTATTATAGGGTCACGAAGCGGGAAAGGGAGACAACCAATACACGAGAAAAGAAAAAATAATATTCACGCGGGTTAATTAGTTTTTTCAAAAACATTATCAATCCAACGTGTTAAGAACTCAATTGAAAATAAAAAAATAAATGCATGCGTGTATTATTTACACACGCATATAGATATTTTCTTAGGCTAAAAACAGAAGGCGTACCCGAATAACAAACCGCATTTCATAACCGTAGTAAATACGGAAAGTTACGCTTTAAAGAGCAATCGGGAATGTAAATCTCTGGCCGAATTAAGAGTAAAATATTAAATATACGCGGGTTAATTAGTTATTTCAAAACTAATATCAATTCCACGTGTTAAGAACTCAATTAATTAAAAAAAAAAAAAGTATACATGTAATTATTTACACAGGCATATATATATTTTCTTATGCTAAAAACTGAGAAGTTACAACCAAAAAACCATCATATCGCACAACAGTAATAAATATATATATTGGAAAATGTATGACCCCGACAGCAGAGCTCAAGCCATTTCGACGGCTATTTCTGGCTTAAATTAGAATTTTTAACCTGGTAAATAAATAGCCGAAATTTTCATGGGGTACTTCCTTATATGGGAGGATTGTTGTTGTCGAGAGGATTGTTCAACATTTCTTGTAAATACAATTAAGTCTATCATGGCAGTGGGTGGGAAGTGTTGGTGGCTGAACTTGCCTGTAGAGAAATGAGGGAGCGGGTGGGGCCGGTCAAGCATTGAAAGTGAAATCTATACAGCACATTCTAAGGATTGTGTATGAAAGTAGGCCAGATGAAGTAGGCGAAAAAGGGTTCTGGAGAAAATGGAGGAGGTCAGCCCGTTAAAGTGACCCACACAAAAAGAGGCCGTTAGTAAAAGCGGGAATTGTCACACTACTAAAAAAAATAGCAGCAAGATACAACATTTTCTTCTCTACACGGAGGGAGAATATACATAAAATTAGATTAGTATGTGTGTGTATGTGTGTGTGTGTGTGTGTGTGTGTATGTGTGTGTGTGTGTGTGTGTGTGTGTGTGTGTGTGTGTGTTCGTGTGTGGCTGTGTGTCTGTGGCTGTGTATGTGTGTGTTTCTGTGTGCGTGTGTGTATCGTTCCATACATTATGTGCATTTGATTATATCTCATAACGTCACATGAAGTGAGATTGCTAAAAAATAATTGTTTCTACTTTTGGCACAAGCCAGCAATTACCCAGTACATTACTGGTACTTTATTTTATCGACCCCCATAAGGAAGAAAGGCAACGTTAACTTCGAGGGGATTTGAACTCAGACCGTAAAGGGACGTAACTATGCTAGAAAGCATTGCGTCCAACCCTCTACTAATACTGCTAATTCATCGCCCTTACAAAATAATTCAGTCAATATAGACTTTTGAGGATATGAAGATACAATAACGTGCAACGGTGATGTATATTATATTATATACGAAAGGTAATTGGTAAAATAATTACTTCAACACTGTTGTCGTATGTTTTCATTTGCATCTCGTATAACCTTGAGATATATCTATCTAGTTTACAGTCAATCACAACCATTAGATTAATGTTTGTCTGATGTTATAAATATAGACAACGTTTATGACAGTTGTCCTCATTATATATTCAATACGTGTAGTAATTTTTAGGCTTCTAACATACATGCAGAATCAATTCTAAATGAAACAAGAAATGATAACTGAAACTGGCATCTCAGTGCCATTTAATCTGTTAAAATGATTCACGCACGTAAGTTTGTTACTTACTATAATGGGAAGCTTCTGAATAGTTTTATATGAAATAGTGCCTATGCACTTGTGTGCTGCATATAAATGTATATATATATTCTTGAGACGTCTAATATTAGAGGAGACGTTTTCATTGTTATTTTCATTGTTATTTCTCCTTCATTGTTGAGTAAATTTCGATGGGATTTTGGCTGCTACTACTCGCATCATAATAATCTTATTATCCTAATATAAACAAAGATGTATATTCATTTAATAGTTCAATGACGCAAGTTGTTGGAGAACATGCCGTATTGAATCGACATGTTCTGTATACTATTTATTCAATACATTCTCTAGTTTCAAAAAATATCACCCTGAAGATGGAATAAATTATTCCAATATTTTTTAATTCCAGAAACCATATTTGGGGATACTAATATATTTACTAATATAGATACTAGCCCCCCCCCCCCCACTACCACCACCACCCAAAAAGAAATCGATATTTTGGCTAAAGTTTAACATGTTTAATCGCTTCTGTGATGTGATATTTTACCTTTATAATTTATCCTTTCATTGGGATGTCTATCATTATACACAAAGTACTATTTGTTTGATATTGCCAACCGTTCCAGGGTTGAAGAGATTTAGAGGTGTTTAGGAGTGGTATTACTAGCGTTATTATAAGACTGTCCTATACTCATATTATATAGAGAGATATCTGTTCATTTAGTAGCTCCACGACGCAACTTCGTGGATGCCATGCGATTTCGGGAACATTTTCTTTATATCATCTATTCACTATGTTCTCTAATTTCAAAGAAGACAGAATATATTATTCCAATATTGGTTATTTTTATGAATTGAAATAATCAGTATTGTTTCGTATGTCCTGAAACCGTGGCTGGAGATACAATGTGTGTAAAACTGTCTCCTTTTAATTGATCTAGCTTATCTCGGGATTTTGACTTAAGTGTAATGTGATTATGTATATATATATATATATATATATATATATATATATATATATATATATATATATATATATATAATATACATATATATATATATGAGAGAGAGAGCGTGAAGGCGGAGTGGAGGTAGAGTTAAAAATCAAAGCAGAGAAAAGATTATTTGTTTCTTTAATCCGATAGAATTAATCATTTTATACTTGTGGAATTAAATATAACCGATTACGATCGGTATAAATATCTTACGAAATATTAAATATTACAAAATGTTTTTTTAATATAGTCTGTGAGCAGTTTGAATATATGTGATATCTGTCAACATTTCTTCTTATATATATCTTCTTCATGAAGATGCGATAGTGAATGTGTATATGGGATCCAACATTTCAGCATTCAATTGAATTCCCTTGGTTAAAATAGAAAATGCAGTTACTATATATAATAATGGTCACGATAGCATGTTTTATGTGTGCGTTTTTGTTTAGATTTTTATGTAGGGTTAAATTGTGTCAAACGGTCAAGGTTTGGGGTTTGTGAAATTAGCTGCAAAGAGATAAGATTAAATGTAAGATGTCTTTCGTCTTTTGCTATGTGTGTGTGTGTGTGTACCACGTGTTTCAAGAAATCAAAAATAGTTTTATGGTTTGCAGATAAACGCATGGATAAAAATATAACAAGATATATAGATGTTAACATGATTGAAAGCGGTCCGGGGTGGGGGTGAAAAAGCAGAGTTTCTAGAGGATTTCCAGAAGAGAACGAATTGAGAAGTGTAAAAAATGATAATGAATATAAATGAAAAATAAATACACATAAAAAATGAAAAAAAAATAACAGAAAACAGAGAGAGAGAGAGAGAGAGAGAGAGAGAGAGAGAGAGAAATGAGAGAGAGAAAAGACAGAGAGAAATGATGGAAGATATGAAAGAGAAAAAGGAAAGAATACTTTTGGAATCATGGTTTATTTCTTCTATGTTGAGGTATGTTTGCATACATGCCGGTGTACATTGGTTTTTGGCCTCTATAGAACAATATTTATATTCATACATACCAATTCACTGATAGATCTTATATGTGAACAAGGTTGTGTATCATTGAATTGCCGTATGAATATATTCCACCCAAAGGTGTTAGCTGGGTATATATCCTATAATATTACCGCTTATAAACCATCATATATATATGATGGCTGCAACTCGATTTCTAGTAATGCCGTCGCAAGATGCTTAAGGATGAGCTTCACGTACATGGCTTTTTCGTCCTGCTATGGGCTTGCCTATGTCCAGCATAGCAAGAAATATCACATATCAAGCGGTGCCTGTGGTTGAAGTTTTTTTAAGTGAGGAAAGGCTTTGCATATGGCCAATCCCACTCTCTGACCATCGAAGAGTTGGGATGCATCAAAGAATTTGGCTGCTCATTCTCAAATGTAGAATATTGGAGTGCCTAGCGTAGTTTTGTCAGAGTCCATGTCAGAATATTGCTTTCAAAAAAATATCTTGAAACTTAGAGAAAAAATAACCAAAATTTAAAAATAAATAAACGGGTACACAAAGCAGACGGTCAAACAATTCCATGAGGAATTAATGGAACACAAATGTTTGACACTGGAGAAAAAAGAAAACGAACAACTCGGATCAGTAGTTATTACGTGATCATGCATTTATATATATATATATATTCATAACCCCGTACGTACACACACACACATACACACGCCCACCCACACGCACACCCACACCCATACCCACACACACACATATTTATATATATATATATATATATATATAAATTATCAATGATAGCAAACTGTTATTATTATCAATATTATAGGGCGGTGGATTGGCAGTATAGGTAGAGGGTCGGACGCCATGCTTTGATGCATAGAATTACGGCCGTTGCCATTGTGAGTTCAAACCCCGCCGAGGTTGACTTTGCCTTTCATCCTTACGGCGTCGATAAAATAAAGTACAGTAGTGTACTGGGTAATTGCTGGCCTTGTGCCAAAAGTAGAAGCAATTATTATTAATGTTATATATATATGTATATGTATATGTGTGTGGGGTGGGGTGGGGGATATGTGTGTGTGTGTGTGGGGGGGTGTATGTGTGTGTGTGCGTGTGTGTAAATCAACCAGTTTATGGGTATGAACGTTCACCATAGTAAAAAAGGAGTCAAAGGGTTACACTTGTAAAAAGACTAAGAACCACTGCCGTATAACAGGCTGTTCTTTTTTGGTAACAGATGCATATTCTATTTCAAATGATAAACATTAATATGGAAATGTTGTACAACTAACTAAGCAATATAAAGCAATAGTATTTGACCCCCAACTATATGTGGAATTGATCTGGCCTCATTCCTGCAGAGTCCATTGACTGAAATGCGGGTAATCTTCCCTTTTATTGGAAATGAATTCATTCATTGTTCAACTTAATATAGGTGAATGATCATCTCCCCAATTGAAGTGACATACTTGAACACGGCATTAATTATGTCTCTACGGACCCCACAATTCACATGTACTCATAATTATTTTTAGTGTAAAGTACGCTACTCATTTATGTTACATTCAGAACCAGATATTCATCTCAACTAAACTTTTATTAACTTACATAATTCAGAAGTGTAAAAGCTGAAAATGGAGGTTGTGAACTCCGTTTGATGTCCGTTAAACATTAATAATTATAGATTTGCAACACGGCAACAGTAATAGTTGAAACTAAATTAATAGGTGCCTTGGGGATATTATACGAAATCATGTTTTTAACTATTGATTAGATAGTATTTAATTGCTTATCAGTATTCTTAACGATAGCAAATTAATTAATAGTATGCTGTTAATATTTAATTGATTCATTAGGCTAAATATTTTTCACTGCACAAACTAGTATTAATAATATATCCACCGCATATTCTTTTCATCATTCTGCTCCTGTCGACACCACTACTTCTTCCTAATTCTTCACTTCTGTTCACGCGAAATCATTTATATATTCTAGATCTCACTCCTTTTCTCGCTTCTCCCTCCCCACATCTAACTCTCCCTCTCTCTGTCTCTTTCTCTCACTCAATATATATATATATATATATATATATATTATGTATATATATATATGTGTGTGTATGTGTCTATATGTATATATATATATATATATATATATATGTATACGGTTGTATATATATATATATATATATATATATATATATATATATATGTGTATATATATTAAAAACGTTACAACCGAAAGAAGACAGGAAGGCGAAACTTTGGTTCGTGGAAACTTTCCCTTCACAATATTTGCTCCACGGTTCTTATATATCAGATATATATTTATCCTTATCGAGCCCTCTTTAGATGTTAGTCTCCAAATTTTTGATTATTACTATATATATATATATATATATATATATATATAAAACGGTAGATGTCTGTCTGTGTGTGTGTATGATTTTTATGCATTTCCACATTTCTCCACCGATTTTGATGATTCTTTTTCAAATGTGCTCCAAATTTACCAGGGCAGGTCAAGATATCCTTTTTCTATGAAACAAAATCGATAACACTAAATAAATGCTGTATCCCTCTCTCTTACACGCTTCATTCCTCTCACTACCCTCAATCTCCTCCGCTACTCTCTTTAAAATGTTACTGCCTCCGACTCTGAAGGAAGGCGACACACAGTTTCATAACTCTCTCTCTTACACATTTTGTCCACTCACGACCTTCAATCTCTTCCGCAACTCTCTTTAAAATGTTATTGGCTCCGTCTCTGAAGGAAGGCGACACACAGTTTGATAACTCTCTCTCTTACACATTTTGTCCACTCACGACCTTCAATCTCTTCCGCAACTCTCTTTAACAGGTTACTGCGTCCGTCTCTGAAGGAAGGCGACACAAACATTGATAACCCTTTCTCTTACACATTTCATTCCTCTCACTACCCTCAATCTCCTCCGCAACTCTCTTTAAAAGGTTACTGCCCCCGTCTCCATTACAGTTTAGAACAACGACAAATCTCTCTCTATAATAGATCATTCACCCTCTTTGTTCGTCATACATCAAATATTAACATTTAAAAAGCCGATAACACTAAATACATACTGCTCTCTCAACGTTACATTTTACATCAAGTAACAAATATTCAAAAGCAAGAGATGAATTAATACAACAACAAACTTAACAATAACGACGCTTAAGCGTTCATTTACTTGAATCTCAACAAAGGCATTATATTTTATTGTTGTCCTTTTTGTAAATTTTCTTTCTTTGTTTTTCTCAATATGAGACAAAAAATTAATGAGAAAACTTTTTTAACGAACGTCCCATTTCGATGATTTATTTTCCAGTGTGCTCCAAAATAACGCCACCGCTGTTTACGCTCTTTTGTGCTATAACTCTGACAGGCTTGGCTTACAGGTTTGACCTATTATTTGACGTGCATTCTTCATAGATTTTACTTAGTACTCACTTTCCACTTACTCACCGTTCAATTGAAAGTTTTGGCTACTCCCCCTTTCATGGTCCATTACCTGCATAAATATTTACGTGTTCCGTCCTGCTACAATATAGTACTCACTTTAAACTAATTCAAAATTCCTTTGAAAATTTTAGCTACCAAGCACATTCTTTGAATCTACGGTCATGCCACCCCAAAAAAGACCACGACTTAGTTGCCAAGCTAAAGCTGCTTCTGCTGCCAAACGAAGAAGAGCTACAGAGTCGTCCGTGGAAAAATTGACTCGGTTGTCAGAAAATGCAACTCGAAATGCAATTACGCGGGCAACCGAGACAGAAAAAAAGAGGAGCAACCGCTTTCCGGAAATGCATTTGTAACTGCAGTTGCACGTGCAGCGCAAACTGATGAACGACATTCTCGACGACGAAGCAAAAATGCGGCCTCCACCGCTGCGGCATGTGGCGGTGAGGACGAAGATCACCGTTACAGTCGACGACGAAGAAATGCCGCCTTAACTGCTGCGTCACGTGCTGTCGAGGACGAAGGTCAGCGTTCCAGACGTCAACGTACAGTTGTCGCTTCAACAGCTTCTGTTCGCGCATCAGAGACTGCGCAAATTCAATTACAAAGGCTAAACGCCAACGCACTCCGCAGGAGTGCTAAACGAGGTGCACAGAGGATCAGTTGCACTCAGTGGTATCATAAGGCTTTCCACTATGACCCAACAATAAACTATGCACTGATGCCAGAAGTTCAGATTGGATCCATGTCTGTCATTTGCCAATATTGTAGGTCAGAAAAATGGCCTGGGGAGACTTCAGGGATGTGCTGCTCTGACAGCAAAGTGAAACTGCCTCTTCTAGAGTAACAACCACTTCCTTTGAAGTCTCTACTGACCCGCTGCCACAGCGGAGTCGGAACACTTCCTTCGATGTTCCAGGAGATACAACGCTGCCTTCCAAATGACCTCTTTCGGAGCTAACATCATACGCGAGGACGGCTTCATGCCCACCTTTCAAGTTCAAGGACAAATTTACCACAGAATCGGTTCGCTACTGTCCACCTCAGACGGACAGCCCCAGTTCCTACAGCTATACTTTGTCACTGACTATTTGGACCAAGCGGAACGACACGCTTCAATTTCGCCTGGCACAGACATGAACATTATGTTGCAACTCCATAGAATGCTGCGCGAAAACAACAACTACATTCGCAGTTTTAAATGCGTATTGGAGGCTGCTCCGTTGCCAAGTTTTGCTGTTATAATCGACGCTGACAGGAAACCACCAGGCACCCACGCCAGACGTTTTAAGACTCCCACGGGCAAGGAAATATCTGTGCTTCTTCATAGAGAAAAGTACATCACGCAGAACATCATACTTCAGTGTGGGGACAATAGTCTGCAACGGATCAGCGAGATGCATAGGTCCTACGACGCATTCCAATATCCCCTACTTTTCCCATTCGGTGACGACGGATACCACTTTGGAATTCCTTTGTGCAACAGCTACAAAACTGTTTCCTCTATGCAATTCTACACCTACCGATTCATGGGCCGCGAATGCTGCTTTAACCAACTCCACCGTGCAAGAGTACTCTTCAACCAGCTTGCTGTAGACGCGTGCGCAAAGATGGAATCTGAAAGGCTGTGCTACATAAGGAACAATCAAGCACGCCCTCGTTCGGACAGCTACATTCATTACGGGATGGAGTAAGGAATGACATCGATCCAGAGAACCTAGGAAAACATTGTATCCTTCCGTCGACCTACATTGGGAGTCCCGATACATGAGTAGAACCCACACAGGATACTATGACGTACGTGCGTCTCTACGGCAGACCGGATCTCTTCATCACTTCAACATGCAACCCTAAGTGGAATGAAATTACCGCGGAATTATTCCCCGGACAAATGGCCTCAGACAGACACGATCTTACGGCACGAGTCTTTCACTTGAAGTTGACAAAACTTATTGAACTCCTAAAATCAGGTAAGGCCCTTGGACCTGTTAGGTGCTACGTATACACCGTTGAGTGGCAACAGAGAGGCCTGCCACACGCTCACCTACTCATTTGGCTGAATACGAAAATGAACGCAAGCAGCATTGACTGCATCATTCCAGCAGAAATACCCGACCCAAAATTCGACAGAGAACTCCACAACATCGTCATTGCTCACATGGTTCATGGGCCATGCGGAAACGGTTTCAACATGAATTGTCCATGCATTAAAGAAAGAACGTGCACCAAGAGGTATCCTAGGCCATTCCTCCGAGAAACTCGGACAGGTGGCGACGGTTATCCATTATACCACCGCAAGGAGCCAGCGTAGGGAGGATTTGTTGCGAAAACACCACATCACAACATGGACAACCGGTGGATTGTACCCTACTGCCCACTTCTGCTTAAATTATTTAACGCCCACATTAACGTTGAACACTTCCACTCCGTCAAATCGATAAAGTACGTCGGCAAGTATATCAATAAGGGGTCCGATGCTGCGTCCTTTGGTCTTACAATGGAGAACAACAGAGATGAAGTAACGCGATACCAAATCGGCCGATACATCAGCAGCAATGAAGCGTTCTGGCGATTCTTCCACTTTGCAGCAATACACCATAACTAACCCCAATCAAACAGTTGGTGGTACACCTTGAAAACGGTCAAAGAGTTTACTTCACCGCCTCCACCGCTACTGAGATAGCAGAGGAACCCAAGGACACCACACTTACGGCATTTTTAAAGTTATGCCGAAACGATCCCTTCGCCCAGACCATCTTCTACTTTCAGGTGCCATCATACTACACATGGACCACAGACAACATAATTTGGTTAAGAAGGGTGAAAGAACAACCCGTCGAAGGAAATCCAGACATTAAAATGTCCCCTAACCTTGGGAGAGTGTACACCATTCATCCTAACCAACAGGAATGCTTTTATCTCGGCCTTCTACTGCAATACCTACTATAACCGACATCTTTCGACGATCTGAAAACAATCAACGGAGAGCTTTGTACTTCATTCCGCGCAGCCTGCCTTAGACCGAGTCTACTGGAAGATGGCGCTCAGTGGGATGCGACATTGGCGGAGGCAGCTACAATACGCTCAGCGCGAACTCTTCGGCTACTCTTGCGGTGCTACTGCAGACATGCGAGTTAAGCGACCCTGTATCCTTATGGGACACATACAAAGAGGACCTTTCCGATGACTACATACACCAAGGACAACTGCTACTCCCTCATTCCAACGTACGGCTCAGCGACGAATTCTTCAACAAAGCTCTCATTGGCATCGAGGACACAATCCTAACTGCTGGCGGAAATGACCTTCCATTCTATGGATTGCCAAAAGTTCAGCGAACGGGCTCCGACAAACTTCCGATGGGCATAATTCAGGAAACTGCCTACGACGTCCACGCCCTGGAACTGTTCATCAACGAAAACGGGCCGAAATTGTTGCAGGACCAACGGCAGGCGTATGACACAGTTTTCACTTCCATTCGTCAACGCAGAGAAGGTATCTTCTTTTTGGACGCCCCAGGAGGAACTGGTAATACATTCGTTAATAAACTCCTCCTCGTCAAAGTGCGACAGCAGAAAGGAATGGCCTTGGCTGTGGCTTCTTCTGGCATTGCCGCAACTCTGCTGCCCGGAGGTAGGACAACTCATTCCGCATTTAAAATGCCATTCAACAAAACTTCAGCCGACACAATAACCTGCAATATCACCAAGGACTCTGACAAAGCCGAATTCTTGAAAAGATGCCACCTAATTGTGTGGGACGAATGCACAGTGACACATAAAGGGTCCCTTGAGGCGTTAAACAGGACCCTACAAGACATCAGGGAATGCAACCGGCCGATGGGAGGAGTACCTCTACTGCTGTCTGGCGATTTTCGACAAACTTTTCCACTTGTTCCAAAAGCTACCAGGGCCGACACTGTGGAGGCTTGCATTAAGTCTTCTCGACTGTGGCAGGAAGTGACAATCGTGACCCTCACAACAAACATGAGAGCCCAACTGCTAAGCGACCACTCAGCAGCCGACTTCTCAAAGGACCTGTTAACAGTTGCTGACGGCACTCCACCTTCAGATGCAGCTGGAGAATTGGCAGTCTCGCAAGTAGGCACCGTTGTCGACACTCGATGACCTCACAGCCTCTGTCTTTCCCGATATGGCTACCAACTCCAAAAACATGAGTTGGCTATGCGATAGAGCCATATTGGCTCCAAAAAATGTCTCAGTTGCAAAAATCAATGAGGACCTTCTGAAACGCATTCCTGGAAACCTCCGTACCTACAAATCTGTGGACAAAGTGGTGGACAAAGATCAGTTTGACGATTTTCCGACAGAATTCCTCAATTCCTCGGACCTCTCTGGGCTGCCACCTCATGAACTGCGCGTTAAATTTGGGACTCCAGTCATGCTGTTGAGGAACCTGGAACCACTGTGTCTCTGCAACGGAACACGGTTAGTGGTAAGAAACCTCCTGCCGCATGTAATTGAAACCACAATTCTCACGGGCTACATATCCAGAATATTCATATCCAGAATACCATTAACTCCATCAGGTACGGAATGCCTCTGTACTCTGCGCCAACTTCAATTCCCCGTTAAACTTTGCTCGCGATGTCAATCAACAAGTCCCAAGGCCAAACGCTATCAACGGCAGGCTTGGATTTAGCTCAGCCGTGCTTCTCACGCGGCCAATTATACGTCGCACGCTCAAGAGTGGGATGCAACCATAACTTATTCATACTTGCGCCAAAAGGCAGAACAAAAAATGTGGTCTACATAGAGGTGTTGTGACTCCTCTATTCAGCACCACTGCAGTCTTGCCGGTCTGAGATATAGTGAGTAGATATTGTGGATTGGCAGTGTCGGTAGAGGGTCAGACACCATGCTTTCCAGCATAGTTACGTCCCTTTACGATCTGAGTTCAAATCCCGCTGAGGTTGACTTTGCCTTTCATCCTTACAGAGTCGATAAAATAAAGTACCAGTAATGCACTGGGTAATTGCTGGCCTTGTGCCTAAAGTAGAGACAGTTATTGTTGTATATTTTCAAACTTACCCGTATTTACTTTAAATGCATCAATATTCATATTTGAATGGAATCATTAAAAGTACTTTAAAGCAATTAAACTCCGTGCAACGCCGGGCACTTCTGCTATATATATATATATATATATATATATATATATATATATATATATATATATATATATATATATATATATATATATACATATATATATATATATATATGTACATATATATACATATATATATATATGTGTGTGTGTGTGTGTGCTAAATGTAAACTTACATATATGTGTATTCGTGCATGGGTGTGTGTATATGTGTCCGTGCCTGTTTCAACGCATATAACCTTTAATCTCGAAGCTGTTATTACATACCTCCCATTTTCTTTGGCTGTGCCTCATGATCAATCAGTTCATCTAATGATATTTCTACATCATACTAGATTTCCACAACACATTTCAACTGATTTCATTTATATATTAGACTCATTTTATACTTTAATAAATAGTACCCATGTATACATGAAGAATCTCAGTTTAATTGTAACATTAGTTAGTGTCTATTAGTCACTACATTATGTAAATATGTAATGACAGAAAATAGCTTTGGCATCATCGTGATGTAAACTATTCTAAAACACTACATGATTTCTTTAGTCCTTTATTTTTGTCCCGGTTTCTAATACCTAAAGTACCCACTCAGTTTAACGGACCCAGATTTATCAAATTTGATTTCACAGACTAAATATTATTATTACGAGGTGGATTGGCAGTATCAGTAGATCGTTAGACACCATGATTTGCAGCATAGCGTTAGGCCTTTTGCGTTCTATGTTCAAATTTCGTCGGGGTTAAATATGCCTTTAATACATACGGGGTTGATAAAATCAAACATCAGTAATTCACTGGGGTAATTGCTACCTCTTGTGCCAAAAGTAGAGACAATTATTATTATGATGTGTCATCATTGTTTTACCGAACACAGCAGTATGTGTCTTGTGTATGTGCAGTTGTGTTTTTGTCCATGTTATTATATCATATATAAACGCTATATATCCAATATAGTGGATGCAATATGACCGATGAGAATATGTCCGATGAGAAATTTGCTTTGCTATACTGGAAATCCACCGGGGTTACTGCACTCGTAGGTTCAGCCTTGCCGTATATTGTATCACGATAAAACTACATGTAAACTATGTTACGGTTAAATCTGTCTGTGGAATACACTGTCACGTCCATGGCAATGTTGCATTCATCGAAAGACAGAAACAATCATCATCGAAACGGTTGGAGTTCGATCATTTTCTTTCCAATCCATTATTACTTTTATCACATAAAACGATCTTTAAATAGACTGTGAGAAGAGAAACAAAAACAAAATGTTTATAATGTTGAATGAATAACCCCCACATTGTGCATTCGTCTACATTGTTTTAAACCTGTTTTATAAATTAAAGCCATAAAATATAACTACCATGCCCTAAAAGGCATCGGATATGAACACGTTTTCCTATCTATCACTCCGTTATATAGAGGGTGTACTGTATACTTTACAAATGGATAGGTACATAGTTGATTTGAAGGAAAATATACGTTAAGACTAACTGCCATATTTAAAAATGTTGCTGCTTAACCCCATGCATTTTCTCGCAGTTTCCTTCTTTTTGCCGAAAATGTATATCCGAAAACAGGATCTACATGTGAGAAGCCAAAAACTGAAATAATTTATATATTTCACCTTTCTTGTCAGATAATTCTGGCACAGAAGATGGCATGGGATCGTACAGTACAGTCGGTCTCCATGCTTTTGGATGTGTATAAACATTTGAATACGTTACAAGTGATATAATGCTTGTATGAAATTTATGAATCAGATATCATAGGAAAAATAGGAAGGCAGGAAAGGTATGTCTTGAATCCATATTTGAGTGCAATAATCCACCTTCCACTAGCAGATCTTATATCTGATATCCGTATGTATATCAGTGTGGGTTACTAGGATTATGTCAGTGAAAACACCTTCCCTGAGGAATATTAGCGAACTAAGGTGATGTGCCACACCCACGGCACTACATATTTAGATATATGAAATGCAGCAGAAAATATCTAAATTAGTTTGTATGTTATTGACCACACAAACACGAACTTCAGTAAATAGTCAACGAGCTTTACAGACAGAAACGCATTAACGGTAAGGAAGTCCGAAATCTCACCACACCAAACGAGAGGGATAACTTCATGAGCGTCATCCGACGTGAAACGAAATACGCCCGAAACGAATGCAATAGGCATTTCAATAAGAAATGAGCATGGATGAATAAGAAAAAACTAATAGAAAGGAAAATAGAATATTCTCAAAAATACCCAGATAACATCAACAATATCCGCATGACTGATGTAAAACTACCGGAATAATTGACCAATGAACACACAGTAAATATGTATGGGAACACTTTAATCAGTGAACAAGAACAACAAATCCTGCAGCTACCACCAAAATTTGCCATCTACAAAAAGATTAACCCTATGGAGTGCAAAACGGAGCTGGAAAAGTGTTTCACAAAAATACGTTGGAATGCAAAGGTAAACAACAACAACAACAACAATAATAACGGTAGTAGTAATATAAACAATAACTCTGAGTATAGAAATAACAGCCATAACAATAACAATAACAGGAAAGTGAGAATAGTAATAATGGTAATAATATAAACAATAGACAGAACAACAACAACCACAATAATAATTGTTTCTACTTTAGGCACAAGGCCAGCAATTATCCAGTGCATTACTGGTACTTTATTTTATCGACCCCGTAAGGATGAAAGGCAAAGTCAACCTCGGCGGGATTTGAACTCAGATCATAAAGGGACGTAACTATGCTTGAAAGCATGGCGTCCGACCCTCTACCGATACTGCCAATCCACCGCCCCACAATAATAATAATCATAGAAACATTAACCACAGACACAGCAGCAGCGACCACAGTAGTAATAACGGTAACAATACGAACAACAACAACAATAACCACAGTGGTGATAGTGGAAATAATACATGTAGCAACATTAATGATAGACACAACAAAAACAAGAAACATAATAATAGTAACAACCACAATGGTAGAAATAACAGTAACAACAACAATAACGGTGAAGTAAACAACAATACATCTAGCAATCATAACAATAATAATAATGCTAATGATAGGAACAACAACAACAACCATGATAACAATAATAGCAATACACACAACTATGACGATAGATATAATGACAACCCCTCAGAGTAACTATTTTTCAACCCAGCTGACAAAACATATAAGATGGGTAATATCTATCCTACGAGGTTACCCTTTAATAAAAGAGTTTGCATACCACAACAAATAGATGACGATACAGAGGCACAGTTCACCATAGCTAGAAATAAGATTAGACAAATAGTAGACAGGTATACTGAGAGACAGAGCAGACCAGAGGCCCAACAACTTGGGAGGAAACCTGTAGAAGGCTTGGTTAGCCTCAAGCAGCGCACAAGGGATGGTGAGGTATTATGTCTACCCACGGATAAGTCTGGTAGGATGTCAATAGATAGCATGCCGAACTACATCAAGGCTATGCAACCCCACATCACCAACACGAGCAAAATTGCACAACAAACACACGATAGGAGAGAGAAAATCCTCAACGCTCACGTGATGCTGTGGACTGATATCCTAAAGCCAAGCAGAAGCACTGCCAACAACTTCCAGGCGTCTAACAATGACATACCACCCTTGTATGGGCTCCGCAAAGACCACAAGACAGTCGACGACCCGACAACAGGACCACTAACAAGACCCGTATGTGGAGCTAATATAGCTAGTAACTACAGGATCTCCTACTTCCTCTCAATGGTTATACGCCCCATAATTAAGATGTCCCCGGATGTATGTGACAATACAGAGGACCCCTCGGCAGAATCAGTGAGTGCAACAAAAACAGGAACCTATCCAACTGCATAATAGGCAGCATGGATGTGGTGTCACTGTACCCATCCATTAACATTGATTTTGCTGCGGCAAAATGTGTGGAGATGATCATTGAGAGTGAGGTGGAGTTCTGCGACGTCGACACAGACGAACTGGGCCTCCTACTTAGACTTACCTACGACACTGACTACATAGACAGCCATGACCTTAGACGTTTCTGCCCTAGTAGACCTATAAGAGATAGACCCCCCACCATAACCTCAATGGCAAAAAAGACTCCCATGGGAAGGTGGATTGGGTGGACCAACGCTATACGGACCCCCCAAAACAATGATCAGGTAAGAAAAATGGTCGCACATGCAATAAGGGCTAGTATCAAAACTACCCTCAAGGGCCACATATTTAAGTTCAACGAGAAGATCTACACCCAAAATGAAGGAGCAGCCATTGGCGTCAGCATAGCTGGTGATGTTGCCAACTTTTCATGTTATGGTGGGAAAGGAGACTTAAAGATCTCCTTAATGAGAGCTCCATCGACCTCATCATGTACTCTCGTTATGTAGACGATATTAATATAGTTATAAGAACATCCCCACTAGAGAGCACTAACAAGTTTAATTTAGAACGTAGCACAATGGAAAGCATCCAGCAGATAGCTAATTCCATACACCAGAGTATAACTCTAACTATCGACTTCCCTTCCAAACACCCTAACAATAGACTACCTGTATTAGACACAGAACTCTAGATTAACACTATAGACGAGAGAGCCCAAATTCTCCACTCATACTATGCGAAACCCATGGCCTCCAAATACCTGATACTCAAAAACTCAGCAATGTCCAGTAGTGCTAAGTTTAATATTCTGATCGCAGATTTGGTACGAGTGATGAAGAATGTGTCCCGCATGTGCGACCCAACAGAAATGGAAAGACACATCCAACACTTCATCAACTGCATGCAGTTCTCTGGCTACAACCAAAGAGACAGAGTCAGAGTATACGAAGGAGCCATGGAGAAGTATAAGACCCTCATAGAACTGGACATGAAAGGAATTTGCCCATTATACAAGAGCAAATCATGGAATAGCTTAGATAGGGCTAGACATAAGATAGGGAAAGCCACTACATGGTAAGACAACCAAAGATACCAGAGTGTCATGTTTGTGGACGCTACCCCTGGAGGGAAATTAGCTAACCAGTGTAGAAAGGCTCTGAGAAAGACCCACTTAAAAATAAAGGTGGTAGAAAAGCCAGGAACCACCATAAAATCCCTGATCAGCAAAACCTACCCTTTTAAGAAAACCCACTGTACCAATAGGAAATGTATCATATGTAAGGTAAACCCCCGGATAAACTGTAAAACTAGAAACGTAGTCTATAGCATAAGATGTACAGATGGTACCTGCAGAAACATGACAACAACATACATAGGTGAGACAGTTCGTAGCATAGGTGAAAGGATAGACCAACACTGGGGGAACTAAAGGGACGAAAAAACGGGTCAGTACTATACGAACATGCCAGACAACAACATGACGGTAACATAGACAACATAGAAATTAGAATAATATCTAAACATAGAAATGACCCAGCAGATAGCCAAATCAGAGAGGCCAGTGAAATAGAAATGAGAAGACCAAGACTAAACAGAAAGAATGAATGGAATAATAACACCCAAACAAACAACACTGACCTAAGAGAAGTATAAATAAGTAAATAAAATAAAATAAAATAAATAAATAAATAAATAAATACATACACAAGCACAATAACAACACACACATAAACACACATTAGTCACCCAATCACGAACACACATCACACATCAAACAAAACACTATACACACACGCAAACGCATGCGCAAAGAAGACAAAATAAAATAAACAAACAAGCAAATAAATAAATAAATATATAGGCAGATTGAATAAAAATGGCGTAGCCATACAATTCAACAGGAGGAAACAATAGAACCACTGACGATGTTGCAGATGTGCAACGAAAGATTTATGATAAACTATGTATATGTGTTTGTGTCTATATTGTATCTGTATTATTTTTTACCGTCGGTCAGTCAATGGCAACATTGAGGACCGAGTATATTATATATTAGATTACCGATATAAAATACACAGAAGCGAAAAGCGAAAACCAACCAAACAGTGAGTCTGTTCTGTTATTAATTCTGGCAATATTACACAAATATGACCCTCCCCAAGTATAACAATATATATACATAGTGTATAGGTAGTACGGTGGAATGCTTGTGTCAAGCACTCTCTGCACAGGCACAGTGTATTTAATTAAAAATAAAATCATGGAAGTTTCATTTACATATTTAACCCATACCCAACAACACGACCGCTGTAACTACCACTCTCTCCCAATCTTCACTGTCACAGTCTCCATACCCACATCCACCCATCGTATATATGTATGCATGTATTGGAACTTGCATTTTCATATCCATATTTGTATGGTATATGCATGTTTGTGTGTATACCTATATTTACATATATATATGCGGGTAATTTTATGTGTATGAATGTACACATATCTGTATATATATATATATATATATATATATATATATATATATATATAAATAATTAATATCTAGTAACATATATTTACATACAGATGCATGTCAATGCTAGCAAATATATAGATTTCCCTGACGATGGAATGCTTCTCTGTATCTTCTTCGGAAAAAAATATATTTATTCCATTCCAGAAACTAGTTAGTTGGAAGTGATATTTTAGTAAGTAAGTTAATTTTATAATTTTCTTATTTTACGTCTCTCATATATATATATATATATATATATATGTGTATATATATGTATATATATATATATATATATATATATATATATATATATATATATATATATATATATATATATATATATATACGGGATAACAAATTATCTATATAGGTAATCCCCTTAGATGTAGTCCAGTTAGAGTACTCCGAGTAGTGGATAGTATTAACGCTTGTCTAAGTTTGACTCAACAAAACGTTTCCATAGTGATGCTGCGAGTACGCGGTGATGTCTATGTAGTTTACACTTGGAGAAATAATAAATTAAGAAAGAAGAGTGACATGGTTTGCTATACAATACGGGCTTTATTCACATTGTTGACAATTATTTCTCTGAAATGGTAGGTCCAGAGATCGCTACCCGCCTGTTTTTGCGTCAATCGATCACCAATACTTTGTTATAACCAGTCTATTCTTCAGAGCATGCGCGAATGAAGGATATACACAGGCATGGCTACTATATATAGTAGTGGTATTAAATCAGAACAATAATAACAATACTCAAATAAATTAGCTAGATAGTAAATAATTAAAACAATCACAACATCAATCTAAGTAAGAAATAGTGTATAATGATGACCTTAGCATGTAAAACGAACTGATACGAAACAGATGTATGAAATTGACATGTGAAAGCTGTCATGGGGTACACTAGATATAGTGCAGAGGTGGCAAAGAGATAACTTGGGGCCTGGAATTATGGACTATCTGCTTTACTGAATATTTCCTGGCCGTCAGATGATGATTAATTTATTATCTGACAGATAAAATATTTTCATTGTTGTGAGGATGTTAATTTTTATGTGGTGTAAAGTGGAGTTGTAGATTCGTTATTTAAGTGGCCTATATTAGATGTAGGGATTGTTAGTTCGAATCATGGGGGTTTAGCTTTCACAGCGTCAATAATAAATCGTGCATGAATAAGACAAGAATAACAACAACAGTAGTAAAGAAAGCAAGGTATATATAGAGAACATGATGAATACTATTACGGAGACATTGGAGTGTTCATTATAACAACAGGAGGAAAGTGATATTTCAAGGACTGTAACTTTCACATGTCAATTTCATACATCTGTATCGTATCAGTTCGTTTTACATGCTAAGGTCATCATTATACTCTATGTCTTACTTAGCTTGATGTTGTAATTGTTTTAACTATTTACTATCTAGCTAATTTATTTGAGTATTGTTATTATTGTTCTGATATAATACCACTACTATATATAGTAGCCATGCCTGTGTATATCCTTCCATCTCGAATGCTCTGATGAATAGACTGGTTATAACAAAGTATTGGTGATCGATTGACGCAGAATCAGGCGGGTAGCGATCTCTAGACCTACGAGTTCAGAGAAACAATTGTCAGCAATGTGAATAAAGCCCTTATTGTATAGCAAACCACGTCACTCTTCTTTCTTGATTTATTACATATATATATATATATATATATATATATAAAATATATATATATATATATATATATATCTAAGGCGGGTAAAATTCCCGAGATCCATGGACGAGTTCTCTCCAGCGGTCTCTGTCCCTCATTATCGCTGCCATATCCCGCGTTTTTGTTTACATATTCGCCTGTGATGAAACACCTCTTTAATCCAATATATCCACCTCTTCCTCGATTCTCTGCAAAATCTCTGCAATATCCATCGTAATCAATTGTTTGGCACACATTTGATCTGCAGCATGCATCAAAGTGTGGGGCAAGTACTACAGTTACAAAGATTATATGCATATTTTTGATCGTCAGCTTATCTCCCTAGGAACTAGGTCACAACCCAACTCCAGAAAGCGCATCATGATAATTGAATCAAGGCTGATCGCATGCGAACGCT
Organism: Eledone cirrhosa; assembly: GCA_964016885.1. NCBI lineage: Eukaryota > Metazoa > Mollusca > Cephalopoda > Octopoda > Eledonidae > Eledone > Eledone cirrhosa. Next base: position 39,000,088 of record OZ024743.1, read on the forward strand.
TGAGAATTTGAATATGTGGAATGTTCTCCTTCCATAAAATTCTAAAGATACGTGATAGACTTCTGGCCTTGTTCTCCATCGACTAGAAACAATATTTATGTTCCTCCTTCTATATAAACTCTGGTTGCGTATGAGGGAGAGAGGGTGGAGAGGGAGAGAGAGAGAGAGAGAGCGAGAGAGAGAGAGAGAGAGAGAGAGAGAGAGAGAGAGAGAGAGAGAGAGAGAGAAAGTGAGAGAGTGAGAAAACATAAAAGAGAGAGAAAGTGAGAGAGAGAGAAAACATAAAAGAGCGAGAAAGAGAGAGAGAAGGAGAGAGAGAGTGTGTGTGTGGAAGACATAGGGCGAGAGTGAAGCATGTGATATCATAGACTATTTTCTGGTTTAGACAATGGAAGCATTGGTTAATTGTTTATTTTTTGAGATATCATTTCATTTTAAATCAATGGGGAATAAAGTAACTTCAAAGACAAACCTACTCGGGCTTTGTCAATTTCTTATTTCTTATTCCTAACATGTTGTAACTTAATAAACGGTAACAATTAATAAATATGTTGCAGCTGTATGTATATATATATATAAGATAGCATTAAAGTTTGCTTGAAGTATTGTCGAATGTTAAAAATAATGGTTTTGGAATCTTCAAGAATGCAGATATGAAAATATCCGGGTAACAAATCAGTTGGTAATGAAAGAGAGAGATGTAAGTGGAAGTGTAGTAGGAGACGCAGAGAGTGTAAAAGAACGTAGGAAAATTGTAAAAAGTAATAACATTAGATATAGTTACGTTAGAAACGATTTTATAGCCCCTATATTTCTGATTTCACATACACCAATAGGCGACTTTCGGAGAAGGACAACACGTAGCCTTCGTTGTTTGCCGTGTGCGTACAACTGAAATACGGTATCGGAGATTTACCCATCTACATTGTTGTGGCTTCCAAAACGAATATTATATATATATATATATATATATATATATATATATGTGTATATATATATATATATATATATATATATGTATATATATATATATAGGAAAATGTTTGACCCCGACGGCAGAGCTCAAGCCGTTTCGACGGCTATATCTGGAGTACTGAGTACTCCCGTGCATTTTGGTCTATTTGGTTCCTTACCACACCTCCTTCGTTATATATATATATATATATATATATATATATATATATATATATATATATATATATATATATATATATATATATATACATATATGTAAGAGGGATGTTAACCTATATAGCGTTCTTTCTAGATTTTGCGACGAGGCTAAGCATGCCACGGTGGTCACAAACTTAAACATTCATAGCGGTAAGCTATTATCTATCTTTCATAATCATCTTGTATATTATTCGATATACAACACTTTCACATATATATATATATATATATATATATATATATATATATATATATATATATATATATATATATATATATATATGTATATATATATATATACAGGGTGGGGCATAAAAACTGTTAAAAAATAAAATGCAAATAGTTCTTGAAAAAAACATTTATTTCAAGATCTGACTTCAACAAATTGTAAGTAATATACTATTATAAACAACTGCACACAAATTTAGTCGAAATGCTTTCCTCTAACTCTCACCATCGCTGGAAGTCTTCTAGGAAAGTCTTCGATGACTGCACGAACAGTTTCCATGGGTATTTTCTCCCATACTTTATTCAGTTTTTATTTCAGAGTTTCAATATTTTGGCTAGGAGTAGAGCAGGCTTCACTCTCAATAATTGACCATAAGGAAAAATCGAGAGAGTTGAGATCTGGTGATGTGGGAGGCCACTCTTCCCTACTGATCCATGCAGGACAATGGTCTCTACACAACTGTTGTGTTATGCAAGCAGTGTGGCTCGTCGCTCCATCTTGTTGGAGAGTCCTAATGTCATCGCCATAAACAGATATGCACCATGGCATCAGTGCTCCTTCCAAAATATCATTTATGCAAACTTCTTTGTTAATTTTAACTCCTTGAGGCATAAAAATCAGGGGAGACTTACCTCTTTTAGAAATGGCTGCCCAAATCATCATTGATGCTGGTTTCTGTGTTCTGAACACTTTTCCTACACTTGAAGGAATTGATTTGAGACTTTTTGCAAGTACTCGATCATTTTGATGATTGTGAGACTGCTGCACAGTGAATAAGTTCTCATCTGTAAAGATGATGTTTTGCAGCGTGCCATCCTTGATACAGTTCAATAACAGTTTAATTCTGGAGAGCCTCTTTTCAATTGTGGCTGCAGAAAGAAGCTGCCTCTTTTGGAACTTATAGGGTGACATCCCCAGATCATCTCAACATATCCTCCGCATAGTTCTCGGCGATGTTTCTGCTTCTTCTGCCATTTTTCTCATGGACCTTCTTGGATTACGCCTTATTTTTTCCGTCACACTTCTAACGAGTTTTGGTGTTCTTGAGGTGCGGGGGCGTCTGGGTCGAGGTCTATCTTTGATCGAGGAAGTTTCCTTAAATCGATCAATTGTCCTTTTGATCAACATTCTATTGATCTTAAGAATTTCCCCCAGTTTAAATATCTCGGGTCGAGTCAGGCCTTTTTCATGCTTCTCTATTATGAACTTTCTTTTCAATTCTATGGCCATTGCAAATTGTTAATGGAGTAATGTTCTGAAAAATAGTTAATATGGTTATAGTGCATGGATTTGATACAAATATATTAGTTATTTTAGCAACACAATGTATTTTTAAATTGATTTAAAACTTTGTAACAGGAATTATGCCCCACCCTGTATATATATATATATATATACAATAATGAGAGGTATACAGATATATGTGCATACATACATATACATGTATATATAAACATATATTTTTCACAAGTATGTGACATTGTATTTTGTCGACCTTAACCAGTGTTGCTCTATGATTATGTGAGACAAGATAATCGAAATAATTAAATTGAAACAATAGCAGAGCTATGTAAAATATTATAAAATAAGAAGGAATAATAGACATAATATACCTATTTTTTTTTAGTCCCAAGAAAAAAATAGGTATATTGTGTCTATGATTCCTTCTTATTTTATATATATATATATATGTATGTAAAAGTTATACAGATATATCAACACAATCGGTAGAGTATATGGAAGCTATATATTAGGTTAACGCTTGATATAGCAAGAAAATGTTCTTAACGTTTCGAACGCTAGTCCTTCATCAGAAGAAATAATGAGAAATAAAAGAGATTGAGGGGACGGGTGGGATGGAGTTGGAAAAAATGTCTTTAGATAAACAAATATCAGGTCCATTCATGTTGACATCTCTTGCAAAACTATTGGTGCTGGTGTTTTGTGTAAGATTTGTTTTTTTTAAATTGGATGATGGCGCGCGTCTACCTGGAATGAAAAAAAAACGTTTTGTATAAAGAGCTATACTTGAGCACGTGCGGAAGCATGAGTGTGTGTGTGTGTGTTTGTGTGTGTGTTATTATAGTACGAAGCTAAGAATAAATGTGTGTGTGTATATGTGAGTAAAAGAGTGCGTGGGCATGTAAGTACGAAGCTATGAGCAATATATATATATATAAATATATATATAATGTGTGTGTGTGTGTGTGTAAATCTACATATTTATACGTGCATTTATGAATGTAAACAAGTATGAATTGCTGCATTGGATTATTGATAGTATGTAAGAATATTGATAGAATGTTGACCGGTTCCTTCAAAACAGTTGTAAATTACTATACATTTCTTCAGGAATTTTGGTTGCAACTCTCTAATCATAACTTTGCTTATTATAATTTGAATATTGTAAATTTCAATGCACACGAAGTATGCATATACATATATAAAGTATACATATATATAAAGTATACATATACATATATAAAGGATGGTGTGCTCATGTGTAAAGATGTTATGAATTGGCTTATGATGTAGGGTAAATTGCTTAATATACGGAACAAAGAAGTTGCCTTTGCCTCTATGAAGAGTTGAACATTATATCCCCCAAATCCAGGCGTTGCGGTTCAAACCATTACACTACGAGTCCATGACGCATCTTTGCCGTCTTTTTAAGTAGATAGCTCCTTAATAGCGTTCGGACATTAGCAGGCAGATAAGCAAAAACACATTCCTGTATAAAGAAACAATACACCTAGCCGATCTCTCAAAATTTAAAGCGTTGGGTGGGGATATAGAATTAATTTAAAGAATGTTGTGCGCATAGATGCTATAAAATAA
>OZ024743.1:39014327-39069327 GCA_964016885.1 Eledone cirrhosa
GCATCGCGTGGTCATACGGCCTACCGCATACGGACGCTTTAAGCATCCAACACCAATTATATATATATATATATATATATATATATATACATATATATATATATATATATATGTGTGTGTGTGTGTCTGTGTATGTGTGTGTGTGTGGGTGTGTGTGCGTGTGTGTGTGTGCGTGTGTGTGTGTGTGCATGTGTGTGGCCTGTGTGTGTGTGTGCGCGCGCCTTTCTATGCGGGTAAATGCGTATGGATTTGTGGTTAAGTTGTTGTGCTCCCAATGGTAAGGTTATGTGTTCAATTCCCAAAATGTGCGGAGCATTGTGTCCTTGTGCACAACACTTATTTCATTCAGGTCTCTCCTGTATACTGAGCTGCAGATGAATTGACGCATCAGATGTGTTACACTGTCTCTGTTCCTTGTTCAAATCGATGCTGAGGAGAAGGTAAGACTGGTACATTTTGACAATTAGTTTAACACAAATATTTTTTTCATTATTAGTAGACATGTGAAGAGTGCGAATAGTGAAAGGTGGCGACGTGGCTAGAAACACATGGAAACTATTGATATATTTCAATCTATTTTAATTATTGTTTCACACAGTAAATTACGTAACTTAACGTATTTATAATTCATACTTATTTATTGAATGTAGCATTGTTAAATAAATGAATACAGCAAAGTGTGTGATGTTACCATATATTGAAAACTAATTTGAATGTGAGTAGAATCATATGAAATACATATGAAGAGATTCCATGTAAATATGCATGTATATATGCATACTGAATATAATTTCCCTGTAACCTTATCAGTTATCCAACTAATGTGCTTATATTGTTAGAGTGCCATGGCTAGCAAATAATCTTCACTATAAAACTAACGGGAATTAGACACTTCTCGGAATAAATTTTCTTATAACCTGTGATTGAGATATTTGTCAATAGATAGAATTGAATAACATGAGAGATATTTCCTGCATCTAATATTTAATTTGGTTGGTGTTCCTAGATATTGGCAACTATAAAGAGAATTGTAATTACCTAATGCATATTATGTTTGATTGCTTGATATTTTGTGACAGGGAATATAACATTTGCCATAAGAGGAAATAAATGCTTAAGATTAGAAAGTCGAACTAAGCGGATATCAAAATATGGGTACTTTTATCATTTGCATTGCATTATTTTTATCTCTGAGTTCAAATCCCGCCGAGGTTGACTTTGCCTTTCATCCTTACGGGGTCGATAAAATAAAGTACCAGTAATGTACTGGGTAATTGCTGGCCTTGTGCCTAAAGTAGAAACAATTATTTGTATCCCTGTGAATTGGTGCGTATGCTTAGGTGTATTGTATAACAGGGAAATAGATCACTATATTTTAAATATTTCATTAATTCAAACAAATGAAGGAAAATGTTTAATGAAACATCTTATCATTTCCGACGGAAATCGAAACCACCTACGATAGATTGTAACATTGCTTCTATCAAACTTACTACCTACGGCAGAAAAGTGGCAGAATTATTAGAACGATGGATTAAAAACCTGGTATTTGTTCAAATTCCGACGGAGGATTTTTGAAAAGTATGCGCTTGAATTCAAGTATCACCCACTGCCACTGAACAATGATGGAGTCATTTGCAATTGCCACCGGTAGATATTATTAGCAATAGAATAGCAATGGAGACATAGTTTACTGTCTTCTCTCCTGTTCATTATTTACATGAACGGGATTGACATGCGTAGCCGGCTTGGGAGTGGCAATCATGACCGGTGGGTGTAAAATCAGTCAACTGGAATTTGTAGACGACATGGTGTTTCGTAACTCGGCAGAAGTTGATTTCCGACTTGCACTCGATCGGTTTGATGCCGTGTTCACGAGTGATGGAAATTAAGAGGCTGAACTAAATGCAAGTATTGCAGGACCTGGTGCAGTAATGCGCCAGTTTCAGGGTTGGTAATCAATATCGTTATCTTCAATTCAGTATTCGTGCAAAACATTACCTACTGTCATGAATACAAGCTGACCATATGGGTTTCCTCCGAAGAGTCTTTGGAATAACGTTACGGGATAGAGTGCGTAGATCGGTGATCCGAGATTCACTCCAGGTAGAGCCGCTTTTTCTCAAAATTGAAAGATCATACTGTGGATATGTGGTTTGAATATCTAGGGACAGAATCACTGTACAGATTTTAGGGCCAAAACATACCGGATGAAACCCGAGGGCTGGACCCTGAGCAACATCCCCGAGTTTGGTTGGTCTCGCTTGGAGATCTACCCTGATCAGCTGGATACGTTTGTTTTTGAGAGGACCCACTAAAGAAGAAGAAGAAGAAGAAGAAGAAGAAGAAGAAGAAGAAGAAGAAGAAGAAGAAGAAGAAGAAGAAGAAGAAGAAGAAGAAGAAGAAATATGTTTGCATAAGTTCTGCTTTAAACACGAGGCAAAACATTTGCAATGATTAAATGTACTTTCTTAATTTTTCGAATATATCTAATTCTAAGCATGTAGTGATGACGTTGATTGTTTCTCAGAAAAATAATTTAAACATCTATAATCATAGTTCCCTAATCGAGTAATTGATCAGAGGGAGTGATATAAATACATTTACCTCGGTACGTTTTGGTGAAGGCATACAAACTTCACTTTATCTGTATTTACTAAAATGTCACTCCGTTTGTCCGAGTTCATGGCAATATAGAACACATTATGCTGTATACCAGTTCTTTGTTTCTCCCATATGCCAGGCAAAATATACTGATCTCTATCGTTTATGTAAAGCAGTGAAATATTTCACGATTTTAATACCATTAAACATGTCATATATTTGTCGACTATATTATTTTGTTGTGTTAGCTTCGGCACACTGCGAAATGTGTTTAAATGATACTGAGGTTATCTATGTCTTGCATCATTTCGAGCTTGATAAATACATTACCACGCCGATATGGAGAAAAGAACGACAGTGCTTTAACTTGACTTCCAGGTTTAACATCATCATTTTCTACATATTTAGTCTATTTGACCTTGCCTCCTATATGCACCCTGATCCTGTCTCCCTGATTGTAGCCAGAGAACAACATGCCGTAGTTGAAGTATTGTGTCTCTTTAATAACTACGATGAACATACAGACATACACAACAGATTAAAAATAACAATGCTATAAAGGTAAGGCAATGGAGAGACAAAAAGGGACATAGAAACAGCCATGAATCTGTTGGTGGCAGTAGAGAAACAACACAACATATACTAATAGCATAGTAGGCAATACATCCTCGAGTTGCACATTTTATAACCTATCCAATAAGTCCATCAACATGCGTCGATCATTTAAATTTATATCACATCATGTTGCAATAAACTTTACCTATAGAATGATTTAAATTCACATGAATTAAATTATTTACATTTTGTTTTCGCTTCTTTGTTTACACTCGCAATATGAACATGAAATAATTTGATACGCAAACTATATTTAAATTTCTAAAACATTTTCAGCAAGATTAAATAACACATTTGTTTGTATTAGTTACATAACTATACAAAATCCTTACTATTAGAACATAATTGATGTATTTAAATCAATGTTTTATGTTAAAGTTTTATATATTTGTATTGTCACATTTAATAAATATCATTTCATGATCAAGAGTGTTAATGATTACTTTCTATTTCTATTAACTGCTTACTCATACACCATAACAATTGGTAGAATATATTTAGAGAATTTCAAAATCTTGAATTACATTTAATACAATAACATCCATGAAATATACTATAGGTATAATATAGCCGAGTTGCTTTTTACTTTGCCTGCTACTTTCTAAAACTACTTCAATCAAGTTTTAGTTATTAATATATATTTTATAGCTGTCACATCAAATGGATTTACACTTAGGTTATACCTAATACTTTTATAGAGTATAATTCGTTGGTGCTTTGTTAGTAGTCATAAATCGATTATACTTTAAATTATTGACATGTTGACTAAATATATATTTATGTAAATACTTCAAGACTTGCAAGACAAGGATGTATGCATTTAAATTTTAGTAGGGACATAACAATTAACTATTTAGTTTTTTGCTAACATTCTATGCTTCAAATTGCTTTGTTCGATTGTTTTCTTAAAATAAATTATTATTAAATAAAATGCTTACGTTCGTCACCTTCTCGTGCATCTTTCTCGTATGTGTTTAATTCGCTCTCGTCTTCCATATCAGTATATGGGCCAGTACGCATAAGCATGTTTACAAGAGGATATGATCGCATAGATGTAAATATTCAAGTACGATTGGGTATGCATGGTTGCCTATGAGAATTTGTTTGTATGCATTTGTAAATATTCGCAGACCTAACCCAAATGTTTGTGTTCATCAATTCGCGAATTGTACAGACACGTTCATAGCTGAATGCATGTTTCGTGTCCGTAAGCAAATATGGTTACTCAGAAAATATGAAACTGGATGCATACAAGGAAACTTGTTTCACTTGAATAATATCGGTACCTATGAATGTGAGTATGCCCTCAGGTATATATCTTCCTCACCTTTCCCACTGTCCTTTACCCTCCACAAGATGATATAACAATCCTCCTGAATAATTCCGAATGCAAATACCTAAGAAAACAAGTAATCCAACCATCACTAACAATCTACGTAAATATCTACTGGCAATATCATATATGCATTCTATTCCATAAACGTTTGTCTACGGCACAAACGTATAAAACTAAATTTGCTACTCTACTAGCTAAACATCCAACATATCATTTTCTTCATAAATGTCAACTATCTAAATTAGTAACTGCCTACAAATAAGTATTTCATTTCATGTGTTCGACATCTTAGTTGACTTTATATATTTATCAATTTTCCATGTATATTCTTTATCCCCCACACACTTATCTACACATTTTCCTTTCTAAAGAAATATATATGAATGTTCAATACGAACAACAGACCAGTATTTACCATACCAAACAATACACACACACGTTGCTAAAATATCATATCTGTTTTAAGGAAATTAATAAATATACTTATGTGTTTAGTTTATTATAAATATCGGGGCCTTCTTATCTTTTTTCTATGAATATTAGAATATCCCTATTTAATATTTATTTCTCTATCTCTCTACACTTATATATATATATATATATATATATATATATATATATATATATATATAAGATGTGGTTCATCTTATATATATATATATGTGTGTGTGTGTACGGACAGATAGGTTTTAATGGTGTATATATATATGCATATATATATATATATATGTATTTATATATATATATAATATATATATATATATATATATATACATATATATATATATATATATATATATATATATATATATATATACATATATGTGTGTGTATGTATTTGTGTATGTATGTTTTTTATGTATGTATATATTCATATGGTTAACTTAGCTGGAGACTGAATGATAATAGGGGAGAAGCATTGTTTAGTGAAACAGTAATTACAGAAACGTACATTAATTTAACAGAGAACTATTGAGTGCGACGTCATGTAAATGTTTTCTTTTTTAATATTAAGGCACAATGAATACAATGACTATGTGTTTCAATGAAGAAAGATCTCAATGACCTTATTAAGTAATTATTTTCCTAATATCTCCACGTAGCATTACATAATGGAGGGAATGTAATTGTTTTGCTAAGGTGCACTAGATTTCATTATACCGAGGAATGGAAACAGTGGAACGTTTGGAAATTTCCGTTATTACAATACATTAAACATTCAGAAAGAACACATATTTAGTTATATGATTTCTAATGTACGAGATGTTAGATTCTATTAAGCTTTAAAATGTCATGGCAATCAATGGGAAGTCGCTGAAACAGCAGATAATGTATTCAGTGATGTGATTATTCTAAAACATATAATTCTAACCATTGTTGTTCTATAAGCAAAGATTCAGCAGAGAACTCGTTCACATTTGCCTACTAACTTATGTCTGACTACATGCAGCACTCACTATGTATCATATTCGCATTAGAATTATCAGCCTGATCATGAGCAGGCTATGTGCGAAAGCACATCCTAAAGACCACGTGATAATCCTTGACTTTATTGTCAAAACTCGAAAGAATTTCATACCATCTATTTAGATTTGTCATCGAAACCAATATTGGGAGCTACGATTATATACAGTATTAAATACCGAGTATTCAGAGACGAGGTTGGTTCTGAACTGATAGTGGAGTTTTCTGAGCAAGTCCGATTACATGCAAACAAGTATGGGATGATGTGAGAAAGAGGGAGTGAATAACAAATAGAAAATGTAAGGAAGGATCTATTTCGGAATGATGAAAAGCAAATGTGGTACGGTGAGATTTGAACATGAGAGTACGTTGCTTAAACGAATAGCGTGAAGCATTTCTTCCGGTGTTCTAACGAATCTACCAATGTAACTCACAAGCTAAGCACTGAATATTATGACCAACCTCTGCCTCCCAAAAGTATAATTCATTACCTGCACAAGGTTTTCTCCCGGACTTCGAATTTCCCTTGTTCAAGAAAAATGATAAAATAATATTTACGCAAACAACATCATGTTACGGTGCAAACATGTGTTCCAGTTTCTACTCTGCTCTCATATCATATCATTTCGTTTGATGCTAAATGCTGTATGAAAAATGATATATTGTTCTATTCAGGAATGTTTATATACGCCATCTTTGTCATTGAATCTATATCGATAAAACATCTGACATCCCGAATACAGGACCTAAATGCAGCGGTCTGTGTTGAGATGACTGTTCACAACAATGTAGCCCGTTATTCAGACTGGTTCTTTCTCTCAGATATGACAACTTCGCAATTCTCTTCGTGGGGAGTGTGAGACAGCAGCCAAATTATATCGTGCAAAAAGCATTATTTTTGTAAGAAGAAGAAATACGTATACGTTGGTTATCGGGTGATTTAAGGAAGTAAGGAATACAATGCATAGCACAAGAATTATATGTGTTCCAATTTCTTGTTACTAGCTCTACTCTTTAATCTTCGGTCTCTTCCTTACAGCCTGACATCAACACCCACACAAACACACACATACACAGACACACACATACACACACACGCACACACACACATATATATGTGTGTGTATATATATATATATATATATGTATATATATATATATATATTTATAAATATGTATGTATATATATAGTCAATGGCCATCCAAAATAACCGGGAGAGATGACCTCTTAGCCTTTGTCAAGGCAGAATTCTAGGAGAAGGAAAACTCTGATATAACACCTGCAACCCTGATGGTATCCAATGATGTTGACTTGTTCTTCTTTTTGGTAAATATCATCTTGGTTAAGGGAGTGGGACTGGCTTTGTGCAGTGCCTTTGCTCACTATAAAAGCTTCACGGCACAGGCATTGCTTTATATCTGGAGATCTTTCTGCACTTGTCGTTACATGGTACCATGGGCCCAGCACTATGTGTCAATAATTGTCACAGGTGTAGTGTTTGTACCTGAGTTTTCAAGTCGCTGGCTGGACTAAAAAGTCATATTCGTTCAGCGCATCGGTAGGGGTTCTCCTAGATGGATATAAAGTATTGGCCGTACTCGAAAACGAGTTGGCAGCCACCATATATATATATATCAATATATGCACACACACACAAATATACAAGTATATATGTATATATATATATATATATATATATATATATATATATATATATATATATATATATCGCCATATATATTTATATATATATATATATATATATATATATATATATATATATATATATTTATTAAAATAACAGATTAAAGTTTAAGCAAAGAATCGTTGCTTTCACCCTTAACGGGATCTTCTGAAACTAACAAAGTCAATCTGTGAACGCAGAAGGGAATATTTCAAAAAACGTTGCAACCGGAGGAAGACAGGAAGACGATACTTTGGTTCTTTGAAACGTTCCCTGGCAGAGAACGGAAAAAAACGAATATAATACGTCATTATTTGGAGCGGTGAAAAACAATTACACGCCAAGACAAAACCACGTTTATGGTATGAAAGAAGTCGTAGACTAATATTCTATTAGGTGGTTCATAGAGACGTTATTTGGCAATGAACGGAAAAAAAACATCACAGCTTTAAACTTAGCTAAACTACCTAGCCGTAGGAACACGTGTAACCCTGTAGTTAGTATTAACTGTAATTGTAACAATGTCTACAAATGTAAGGTTGAAACACCCACGTCCCGTAGGGCCCACATAGGGTTAACCGCCAATAGATTCAAGCAGCCTCTTTACATGCATACCATTCTTTTCGTAACCCTTTAAGAAGGAATATGACGTCACGTTCAGCTTATATCTGGAGTCTAAAAGACAACCACACCCAATATAAGTTACACTGGGAGATCCTAGCTAGGCCTAGATCGTATAACGTAAATAAAAGACCATTTGACCTCTGCGCCGTTGTGGCCCTGGAAATACTCTACGCCAAACACTACATCTTAAACAAATAATCTGAGGCAATTTCGGCTTGTAAACATAAATTTGCACAAAACTTTACTGTATTACAGCCCCACATTATACCCTAACGGATAATACGAACTATACACGGATATGTTACGTCTTGACGTGGTAGCTAAGTAGGTTATGTTTCTAACATTACTTATTTGTATAGGTAAGTATATATTACCTGTATGTTTTGTGAAGGTACGTATACGTTCTCGTACGTATATTTGATTGTATATGTGTGGGCGTATATATTATATATCCTGGTATATATGCTTTTGGTTATGTGTATACGTGAGTTTTGCGTCTGTGTGAGTATGCGGGTTCGTACGTATGTAGGGTGTGTGTATATGTGTAATTTGTGGTTTGGTTGATGTACGTCTCCGAACATATGTGTATTTACATGTAGGTATATGTGTGCGCATGTTATATACGTATTTATTTATTCATATACGTTTATTTAATTACATGTATACACACACACACACACATAACTATATTCTCTTTACTATTTTACTCTTTTACATGTATCAGCCATCCGGCTGGGGCACCGCCCTTGTTGCTACACATTTTATCTCCAGCCTGTATAGGTTGGCCACTGGTGTAAGAGGGAGTGTGTTGCTGCTACCCTTAGGTTTCCCTCGTGCCTTGCTTTTTTTTATATATATATATATTTATGTGTATTTGGTGTATACATTCGCAGGCGTGCGGGTACAGGCGTTGCGTGGGTTCTGTATGTGCGTCCTGGTTTTTTTTTTTCGTGTACGTGCGTGTATTTGTTTACCTATGGCGAGTGTCTTCGCTTATACTTTTGTATGTACGTATATAGATGCGTGTAAGTATTTATTTAATTTCAATTACCTCTGTATTTTATTTACTTTATTCTTAACTTTGAATTCGAGAATCATTCGGTTTTCTAGTTAGAATTTTATTTACGTGGTTTTGTCTTTGCGTGCAATTGTTCTCCCCGCTCCACATATGACGTATTATCTTCATTTGTTTCCATTCATTGCCAGAGAACGTTTCTATGAACCATCTAGTAGAATATTAGTCTACCACTTCTTTTATACCATAAACGTGGTTTTGTCTTTGCATGAAATTGTTTTTCACCGCTCCAAATAGTGACGTATTATATTCGTTTTCTCCCGTTCTTTGCCAGAGAACGTTTCCACGAACCAAAGTAGTGTCTTCCTGTCTTCCTCCGATTGCAAAGTTTTTTGAAATATTCTCTTCTGCGTTCACAGATTGATTTTGTTAGTTTCAGAAGATACGGTTAAGGGTAAAAGCACTGATTCTTTGCTTAAACTATAATCTGCTATTTTAATAAATATTTGCTCTACGGTTCTTATATATTTGAAATATATTTATCCTTATCGCGCCCTATTTTGATATTAGTCTTCAAATTTATTATTATTCACCATCATCAGGTCGAGCTTGCTCGGCTTTCTACGACACGTTTCCTCCATCCATCTCTGTCTCTCATAGCGTTTGCCAGTTCTTCCGCAGTGCATCCAGTATCGTCCTTAAGTTGCTTGACGTATGTTTTCTTGGGACGACCAGCGTTTCTAGCTCCATGTGATGGACTCCATAACAACACATTACCTGCTATTTCGTCCTTGCTGCGCCAACAGTGGCCAGCAAATCTGAGTCTCTGTCCACGTATTGACCTGCTGATAGGTGGTATATTGCCATAGATATCCTTATTTGTTGGGTGTTAATATCAGACTGGGAAACGACGGGGGAGCATTGAAAGCAATGGAAAAGATATGGAAATCAAATCTGCCGGCCAAACTGAAAAGGAAATTCTTCAGAGCTGCTGTGGAGTCTGTGCTTGTTTATGGCTCTATCACTTGGACGCTAACGTGGAAACTGCAGAAAAGGCTAGACGGGGCATACACACGTATGCTCCGCGCTACTTTAAACGTGTCTTATTATTATACTATACGCCGAGGTTGACTTTGCCTTTCATTCTTACGGGGTCGCTAAAATAAAGTACCAGTCATGCACTGGGTAATTGCTGGCCTTGTGTCTAAAGGAGAAACAATTATTACTATACATATATGTTTTTTTTTCTAGGGTGGATAAAAAATATATATATATTTATAGTAATAATAATAATAATATATATATATATATACACAACTATACAAATATACATGTATATATATATATATATATATATATATATATATATATATATATATATATATATATAGATATATATATATACATATATATAAACACTTAAGTCAAAATCTCTTGGTGTGGTGAGTGTTGAGGAGGCGTATAAGCTAGATCGCTAATATAAGTCAATTCTCCTATAGGTTCCCCAGCCATGGTTGTTGGTATTTATTCACGATTCACAAGCAGCCTCACGATTCTAAGATATCGGAATAGCCACTATTGTAAGAATTGCATTCCTTCATCGAGGAAATAATTTTTTGGAATACGAAGTGAATGTATTTCATACATAGTGTAACGTTGCCGACCGCGTGGTTATATGCATATATCCCACTCAATTTAATTGTAGAACAAGATGTGTTATTAACGCTAGAAAGAGCAGTCCAAACCCGTATAAATCAGCTCGGAAATGATTGAGTATTTAATCAATTGATAACTACAATTGTCTGTAATACTAAGATATCTCAATGAATGCATAAGGTTCATTAATAAATAATCTACTGAGATATATTCATATAGTTATTAAATGATACACATCGTCTGACAGCATGAGGCCGGTAAGGGCATGTTATATATCATATATAATCACCGTCTCTTCTTTTTCCAAAGAATCTTTGCCCGACGAAGTAATTCTAATTCTTCCAATATCAATTATTCCAATGTCTTGGAATGATTAATTTTGGATCTTGAAACGCAGAAAGCCTGGTTGGAGGACTCAATAAGTAGAAGCGACCTATCTTAGTCGATCTACCTTATATCCCCCCAAAAATAGATTTGGGCTAAGTTTTAATATATTGTATTAATTCTCTGAGTAGATAATTTATTAATATATCTCATCCTTTCATATAAATCTCCATCTCTATTTCCATATATATATATATATATATATATATATATATATATATATATATATATATATATATATAAATAAGTAAATATATATATATATGTTTGAGGTGTATAGTTAGATGTATGTGTATTCATGTATTAAAGTGTTTATATATATATATATATATATATATATATATATATATATATATATATATATATATATATATATATATATATATATATATATATATATATATATATATATATACACACACATAGACAGGAGTATGTATATATGTGTGTGCCTATACGTGTGTATATGAAGATAAGTTGAGTATGAAAATGTATATACATGAATGCGTATGTATGTACATATATATATGTATATATATGTATATATATATATATATATATGTGCAGGTATATATGTATGTAAGTATGAGCATGTAAGTATGTGTATGTGAGTGTATGTATTTTGTAGAGGTGTGCATATATGGTTGTGTGTGAATGTGTGGGCGAACGGATACGTACACTTGAAAGAAAAATTTAAGTCGGTATGTTAATTAAGTGCAAACACAAAACCAACCATGCATATCTTTACTATCTCTAATCCTTCTATAGATTTAGAAAAATAACCAACGCCAAATAATGTATTCTATAAAAATGTCAAAACAACAGATGGGAATCTAATTACTCACTGCTACCAAAAATTATCACTGCTATCAAAAAAATCTCTATCCACTCCCTTAACTATTCTTCTAACAACTTCACCCCTCCCTCTTAATATTCTCTATAAAAACCAAACAGGTTCTCAATAAAATTATTCTGATGAAATGAAAGTTGATAATAACATTGAAATATTGAGTGTCTGCATAATTAATACTTTGTAGATAGCAGCTGTTTTCAGGTTATGTAACTGTTATTGAAACACGTGTCAATAAATTCCTTTTAACTGAACTGTATCCATTTAAATCCTTATATAAATATATATATATATATATATATATATATATATATATATGTATATATATAAATATATATATATATATATGTATATATATATATATATATATATATATATATATATATATATATATATATATATATATATATATATATATATATATATATATATATGCACATATATATGTGTGTATATATATACATATATATATATATATACACATATATATTTGTATATATATATATATATATATATATATATATATATATATATATATAAGAATGAAACGCGTAGGTTACTTCCCTTGCTTTTATCGAGAATCCAATTGTAATACGTGACGTATTCTATTCTATAGCGATTAGGTCTTCAAAATGTTTATTATAAACATACAGAATATTTTCGAATATTCTATGTCTATCTTCATATATATATATATATATATATATATATATATATATATATATATATATATGTCTGTGTGTGCGTGTCTATGTGTGTGTGTGTGTGTGTGTTTTGTGAAGTGCCGTGACAAATACTTTATACAATTTATAAAAAAGATATATGCTTCTTTAACCTCATTGTTTTGTATTAAGTATCTGCTGTTAAAATATTTAAGGATGTATATATATATATATACTTATACAGCACACTTAGTCTACTCCTGAAGTAGATGCGATACGATCACAGCTTACAATGCTTACTGAGAATATATATATAAGTATATTATAAATAAATATGTCGTGTATTTGTTCTTATGGCCCTTTATATTTAGTTGCACTCTGAATATAATATAGTCGCTAGACACAAAGTGATGAAGCAGAGGGAAATTTGGGAACTGAAGACAAATAAATGTTCAAATAAGAATATATACGTCCATGAAAGTAGATCTATCTCTATGGAGATGTGTGTGTATTTGTGTTAGTGCATAAGTGTATATTGTGTATTGTGTATGTATGAATATGTGAATGCTTGGATACATTTGTCGCTACAGGTAATTGCATATGCCATTAAACATATGGGTGGATAAAGTAATACATAGCTCTGGATATATTTTACAGTATACCCACTTTTACAGTATACCCACTTTGTGACTATGAAGAAATCTGTATTCATGTGCATGGGAAGAAATCTATATTCCTGTGAAGATAATTTCTGAGAATGTTATATGCAACTTGAATAGAGAATATCTAATCTAATGAAACACCATATCTCCGCTGTATTGTGTTTCCAAGTAGTTTCTTTGTTGAAGATGTTATAGTGAGTGGTGTATTGTCGCAGATCAGCTTTCTTTCAAATTAACGCGTTCCCATATTACGGCAATTGCATAACGATATGAGAATATTATTATTCCGCCGAGGTTAACTTTGCCTTTCATCCTTACGGGGTCGATAAAATAAAGTACCAGTAATACACTGGGTATTGCTGGCCTCGTGCCAAAAGTAGAAACAATTATTATTAAAATAATTATATATAAATACGGCTTCCTGGTGAATTATGAGCTGTCATATTCTATGGTAAAATAAATTGTATATTAATTTGCCACAATGATTGGAATCCAAATCATGTTATACATCTGCTATAAAAATTGTATTTAACAATGGATTATATTATATGTATCAACAAAACTAATTCCACCATACTTCCATCTTCGACAACTCTCATTTATTGATAACAAGTTGTTTAAGGAATATATTTCCCAGTGTATTACTCAATAAATATATGTTAATGTTAGTGTCCAAAATACTTTGAAAGTGTAATATTGCAATAAAATATTGTTTGTATCTAGCCTCTGTCTACTTCCTCACATATAAACCATTATTTAGTGAACCACTTGCTTTGTGCTCGTATATATCGGCTCTAAAGATGAGGAATTATATTTAAATATTTACGTAATTGAAACGAAAGCCGCCTAATATGAGATAGAAACAAAAATGCTATATCTATTGGTCTTTTTAGGGTTGACGTAACAGCTTGTGGCACATCAGTGTTGCAGGGGGCGTAGTTGAACGCAGAGCACACAGGGGCGTATGAGATGAGGCAACTTTAGCAATTTTCTTAGTCCATCTACCTGCACAGGTAGCTTATGTATCGCCCTCTAATGCATAAATCTACAGTTACTCTTGTGGGTATCTGGACGCAGTCTGCAATGCGCTTGAACGGTGTCACGAACCAATATATGATCCTTTTTATTCGTTTAAACCATGAACTCGCTTCCATGTGATTTGCATTGGAAGGGGGATGACAGAATATGCAACATATCGGTAAATGGTCCCTGCTACTTTCCTTCCGAAGACGTTTGAAATTCTCACCCTAGAAAATGCTACAACTGTACAGATTACGAGCAAAGTTGCTATATAATACCTCTGATAATATGCACCTGCATTCACCCACCATACACACAAACGCACAACCACGCACACACATATATATGAAACAATTGGGTAAAGTTCCATACAGAACAAAGCCTATCGTTAAAACCTGAAGGAGAAACTACACAGAAGTATATTTAAACATTATTTTTTCTTTAATGTGAGATAATGAATACCTATATAAGCGTTGCATTAAACATAATCGGTTTTGATTGTTATTACAACCGTATCAACTATTAGATATTTAGTAAATATTTTATCATGCATTGTGTTAGCAATTCGAATATATATGAGTTTTCTGGAAATTTATTTTTCACATATATTTTCTTTAAGTAGGTGTTCTATTTGAATTTTCGCGATGTTGAGGGTGGGCATTCAACATGTCATGGGTCAATTCAATTCACTTGCTTAAAACTAGAAAACGTTCTTACCATTCATACTAATGTTCCAGATTGCATTTTTGATGTGTGTGTGTCTGTGTGTGTGTGTGTTTGTGTGTGTAAAGTAGGGGTTCAATATTTGGGGTTTGTGAGACTGAAAACTGTTAGGAGTGGATATAGAATGTATCAGTCTCGTGGTAAATAATGAGAATAAATAATTGTTTCTACTTTTGGCACCAGGCCAGCAATTATCATCGACCCCGTAAGGATGAAAGGCAAAGTTAACGTTGGCGGGATTTGAACTCAGATCAAAAATGGAGGTAACTCTATGCTTCAAAGCATGGCGCTCGACCCTCTACCGATACTGCCAATCCACCGCCCCTATGAGAATAAATAATGAAAATAAATATTGAAAATAAAAATAAATATAAAAGGTCGGAGGTAGGGAAAAGTAAAATAGAGAAAGGAACGGAAAGAAAAGGAAAAATATTTAGTAGAGGTTTTCTTGGTGTCAATGTATTTAATATTATCTTGTGAAATGGGTTTATGTTTCCAACTGTTTGCATACAAGTGTATACATTAGTTATCCCATCCATAGATCACATATTTAATTGTAATTTGTATTTGTTATTGAATTGCTTTTCCTCATTTATTCTCTGTTGTTGAATCAAAGATTCTGAGCATTTGTAGATTGGTATAATTTTGAAGTTTATTATGTCTAATTCTTCAAATGTTGCGATGAATTTGCTTAAGGGGATTTGTCTCATATTTTCATTGCAGAAATGTTGGTGGTATATGGTCTTTATTTTGCATAATGAAATTCCTCTCTGTCTTATATCTTTTTGTGTACATCCATAACGTGTAATCACATAGAATAGGCTTTACGTGATGCAGGTGAAATCTCCTTTTATTCTCAAGTTGTGTTCACTCATAAAGTAGAATTTGGTCCTTCAACTTGTCATAAACATGTACAACAATTTGTTCTTCAACATTTTAAACAGGAAGATTGGTGATTTCTTTGTGATTTGTTACCCCAATAAGGATATAATTTAGTGATCTGGATATCTTTTACTCTTGTTGATTCTTTTGTAATTCCAGAATGTTTGATTCTTTTAATCTTTATATAAATAGGAAGGTTATTGTGACAGTTTTGAATGATTTCGATATGTTGTGGGGTGAGAGTAGATACATATCGCAAAATATGTTCCACATTTTTTGTTTATTTTTGTTGTCTTTAGCTCTTGGATATCTAAAGGTTATCTCTGCAGTTGGTGATTACGCCACGTAGAAATACTCTTTAAGTGAGTATATGTTTGAGTTCATCCAGATGTTGCTCACATTTGATCCGTTACTATTGTGTAAATGCTAGTTTAACAGGCACATCAGATAGGTGTGTTTTTGGTTAACTGGCATGAAACGAAGGTACTTTTGTTGTCCGAGGATTATACAAATGCGTCTGTTTCTATTCCTCCTACTTTTTTTTGTTTTTCTTATATCTAAATAGGATGTTTCTAGTATTAAACTCACTTGTGTATTGGATGTTGCATGTAACATTATTAATCATATTTTTGAATGTGTGAGTGTGTCAAGCTTTTCTTGGCATAATATATAACAGTCATCCAGGTACCTCTTCGAGTTGTTTTTAGTTGTATGTGAAATGTAGAGATTTGCTGTACACTTTTGCTTCAAGGAATCCCATCACTAAATTGGCGTATGTAGGAGCTTCGTTCGTGATCATTCTGGTTCCTGATATTTGTAAGTAAGCACATTCATTGAACAAACAGTAACTGTTATGTAGTATGAATTTGAGTTCATAATGAGTGAAGTCGGTTTTTATGCGTATTGGTAATACGTATTGGTGTGTAATTAGGCGATATTTGATTCCAATTATCCCATAGTCATGATGTATGTTCGTTTTTAGGTTTACAACGTAAAAGAAAAGAAAAGAAAAGTCGTGTACTCATTTACTATTTTTGGAAGTTCGTTTAGCATGTAGGTGTCATCTTGTTTGTAGCTCTGCACATGGTTTAGGTAGGGTTTTAAAAGGATGTCCAGAAATTTACTCAATATATGTTATTTACATGCTGAACCTACTATAATTGAGCTTTAAATCATTAGGAGGCGATATGGATATTTGTTTTTCGAAATCTTACAAGCATCACTTATCTATTTGCATTTGTGCAGTTTCACTAGGCCGTAGAATATGCTAGCTTTGTATTTGGAGTGGCTTATATAATCCATTTATTTAATGGTGAGGCTTTTGCGGTACTTATTTTGTAAAGTTAGATTTCTATTATTTTGTTTATTGTTTGGAATTTGTTGATATTTTATAGTAACGTTGTATCCATTACCATTTTAGAAGCCAGATCATTATAGTAATATGTGCTCTGATAGTGTTATGCTTCTTTAATGGTGTTTAGATCTTCTTTCTTCTTTTTGTTAATCAATTAATTTCTTCCATTCATGTTTTGAGAAATTTGATTTAGTGTTTCTATTTCCGATTTTCCCAAGCGGGAAATTCATTTTGTATTCGCAGTAGGGATGTAGTCCTTTATTCCTTCCCTTCTTTCGGCAGAAATCACTTTTATTTCTTTCCCGTGATTCGTTCTCATTGTCATTGTTATCGGAGGAAAATGTTTTTGCTTAGGCTTTCGACAGACTTCAGTGATGTCGTTTTACATTCGGTGAAATTAATCCACTTTGTAGAAGAGGATGAACTGGAAGTATAATATTCCCTTCAGATGAAACTCTTCTGGCATCCATCAGCATAAGAGACTGTAGCGACTAGCACCACCGTGCCCGGGGAAAAAATAATTGGAGTTACTTCCCTGTGGCCAGTATATAATGGAGTGTTCTGACGTCACACGACCTCTCTTACTCACTCACTCTCTTTTTGGCGGTACCTCTCAAACTGGTCACATCGAGCGCAAGCAAGCTAACCTTTTTCAACCATATCTTATAATTCAGGATTATACCTTGTCATGCTACGAGGCACATTTGTTTACTACGGATTACAATAAAGGCAAGTTATTTTGATACTCGTTTTGAGAAATTTATTATGCTTCATTTATTATTTCAGATGTATTGAGAGCTACTTCTTACACG
Source organism: Eledone cirrhosa (assembly GCA_964016885.1). NCBI lineage: Eukaryota > Metazoa > Mollusca > Cephalopoda > Octopoda > Eledonidae > Eledone > Eledone cirrhosa. The sequence continues at coordinate 39,032,676 of OZ024743.1, forward strand.
GCATGACATTGTATGAACATTCTCCTATCTCTTATTTCTATTAAATTTAGTATTTGGGTTCCGGAGGTACTTACTGGAGTAAGTAACCCTGAGACCAACTCACTAAACGACTTTGGAATAATTGTGGATAACAACATAAGCTAGACCACTCATATAAACATCAACGTTGTCATGGCACGCATAATGTGCTCGTAGCTTCTCAGAACATTCCCGTCAAGCGATATTCACAACATTACCATTCTCTTGCCTACATTTGTTCGGCTCAACCTTGAATACTGTTGGCCATTATGGTCTCCACACTCGAAACAAAGTATTCGGGAAATCAAAGCACCTCAAACGTCAACAAAAAAAAATGATAGAAGCATCAGAGTCCTTGATTACTGGGGTTGACTAGAAAAGGTCAAACTCAACACTCTGCAAAGCCAGCGTGAACGCAGCATTAACTGCATGATGTGAAAAATATCCCATCAGCATTGCACAAATGATGTTGTCATCATCTTTAAAGTACACCTATGCCTTATGCCCGGTGCTATCCACCCACAACAAAAATCGAACACGCATCTCATAACAACAGGTGTTATTGCTATCACATTCAGAGGTGGTTTGTTGTAGCAATAACACCTTCACTGTAGACCATCTCCGAATCAAATATTTTCTCTCCATATGACTTCTCTGTTTGTGTTTGACGTAACTAATTATACAATACGCACTCGGTGATATCGCCAGTTTTTGTGTAAACTGGCCATTGAAATATATATAGTGTTTTTGCAACAACAAACATTTAGGGGAAATTGACCAGTCCGCCCTCCTGTCATTTTAATCTCACTAATATATATATCCATATATATATATATATATATATATATATATATATATATATATATATATATATATATATATATATATATATATAGAACGCCCAGCTATGAGTATCGAAAGACTGACGACCAGCACCTCCTAGCGGATTCCAACAGAAGCAACAAGGGATAAACTATCTAATTTGAGTTACATGCTGTATTCAGGGCAGCGCTTCGCCTTCCTCTCAGCTGGAACTTGAAATAAGCTAAAGTACATAGTTCCTCCTTCTTCGACCACCGACAAAACTCGAAGCTGATTTTTTGCAAGTTGGGAAAGGTGACACTCTTCAATAGGTGTCCCATGTAACAGCTGGTGTTGTCCTGTCTATGCAGTGACAACGAATGCAACTGCTACCAACCATTATCAGACGAGAAAAGGCTGTTTGCTGTATGGTGTATCGCTGCTAAAATGATTATCAATTACCCGGCCAGTCAAAAGGATCTCAATTGGCGTAATAATATTGCGAAGGAGGAAATAGAGAAATTGTGAGGAATTAGATTCCACACAAATACACACTCACTTACGCATACACACAAACGCAGACATGCACATACACACATACACACACACACACACACATACACACACCTCCCCATACACACACTCACATATAAACACCAAAACGCTTTAAATGATAATGAATGAATTGTATATTGACATAGAAACTAATTTAATTGTTAATACGTTAGTGCACACTTTCGGCACAGCTTGTATATATATACACACACACACATTCATACACAAATATATATATATATATATATACACACACATTCATATATATATATATATATATATATATATATATATATATATATATATACATGTGTGTGAACGTGTATTTATCTACCATAGTGTGCTCCGCTCATTAATAATCTCTAGTTAGTAGCGTTCGTGATTATTTGCTCTTTTCTCTATATATACATAACTATCAGATACTACTCATCTTATGTACCCTATGATGTTCAGTAATCAAGTAGAACGATGAGTAATGTTTGAAACAATCCTTCTATATTCCTAAATTTGTTTCTAATATCTCTATATATCACATGTCTAATGAACAAATTATCACAGTAAGATATTTCCGAAAATTAGTAATTATCACAAGTAAATGTTTTGTTTGATGTATCATATTATATCTTTGCATATCCTATTAGATATAAACGAAATGCCACATAACTAGTTGAGGTTAATACTTTTTATATTCAAAAAGGATATGGAAGTAGTGTCATTTAGAATTCCTCACTTAGATGTTTACCTTCGATTAGAAATATTCAGCCATTCGGATATTTTTTGTACTCATGTAATTTCCAAGGCTCATGTGTAAGCGGTAATCATTGCAATATGAGTGGAAGCATATCCCTTCACAGAAAATATAATGAAGTCATGACAAATCCGTTTTCACAATGCGTATAAATAAAAATCATTCAATGGTGAGGTACTAATATGACAGGCACATGAAGATGTTTAGTTTTGATTCCTGAATATATAATAATGGGCCTAGAGCCTTTTATTTATTATCTATTGACAATTTATCAACTCCCATTTACTTTCGCCCTAAGGCTGAGCACAGACAAAGTATAACGACAGTGTAACATGCTCATCCAAAACTGATATCATCACAGTTTAAATTACTGCTAACGAAAGTCAATATATGTTTAATATAACTGAACCTGATATATATGGGTTCATATATGTCCTTATTCTAATCGTATGTTTAATATACGTAAGTAAATTTTATTCATAATTACAGAGAACATCTAATGATTATTATGAATTATTTAACCAAATAATATTTATATATGTTGCGTTACATGTAAGAAAAAAAGGTGTGTTGTGAAGTTGCTGATTTTAATCTATTGACATGCAGGTTTAGGAAAATGTCTTCCCATAACATATAAAGATGCACAATAAACTGTGTGAAATTATAGAAGAAACAATATAACTAGTATGATATTTCCTTGCAAAATGGCAAGGTTAAATGATTAGAAGATTGTTTATGTTAGTTTATCCTCGGAAAATGAAATTTAATTCACAATTATTGGTGTCAAATTCAATAAATTTAGTGGTGCTACATAACGTATCATAATTATGTATTTATTTCAGTAGCTGCTTCTACATTACTATAAAAAAAAATCAAGAATGTAATATTAATTATATTGCACAAACACTTGGTGATACCACTTTAAAATATTTAAGTAAATATTCGTAGATATTCAATAGAGAAATGACTCTGTCTAGTAGAATGAAATTGGGGCATATGTAGTAATGTTACGTGATTTATATCAGCCAAATTGTGTAGACATTCTCTATGTGATCTGCTACATGGAACAACCAAACCTCACTCAAAACAATAAAGAAAAACTGAAATATACATCCCATACTCTAGTGCTGTAGTACGTTCACAGCTGGAACGCTCCTGTTAATAGAATTACTAACTTAGACGTCACGTCGAATTGAATTCATGAGCTCATGGATATCCAATACTGATGTAAATCACTAGTTGATATTGAAACATACAGAAATGACGCTGTAGATGTTCTTGTTCTTGTTATTTAAAAAAGTGCTGTTAAAATTAAATTTTGGGGTCCAAACCACCTGGAACCGGTTTTTACTAAAGGCAATTTATCATGAAGGCTTTATGGTTAATTAAAATCAACCAATCCTTATTTTGTATAAACATCTCTGTTAAGCTGCGCACCATTAATCAGATAAAGTGAGTCAAATTCTTCCTATCTTTTCATTATTTACAAAATCTTGAGAATTTCTCTTTATGTCTTTTATTTGAATTCGCCTCAATTATATGACATTTGATTGCAAAACAAACAAAACAATTTCTGAAAGTAGATCTTCGCATTGCAGATAGTCAGATCAACGTTGATCGTGACGTCAGTCACTGGCGTTAACTTAAAGTAAATACAGCTAAATTTACTGCAATGAATTGATATATACATGATAATTCTTTTGTCGGAAAACAATGTAACAAGTATATCATTAATATGTTTTATTCTATCACTGAAAGGTGATTATATCATTTGCTGTTAGTAAAATGACCATCGAATCTCAGATAGTGATAAAGAATGGCAGGAAATATATTTAGATAACCGCGTATAAATCATATCTATGATATTTATCTTTACAGTGAAAGATTCATATTTTATTCATATGAATGAAACATCCTCATAAATAATGTTTATCCCTTATATAAGATTCCATGATTGTACATCTATAGTTGATAATAAACATGTTAATATTTGAGTAGGTCGGTTTAAACGTATATTTTATAGATATCAGTTTATGACAGTATGAATAGTATTACCTAATTATATAATATGAATCGGGTATTTTCTTCGGCAATGTATTTTTTCACATACAAAGCTTAATACATGCTGAAGGCTAAAAGGGAATGATAATCGATCTGATATTAAATCCTGCTCGTGTGGGGAAATTGAGTTCTTTACATATGAGCTTTAATAAGCGTTATTCAAACAGACTGCATTGCTCTGCTTTCAAGGAAACTCGCCTCTTTGTGTGAGAGAAGACAAATAGGTAGAAGCTGACGGAGGACCAGTCCATTCGATATTGAAAACATATACACTGTACGTCGTCTACCGAGTATTTTCTTTTTGTGCTCTTGTTTACGCAGACTATTTAACGTTTGTTCTTATTCAATTCAGAAGTTAAGGTGTTCTATGTCTTCGTTTTAACTAACTCATCCCTGCTGTCTATTGATATTTACTTGGCACTGCTTGATTTCTACATTTTCCACACAAACACTCACACACGCGCGCACACACAAAGACACACCCGCACACATACAAACACACACGCATATATATATATATATATATATATGAACTTATCTATATGTATATATATATATATATATATATATATATATATATTAGGTTATGCAAGAAATGCTTAGGATTATCCTGAATGCAGTAATGGTTAATTACTAAACTAGATAGAGTTAACGTACGGTGAGTGATTACTCAACGAGTTATGGAAGAATAGTCGGAAAAATTCATTTTCTGATCCTTCTTTATTCCGGAGTGTAGATAAAGAATGAATAATAATACGTAGACATCATAAAAAGGTAATTTAATCCGAGTGCTTACAAATGTTTCAACAGTAGTTATACAGCCTAGTCAGGTTATGTGCAATTGATAATTAATAATTATTTGATTGCAGAAACTCAATTTTCAAATGCTGCGACTACCATTTCCTTAGAGCAGAATGGTTAAAATGTAAATATCCTTGTATTTCTTAAAAGAAGTTATTGGAGAAGATAAAACCCCTACCACAACATTTTGATTAAGCTATCAGTATTCTTCAAACCACTCTCTCCCACTTCTCCAACCCCTACATCTCCCTCTCTCTCTCTAGCTATCTATCTATCTCTCCCTCTCTCTCTTTCTCTATCATTCTCCCCTTCTTTCTCTCTTCCTTTCTACTCAATCTTCACCAATAACTTCCTTTAAGAAATACAAGGGTATTTACATTTTAACCATTCTGCTCTGAGGAAATGGTAGTCGCAGCATTTGAAAATTGAGTTTTTGCAATCAAATGATTATTAATTATCAATTGCACATAGCATGACTAGGCTGTATAACTACTGTTGACATATTTGTAAGCACTTTCAATAAATTACCTTTTTATGATGTCTACCTATTATTATTCATTCTTTATATATATATATGGGGGGGCGTAATGGTGAGTATATGTGTGTATGTGTAATTATCTGTATGTACGTGCGTGTTTGTATGTGTGTGGGTGTGTGTGTGGGTGTATGTGTGAGGATGTGGGTGCGTTTCTTTATTTCTGGGTAAAATTATTCTCAATTGGTGTCGAACAGTTTTCTTTCTTCCAAGATATTTTGTCACTTTCCATATCAAAGTATTACGTTTCGTTTCAGCTCCTTTCTTTAAATTTTGTTTTTCTTTATCTGTTGTTTTGAGATTTTTAATTGTTGAGAAAAATTTCGTTTCTTTCCGAAAGATAATAATAATAATAATTATTATTATTATATTATTGTTAGTATTATTATTTATCTATTTAACACGAGCAAATATAACATTGCCTTAGACCGGCTATTTCAGGGAATAGCGGGATACAATTAGTAACTTTGTGTAACTCCCACTTGTTTATATCATTCCTTGTCATTTCGCTACTGGTGGCCGTCCGGAAACTTTCTCAATATTCGGGCTGTTCCAAGGAAGACACGTCTACTGGAGGGGTTCAATCACTGGTGCAACACCTAATTCCGCTAGGTGGTTTACATGGATTTTTGTTACCAGGCCAAGAGCTTCAGTAACCACGGGAACAATGGTGAGATGTCTTCTCTCCATTACACCCTCATTTCCAGATCTCATATTTGATGTTGTTGTAAGCCACTAATTTCTTCTTTCGCTCATTTCTGGTGTCACATGTACATGTATGTAGGCTGGTATAGTTTCCTTCCTTCTTCATAATTACAATATCTGGACTGGTCAATTCAATCTTTATCTCGGTCTGAATTGGTAAGTCATATATGAGCTCTATCGTATAATTTTCTAGGACTCTCATATTAGTTGTGACAGCATTTTCATAATTTTTTTTTCTGGACATTGAAATGCATATGTTTTACACAAGTCTAGTGCAACATGGTAGCATAATGATTCTAGGCTGTTTACATTCAGAAACGAAAGTAGCAATTGTCTCTGCTTTCTCCCCAGAAATTACTTCATATTACACTGCTAATATAAGTAGTTGAGTTTCATTCTGTAACCATATCGAAGTATTTTTCTTTTCACAGACGTTTTTTGTTTCCTTAAGGAATGCTGAATGCATGGGTGTTTCCTCAAATGCTTGTTTACACTTTCAGCAATCACAGTCTTTGTGCTCTGACGTCTATTATTATGAAGTACCTCTTCCCTGACAAACTCTAATATTAGCTTTTTTCTTTTATTTTGCATATTAGAGCACATTTCACTATTTTCTATTTGGAGAGCATCCTGAATGATCAACATTCCTCAAACCTTCCTCCTTTCGTTTCCTATATCATGTCGGCATCACTTTATGGATCCATATTTTGATAAATCTTATTTGTTTTCCTTGATATCTACTTTTGTCCATTCTATACCTCTCGCATACCTAATTAATGAAACACCTCTGGCGTTTATTGCCTGCACAGTATTCTATACATTTAAACTGGACATGCGTATTGTTTTCAATCTTTGAAAGTATTCATTCTTGAGAATTTCATTCATTCTTCTAATTCAATTTGACTTTATTTCTTTGTGGCACACCTAGATATTTATATGCTTCGTCTGTTTCCAGTGCTAGTTCGATTCCATCACATCTTCCCAACTTTGCATGCTTCACCTCAATTGTTGCATACTTAAACATATGAAACTCCATCGCAATGTCTTCGCAAAACACTCTGAGTACATTAAGGGTGTCTAGTTCTTCACATTACGACTGTATAGTTTTAAACCATCTACAAAGAATAAATGATTGACATTGCTGCTATATTTCCCGAAATAGTAAGTGATTAACACGCCATTAAGTACAACTGTCGGTGGTATCATTTCAACAACAAAGACAATAAAATTGGTTATAACATATCACCATGGTCAATGGAAGATGTCACGTTTTCTCGTCACTTCACCGATATATTTTACCCAATGCGATCATTGACGACATCGTACTTCTTTGGCAGCTATATTTGTGTTGTGATACTCATTATCCTATAGATTCTGATACACTTACGCATCAACTCGTATTATAGAAAATACACACACACACACTCTCTCCATCTCCCCCTATCGCTCCCCTCTCGTTCTCTCTCTCTCTCTCTCTCTCTCTCTATATATATATATATATATATATATATATATATATATATATATATATATATAACCACATGTTTGACATATATATATATATATATATATATATATATACATATATATATATATATATATATAACCACATGTTTGACATATATATATATATATATATATATAACCACATGTTTGACTATATATATATATATATATATATATATATATATATATATATATATATATATATATATATATATATATATATATATATTTATATATACGCAGTCCCGCAATCCTTTCTTTATTATAGTTAAGATATATATATATATATCTTCACTATAATAAAGAAAGGATTGCTGGTCTGCGTTCAGATTATATTTGTTTACACCGTTTGTAAAATAAGGTGGATTACTTTGAATAAATAATGAATGAATATTACATAATGTATGTACTAAATTTCGTAGCTCTCGATTAAATATATCTTATTGCTTACTTAAAGATTCACTTCTTGAAAGTGTTACGGTTATATTATAACAATTATAAAAACATTGCATGTATTTCCGTCGGTAATTTTCTCCTAATGCACTTTATATATAATATCGTCTTTTTTTAATGTATCATGGTTTACTTTACTGATAGTGTAACATAGACTTCTTTTAATTTCTGTGCATAGTGTCAATTACGATTGTATGTGATATATCATATCTACATGCATATATATTTGCGTATATCAATATGCACACTACACAGACCAGCCGAAAACCACACGAAGGATGGTTTCTGCTAATATATATAATGGAGATCTACATTGATAAGGTGCAAAACAGCATAAATGACATTGTATTTACTATTGCTGAAAATCTGCACAATGGTAACACATTTTATTTAGGTTCTCAGGAAATATCCGCAAATAAACGACATCGCGAATGTCGAGACCGCGAATGCCAGGGCTACACTGTGTATATATTGAAATAAAAATAGAAAGCTTCGCCGTAACATTAGCTAAATAATATACTCTACCAACGATAATATAGTCTACCATTTTCAGGCTTTCCTTGCCGCTTTCTAAACATAGTTCCTACATATGTATACATATATATATATATTTATGTATATATATATATATATATATATATATATATATATATATATATATATATATATATATATATATATATATATGCGAGTATGTATGGGTATGTATGTGTGCGTGTATGTTTATGTGTGTGTGTGCATGTATATGTACATGTATGTAATTATATATATATATATATATATATATGCGTATGTTTGTCGTGTCACTGTATATTCCAGTCCGGATTATTCTTGTTTATGAAATTATAAACAATATTTTAAATCTAAAAAACTATGTACTGGCCATTTTTTTACTACATCATTGAATAGTTTGTGTATTTTAGTATAAAAAAATATATTCAACAATATAATCTCTCTCGATATGAATAATGTACGTTTAGTATGAAATTTGTTGCACCCTATTTACTTTAAATGAAAATGTGTATGTGCTTATGGTATTAACGCTAAATCATTGCAGATGAATAAATAAAGCAATATTACAGCATATTACAAATGATATTCTTCTTTACGTAGCTGTTGATTGAAAACACGACTGAATCAAATCAATCATTGGCAGCATTCACTATCAATATTGACATAAAATCAGAGTCGAATTGTTTACTAAGAAGACATTTTACAGTATTTTTTATCTTATTTCAATAAATATTAACCACTGTATTCATACTCTAAAGATCTTGAGGACAAGTTTATATTGTAAATATGAGGACACATTACGTGATGTATACAGAAGTTTAGAATTCAGTTAAATCAGTTGATTCAATGATGTGAATAGCTAGTGTAAGATTTAGTCAATTTCCGTTATTTTCCCGCTCACACTATTCAATATTCAGTCAACAAAAAGATTAAACATTGAGAATAAAAGACATTTAGATATTCAAACATGAGAAATATATTATACTATTAAACGAAATCACCTATTTCATAATGTCCCATGTTTCGACGTAAAGACAATCTGTTTCTGTGTTGATGCGATTTAAATTTTACTCCAGTCAATGAATTCATGCAACCTGGCTTTCTCAATATATCACCGTTAGATAGTTACTAAACGCCGTATTACATGACCTTACGATAATCCGAATATAGGCTGTACATTTTGAAATCGAATCTTATGACACCAAGATCTTATCACAAATCATTTCTTCAAAATCATTAAAGATTCACACGTTAAACCCACGAAAGAAAGAAATAAAGGAAAAAAAGGAACAAAAACACATCAGCAGCAACAATGATAGTAGTCATAATAATTGTTTCTATTTTAGGCACAAGGCTAGCAATACCCAGTACATTACTGGTACTTTATTTTATCAACACCGTAAGGATGAAAGGCAAAGTTAACCTCGGCGGGATTTGAACTCAGATCATAAAGGGACGTAACTATATACTTCAAAGCATGGTGTTCGATAGTCATAATAATATTAATGATTACTAATGCATGAATATAAGTTGAAGATACGATTATTCACAAAAGAATGTGATGCATTCAGGTAAAGTTTATTCTTCTATAATAGTGAGCTAAAATGTTTGAGGAAGAAAAGCACTAGTAATAAATAATTGTTTCTACTTTTGGCACAAGGCCAGCAATTATTCCAGTGCATTACTGGTACTTTATTTTATCGACCCCGTAAGGATGAAAGGCAAAGTTAACCTCGGCGGGATTTGAACTCAGATCATAAAGGGAGGTAACTCTATGCTTCAAAGCATGGCGTCCGACCCTTACCGATACTGGCAATCTACCGATAGACGAATTATACACGATATTCTAGATATCATTGACAAAACTATTTACCCTGGACAATAGACAATGCACAGCAGGAAAACCTACAATAAAGTGTATATAAATTCAGCCAAGACATTAAAATGTTATAAAGTTTCTATAAGAAGGAAATGATATAAAGCTAAGAACATTAAAATAAATGAAGACACTGAAATCAGAATTAGACCTGAACGATACGGATGAATACTTAGAAATAGATGCTCAAAAAGAATTGTAGAAACTGGTTAAAATACTAGAAAATGCGTAGAATGAACTGTAGGAATAGAAATACTTGAGAATGTCACAGCACATTCCTTCTAGTCAAAAAGATTAACCAAGGTATTACATTTCAATAAAATTATGTAACGTTCAGAATACAAATTCACCAGAACAAATATAGAATATTCTATTCTATAGCAGAATATATTTATAATGTAAACGCATGCTACTTACGTTCTACCGTATCAGCACAGCAGTCTATCTATATACTATTAAAATGCTGTATTCATGTTTCGTCTGTAATGTAATACAGCCAAAACGGCACATAATACTTTGAAAGGAAGTTGCCCTGAAATGGGAATATGAATGGAATTAAACGTAAATCTGAGAACGGGTTCCCGAGATACGGGATTTTTACGTGTACCTTCATAAATAGAGAGTTATTTTGGGCAAATATTAGTGCTCATACAAAAAATAGAGGTAACCGGACTAGACATAATACTAGGCAAGTAGCACCTAGAGTAGGAGGAACGAACACGAATAATGTAAACACCAGAAACCATAGAAGAACAAGAGAAAGAAAATACCTTTGGTTTAATCCAATCCGCAACTCCTCTATAAGAACTAAACTGCCTTCTACGTTCTTTAAACTAATAGATAAACACTTCCCTATATCGCATAGATATCATAAAATCTTCAATAGAAAAACTATAAAACTCTCATACTCTACTGCTGCAAACATTGAATCGCACATACGCAAGATCAACCACAAGTATACCTCTAGGATAGATATCCCTCCCATACTCAACATAGCACCAAACACAAACCACAAACGCATTAGAGTATGACAACCGCAAACGCACATGGACACACCGCAGCAATACTTCAATAGGCATAAATCACAACCCAGATACAATAGCTTACAAAACCGCAATTTGAAAGCTGCACAGAGTAATACCCCGAACTGCAACATCACCTACCGGATAAGTGCCTACTAACGAATAGGTGCCTTGATTCGGGCCTAGTGTACGTGTGTACTAAACACTCGGGCAACTCCACGTAGCACTACATTGTATCCACCGCGGGTGCTTTTAAAAAAAGATGGTATGTGCACAGACATTCAATGAAGAACCATGCACTGATAAATTCTACAACCCTCGCCAATAAAATCTGGCAACTTAAGAACAAAAACCTTGATTATAATATTAGCTGGTAGAAATTAGCGACCGCAAAGACATATAGCAGCGGTATGTCGTACTGCGGGCTCTGTAACATAGAATTGCTGCATATCTTAAGGAACGATAAAATGCTACTCAACAGCAAAATAGAAAGGTCAATTTTCTGCAGACATAGGATTGCTACAAAATTCGCGAGATTTAAACTACCGTTATTCGAACCAATACCACTTAGCTTTTAACATATGAAATCCACCTTCTCACATATCCCAATACGGCAATATAATCTTCTATAAATACCTTATAGCCTCCCTAATTCTATTCCACTGGAATATGTCTACAACTATCTTATCAGACCATAAATCAATCCTACCTTCGCTGTTACCAACTACTTCAGACCAAGGATTTATATCTCTCATTAGCATTCATGATCTCTAAAAGATGAACCTAATTATAAGTACATTATCTTATTGCCCCTACACCTCTTGAAATCTCACTTTTCCTCTTATTATTCTTCTTCTTATTATTATTATGAACATCTCAATATAGCCCTAATATTATTCATCATGTTCTATATATCTGCCATGGACATTTTACTACTTTATTACCTTCTATTATTGTTTTCATCACTGTTTTATTTATACACGATTTGTTATCGATGCCCTGAAAACTAAACCCCCACGATTCGAACTAACAATCCCTACCTTTAGTATAGGCCACTTAAATAACGAATCTACAACTCTATTTAAGACCACATAAAAACTATGATCATCACTAAATTAATCAAACGAAAATGTGTATCTGTCAAATAATAAAAGAAATAAAAAGTAAATCTCCGGTTTATTGCTAGAATACTTACAGCACAGAGGATACCTCATCAATTCTGTCTCCAAGTACATCTTAGTGGTTACTGTTATCTAGTCGCTACCCCATTACTATATCTAATGTACCCTATAGCAGTTTTCACACGTCAATTTCATACATCTGTATCATATCAATCTGTTTAACATGTTAGATTCTTCATTATACTCTAACTCTTTTTATATTTATGTTATTATTTTAATTGTCTGCTATCTAGTTATTTTATTTTATCATTTATATTATTGTTCTGATTTAATACCACACTTATATAAAAACCATGCCCTATCTATTTTCTTCATTTCAGCCGCTCTGATGATATCAACTGGTTATAAACAAATTATTGATGATCGATTGGCACATAATCAGGCGTATAGCGAACTCTAGACCTGCCATGTCAAGGAAACAAGTGTCAGATATGTGAATAAAGCTAATATTGTATAGCGAACCATGTCAATCTTCTTTCTTTAATTATTATTACTCCAAGTATAAACTATATAGAAATCACCGCGAACTCGCAGCATCACTATGGAAACGTCTTGTTGAGTCAAACTAAGCCGCACGTTACTACTATCCACTACAAGAATAACTCCAACTGGACTACATCTAAGTGGACTGCCATAACGATAACCTGTTATTCCGTATATATGTATATATATATATATATATATATATATACATATGAGTCCAGAAATAGCCGTCGAATCGGCTTGAGCTCCACCGTCAGGGTCTTGAACAATGTCCTATTACCCACTCTACGACCCTAAGTATTGAGCACTCTCGTTTATTATGGTCCACCTGATTCCTTACAACACTTCCTTCTTTATATACATATATATTTCATTCTTACTATGACACACACAAATATATATATATATATATACACATATATATATATATATACATATATATGCATCCCGAATCATTCATATCATTCGTATATACATATATATATATATATATATATATATATATATATATATATATGTGTGTGTGTGTGTGTGTATGTGTGTGTGTGTGTGTGTGTGTGTGTGTGTGTGTGTGTGTGGAAATAGTATTGGTGCTCCGAAATAGCGATTTATGTATGAATTTGCGTGTAGTATATTTGATAATATACAGTATGTTTATTTTAAAACTTTTTGAAGACCATTCGCTATGAGTTTTAGGAATTAGTGTTGGTGCTATACAGAGCAGCCATACTATTTCATATTTTTTGCTGTACAAACACTATAAATAATTCACACACACATACACACACATGCACACACCCACGCTCTCGTACGTGTGAGTATGTGCTTGGATGTATATACATATATAGATATATATACACACACACACACACACATATATATATATATATATAAAAGAGAAAACACAGGTAAGCATTAAGAAAAGGATTTTATCCAGGTATTTACGACCGTTTCATTGGTAAGTGCAACCTTATATTGCTATACGGCAAATAGCAGCCACTCAATGATAATTGTTATTCGCGTCCATATTTTCAAAATTGTGAGTAAGTTACTCTTAAAAAAGTTCTTAATATATAGAGAAAAACATTTTTTTTTAATTGTATTTACTAGTATAGAGAGAGAGGAAGAGGAATTAGAAGGTGGGGGGACAAACGGAATAGTATAGAGAGATAGGAAGGGGGAGAAGAGTTAGGAATCGAGTGACAAACTGAGATGGCGGGAGGGGTAGAGGTGGAAGGATTCCTTGATCAGTTTTGATACGTAGACTTCATGTCGGCGATTTAGATTGTAGTCAGTTAAAGAGAATTAAATTGTTTATAGTGGAAGGGAGGGAGAGAGAGAGGGAGAGGGGGCGATATAGAGAGATAAATACATATATAAAAAAGATAAAAATAAAAATAAATAAGATGGGGGGGGGGGGGGGAGAGAAAAGATAGCCAAAACGAGGAGAGAAGAAAGGAAGAAAACGAAAAGAAATAGAAAAGGAATGAAGGAGAAGGGAGGGATATAGTTATTGGTTTTTGTGGGTAATTATAGGGGCTAGATACAATAAGAGGGTAGAAAGTCTATGTATAAGCAGTTTGACAAGTGGTAGTAAGAGGTTAAGGGTTCGATTTGTACTTGTAGTGCGAACACTTTTCCTTGAGTCTATGGTTACAATAAATTTATCTTTCGATTTTATTGTTGAGTAACTTATTCTTCGAACTAAAACTGTGGAACAGCTCAACGTCACATCATCGACAACTTCTTATTCCACTCCGATATGGGGGCGCGTTCGATAATTTGTTCCACTTCAGGGTGTATTGGTGGTTACTTTCCCTCAGTTGCCAGGTTTTGTTTGCAAGGGTAGTTACATAACGATGTTGGGAATGTTTCATTGCGTGACGCTGTGTATACCAACGAGCTTTAAATGTATTCCCAGTCGCTCCGATGTAATACCATTTCTGGTTGTCTGATTCTACTGTGCATTGGTAACCTTGGTTAGGTTGCATACATTCATTATGTAATGGACATGTTTCAGGTAGGTGGCAGTTACATTTCTTGTCATTGGCAACTTTGGCATTATTGGTGGGCTGCGATGCCTGTACAAGTGTGTTAAGTTGTGTTTGCCTATTAGCGAGTGGTTGTGTATTAGATATTGTGTTGTGTTCAATGGCGATTGTATTGTTATTGTTATAAGTTTGTGTTCGGGTGTTGTTATGTATCTTTTTAGCGTTAAGCATCTTAATGTGTGCCTCTATGTTTGGTGCCGTGGAGTAAGATAGTCTAATTGATTTAGTGTTAAGGATATTTGTCTGTATCTATGTGAATCTGGAAAGTGCTTATTTATTATTCGAAAGAAGGTAGAGGGTAGGTTAGTACTAATAGAAGTGTTAAATATGCGGTTATACCAGATATATTTGCTACTGCGTAACTTGTTTGATTTCGATGTTGTATATCTATTTACAGTATAATTTGTAGTTCTATGCGTAAATGCGTGTGTGCGTGTGTTTCTGGAGTTTACGTGTTCGTGTGCGCTTTGCGGAGGCTCTCATCTATATATTCTATTCTATCTAAGTGGCCTTCTTTGTCTAGTGCGGTATTGTAGTATTCTGCATGTTCCTCGAATATTTGTCGGTTAGACGAGAGGCGGGAGATCCTAAGGGATATGCTGTGTGGAATGGATTTAATTATGGATAGTGGTGGTTTGAATTACAGTTGATGTATGCTAAGTTTTCATTATTCTTGTGAAAAGGTCTTATAATTCCCGTATTTAGGTTAAGCGTCGCGTCAAGAAAGTTAAATATTTTAGATATTTAGATATATTTTTAAAAACGTTATGCTAAGACCTAGTTTTCCGAGAGTCTTTCTAATATTCTTACGGAGTCTTTCTATGCTCCGGTTATTTAGGTTCGTAACTAGTAGAAGGGCGTCACTCTGTAAACTATGTAAATACCTACTAAATCTGTGACTTGAGCCAAATCGTTAGCCCCCATCGTGATGTCAAAGTTATTTAATCTATCATTACGTTCCCAATAGGCGTTTTCAAATTTGATTATTGTTTTCCAAGCAGCTAATATAATTTTCATCTCGTCGTCTGTTTGGTCAGAATTGGCTTTGGCGAATGCAAAGGTTTTATCCAAGGTGTTGGGGTATATAGAGGAGTAATAGTCGTTAATGTCGAATTGTATAAACTTAGATACATTTTTGTTAGCTATATTGTTAAACCACTTATTTGTTTCGGTAGCGTTTCCCCATAGTTTAATCACTAGTTTATTCTTCATTTGTGCTATCACTCTGTCTAATATATGTTTACTAATTTTCCCAATGTCCGATTTGGACGGGTATATAAGTCTAATTGTGGGGTAATAATCAAAATTTACATTGCGGTCCTTGAGATTAAATGTGGGGGTAATTGGCCTAAGTGGCTCCGTTCTGTCGTCTATTCCTAGGTATTTGACTATATTGTGTGCCTCGTTGTTGATGTTTATCAGTGCCGCCTCGTTAGTTTTTTTGTATTTACTATGTAAGTCTTTCCGTATGAAGCTATTGTATGCATTAATATCCATCGTATACACATTTGAGGTTTTATCCGCTTTGACAATGGTAGTTCGCAGCTTTTTTAGGAATGTATTCATGTCATTCTGGAGTTTATTATTCCTCCGCATTTTGAATGTTATATTCATAATCATCTTCAGTAAGTCCTGTTCAAAGGCATCCAGTTGAAGGTTGGTAGGTGGGTTCCTACATGATTTGAAGCCGTATGTTTCCTTGTTGTATTCCACGGTGCGACCGTTACGTCCTTTGTCATAATTGAAAGTTTTCCATCTAACCCGGCGTATAAAGTCGTTTATTCGCTGTATCATCCCGACGGTATAATCCTTTCTCAAAGGTATAGGAGTGTTCTTTAGGGACATACCTATGTAATGCTTTTCCATAGTAGTACCGTATGTTTAGGTGCTTGCTCGACCGATAAGGAGCCTGTATTTAGGGAAGCAGGAAAATGCTTATGTGATCCAGTTCGTGGTTAAGAAAGCCAGTTTCATGGACGGTTTCAACGTACGATTAGCGGTAACTCCACAAGTTTGTAAGAATTCCGTTCAATCTTGGAGTATAAAGTATAAAAGAGAAAATACATGTAAGCATTAAGAAAAGGATTTTATCCAGGTATTTACGACGTTTCATTGGTAAGTGCAACCTTATATTGCTATACTGCAAATAGCAGCCACTCAATAATAATTGTTTTTCACGTCCAAATTTTCAAAATAGTGATTAAGTTACTCTTTAAAACGTTCTTAATATATGGAGAAAAACATTTTTTGGGGAATTGTATTTACTAGTATAGAGAGAGAGGAAGAGGAATTAGAAAGTGGGAGGACAAACGGAATAGTATAGAGAGAGAGGAAGAGGGAGTCGATTTAGGAAGTAGAGTGACAAACTGAGATGGAGGGAGGGGTAGAGGAGAAAGGTTTCCTTGATCAGTTTTGATAGGTAGACTTCATCTAAAATATACATAACAAAAATATACATAACAACACCAGAAAAAGATAAGCACGCTAAAAAGATACATAACAATTCCAGAACACAAATTTATAACAATAACAATACAATCACCATTGAACACAACACAATATCTAATATACAACCACCCGCTAATAGACAAACAAAACGTAACACACTTGTACAGGCATCGCAGCCCACCAATAAGGCCAAAGTTGCCCATGACAAGAAATGTGACTGCCACCTACTTGAAACATGTCCATTACACAATTAATGTATGCAGTCTAACCTGGTTTATACAGGTTAGACTGCATACATTCACTATGTAATGAATCAGAAAACCAGAAATGGTATTACATCGGAGCGACTGGGAATACATTTAAAGCCCGTTGTTATACACAGCGTTACGCAATGAATAATTCCCAACATCGTTATGTAACTACACTTGCAAAAAGGACCTGGCAACTGAGGTAAAGTAACCACCAATACACCCTGAAGTGGAAAAAATTATCGAACGCGCCCCCATATCGGAGTGGAATGAGAAGCTGCGATTATGTGACCTTTTTAGTTCGAAGAATAAGTTACTCAACAATAAAATCGAAAGATAAATTTATTGTAACCATAGACTCAAGGAAAAGTGTTCGCACTACAAGTACAAATCGAACCCTTAACCTCTTACTACCACTTGTCAAACTGCTTATACATAGACTTTCTACCCTCTTATTGTATCTAGCCCCTTTAATTACCCACAAAAACCAATAACTATATCCCTCCCTTCTCCTTCATTCCTTTTCTATTTCTTTTCGTTTTCTTCCTTTCTTCTCTCCTCGTTTTGGCTATCTTTTCTCTTCTTCTTTCACCCCCGTTATTTTTTTTTTTTTTTATAATTATATTTATCTCTCTATACCCTGCTATCCCTCTCTCTCTCCATCCATCCCACTATAAACGATTTAATTCTCTTTAATTGACTACAATCTAAATCGCCGACATGAAGTCTACGTATCAAAACTGATCAAGGAATCCTTCCACCTCTACCCCTCCCGCCATCTCATTTTGTCACTCTACTTCCTAATTCTTCTCAGCCTTCCTATCTCTCTATACTATTCCGTTTGTCCCCCACTTTCTAATTCCTCTTCCTCTCTCTCTATACTAGTAAATACCTGGATAAAATCCTTTTCTTAATGCTTACTTGTGTTTTCTCTTTTATACTTTATACTCCAAGATTGAACGGAATTCTAACAAACTTGTGGAGTTACCCCTAACCGTACGTTGAAACCGTCCATGAAACTGGCTCTGTTAATCACGAAATGGATCACAATAAGCATTTCCTGCTTCCCTAACTATATATACATATACATATATATATATATATATATATATATATATATATATATATATATATATATAGGTATGTGTGTATGTGTGTGTGTGTGTGTGTGTACGTATGTCTGTATGGTTGTGTGAATTCCCTGAGATATGTATAAGTGTCTCACTTTAATAACAGAGCGGTTAATGCTTATTTTTTCTGAATCAATATTGTATATAGGATTTTCTATGCGATTTGTAAAGTCTTAATGTGTTTATATACGTGAATATGTGGAGTTGTATTACTGTTATTAGTGGACATATCACTTTAACATACGTGGGTGTGTGTCCATGTTTTCTCTTTATACTTACGTATAAATGCCAATCCAGGCATGTAAGTGTGTGCAACATTATTTTCTATGCCACCCACATTGAGTGTCTTTGAAATCCACTATACTGCTAATCGTTTGGATCTGGAAGACACGAATCAGCTAAATCTTTGAAACCCCAGCCCTTTCAGGTTTTATATAAATATTTAGATACAGAGCACAGTATATATATTATAATAGCGGCAACTGAAATGTTATACCTAAGGTACAAGAACATTTTTATATGTATAAATTCTTCAAAGGCACTTTTGAATTTTCTGCAGATGCATTTGAACATATGAACTTGCATCAATTATTCCCAATAAACTAATTAATTAAATTTATCACGTTATTGAGAAGGAAATTATTACCTCCTACTCATCATGATCATGGGAAACCACATCCGAAATTTCAATTAACCATTTTTAATGGAGGTAATCTGTGAATATTCTCCACACAAACTACGACCTTCTTTCATAAACCCTTATACCTTGGTGGAATTGTGTAGGATATACTTTGCAATGAAATATGTCTAAAGATTTGTGCATGAGTAACCCCTTTAAACCAACATCTCAACTATAATCAATTATTGAATGATAAACATTGTAAGGTTTCTTTCTTTTGAATATATGTGAATGAAGTTTCATTAACATGAAATGGCATCGATGGTAGAGTTGTGGATCAACATTGCTCCGGTATATATTTATACTCACTGGACTGACAGTCGAAATCCCTTAGGTGTAATTGTTGCTTTTCATGATTTAGTATTCGATAAAGTATGTATAACTCCAATACTGGGATGGTTTCCTCTATAGTCTCCCTTTTCTGTTCCCTTTCTCTCTCTCTCTCTCTCTAATGGTCCCTCCCCCTCTGTCTTTCTGCCTTTTCTTTTCTTTTTCTCTGTTTTGGAAATCGAATATTCCGAACAGAATAGGTATGGGCCCCACCTGGTTTAAACCAAAAAATACACACTATTTGTCTCGGCGGCGACACAAGAACAGTTTAAGGACTTAAAAGCCCTTTATTTAAATTAATTAGTTTATTTATTCTTTCTCACTTTCTGTCTTTCATTCTTTCTTTATTTATTTATTTCCCTCTTTCTTTATTTTTTATTTATCTCTCTCTTTCTTTCCTTATTTATTTATTTCTCTCTTTCTTTCTTTCTTTTTTTATAATGCTATCTTCTCATAGTATGTGTAATATCTATTAATTACAAATTGCAATAGTTCTGATTTACATACTATATCATTATTTAGCTGTGCGGTGTAGATTTCTAATATATTATTAAAAAGTGTTTGAAGTCTTACAAATCCGTGTACAGTCGCATTCAATGATAATTATCTAGAGTAGCTAACTACCACAATTAGTTAAGATACATTTAAAACATACAACAACAAAACAATATTTAAATTAGTTATTTGCGAAGACATGTCATCAATAAAATATATCATTTAGATACGACAGATCTGCTCATTAGTCATTACGTTCGGCCTAATTATGGAGCATCTTCTTTGCTTTGTTGAATTCGTTAGCTCTCTGTGTATATTTTACATTTCAGTGTAAAAAACAACTTTAGTTTAAATGCAAAAGTAGGTGCTAAAATAGACATACCCATTGCTAAATTACATATTCTTATGACGAATGTGATATAAGTATTGGAGTTCAGTACAGCATGAGCATACATACACAAAAGCACCCCCCCCCCATATATGTATATAGATATACATAGGAAAAGAGTCAGGACACCGACGGCTGAGTTCCGGCCGTTTCGACAGGTAGATCCAAACTGTTCGGATCTAGCTGTCGAAACGGCCGGAGCTCAGCCGTGAGGGTCCTGGCTCTTTTCCTATTACCCACTCTACTACCCTAAGTATCGAGTACTCTCGTGCGTTATGGTCCACACTTCCTTACCACACTTAATGGTTCCTTACCCCACTTCCTTTGTTATATATATATATATATACCCCAACACACATAAATATATACAACACACACACATATATATATTTGTTTCTTCTCTTCTTGAACAATTGTCCAACGTCCATTGTGTTTTCATCACGAATAGTTACCGATGGGTCACTGAGTGATTTCTATTGGTGAACTGGTATTGAATCGTGAAGCATCCGAAAGCATCCGAAAGCATAATGATTCCCAGAAAGACAGAGATGAGCTGGAATTGTCCATGTACTTGTCTCCTCCGCGTTTTCTGTTCTCTATATTTCTCCCACATGTTTTGTATTAATGATATATATATATACATATATTCATATATATATATATATATATATATGTATATATATATATATATATATCATTAAAACAAAAACAACATGGCGTAAGTCAGAACAAACGAGAGAAACAATGTAAAAACCCAGTCACTAAGGAGATCACGGAATGTGTGACGAAAGAGCTTTGAGAATATATAAACAACCCTCCGGTTAACGACCCAACGAGGCAACCAATCGGAAATCTATAATAAATTAAGATGAAATCCAACAGGTGCGTGTATTTTTGTTGGCTGCATAATCCGTCCCCACAAAGTATAATAATATACATGTGGGTATGTGTGTGTGTGTGTGTATGTATGTGTGTGTGTATGCGTGTGTGTATGTGTCTGTGTGTATGTGTGTGTGTGTGTGTGTGTGTGTGTGTGTGTGTGTGTGTGTGTGTGTGTGTGTGTGTGTGTGTGTGTGTGAAAAGGAGAATGAAAAACAGTGCTCAACAGCGAATACAGTAGTCTTGTGACAAAAGTAGAAACAATTATTTATTTATGTTCAAAAGCGGTGGATTGGCAGTATCGGTAGAGGGTCGGACGCCATGCTTTGACGCAGAGAGTTACGGCCTTTTCCATTATGAGTTCAAATCCCGCCGAAGTTAACTTTGCCTTTCATCCTTACGGGATCGATAAAATAAAGTACCAGTAATACACTGAGTAATTGCTGGCCTTGTGCCAAAAGTAGAAACAATTATTTATTTATGTTCATGAGGCGGCATATAATATAGACACACCTTGATAAATATTAGTATCTTTATATATTACATTGCAGCACATAATACAATATTTCTGATCTAGTATACGAACATTAACACGAGAAAGATCATAACTTGACCACAGTTAAAAAAGGTACTCAATACGTTAATATAGCATAGACATATTTATTTAATTATAGAACTGAGCTTTAACATCTGATGAGTTTCTAGTAATGAAATATTTCTATAATATACTAAATATGCTTATCCTTTAATCACTCTCTCTCTCACTCTCTCTCTCTCTCTCTCTCTCTCTCTCTCTCTCTCTCTCTATATATATATATATATATATATATATATATATATATATATATATATATATATATATATATATATATATATATATATATATGTATATATACATATCTAAACAAGAATAACTACAGCAGCTTTACACAATACGTATAATACTTAGTGCCATATAAGTGATTTTCTTAATAGCTTAGTTGCTCATCTCATTGCGTTAAGTGTGAGACGTTCACTGGACACTTGGTCAAACTGAACATCTAGCGCGTGACAGATCAACAGATTATATGAAATATTGAGATAGGCCAGCTGTAGACTGGTACTTTCTTTAAAGATCACATATATGAACATAGAACTCAGATTCTCATGACTTAATTATGTCCCTACACTTAAACACTGATATATATCATTCACAATTATGACATTTTAACACCAAATACACGAAACAGTTGCACATTCTGCCCAAATATACTTGTTTTGATATACACATAGTTGCACACATTGAATATCTAATTGCAGCGTTCCTCCCTTGATCTGATAACAAAACACGAAAACAACGTTCTCAGTAGAACATACGCCAATAAACCGATCCTTATGTCTACTTTCATGGTAAATGTCTCCCCTATTGGAAAATTTCACTGAGTTCCAGTAACATGAGTCACACCATTCTACTTGCACGTGGACATACATGGAAAGCATTATTTGTACGAAACAACAGAGAGAGTCTAATCAGTGTGATGTCAATGCTATGCAACATTGAATCCTGGGAAATGAAAATCTCCTATATCATCAGAACTTATGAAATTTGGTTCTGGTTCAAAGATCTCGGAGCTATGAGACTTATGAAAGAAAATTAACTCTATGATGTAATTTCTAGAATCTGTATGTAGGTTGCTATGGATATATGCAAATGTTCATGTTTGTATGTATATACACTGAGCTTTTCTACTTTTTCTTGGACTTCCTTTTATTCTGAAAGGAATTAAGTTATCACGTTGCTGTTGTGTGTTTTCTTTGCTTAGATCATTTGTTAAAATCCTCATGTTAATTTAGGTTGGACTCCAGATTAAGCTGGATTTAATGTATACTATTATTTCATATGTATATTACATATTACAAGCTAACATGCATACATGATAACCCACATATGTTCATAGTTTAACGACATACGCATATGTTCTTCATACTATATAATCATATATTTCCTAGCTTATTTTCTGACTCCCTAAACAAAAATTGTATAGTAACGGTATTCATTATGTGAAATCTCGCACTTATAACACTTCAATGATATTCTTTTCAATTGGATTTCAGATTCCCCCACCTTCTTTTCAATGATCTCCAACATTATAATTCCAAAGTCCTTTTATCAATATACGTTAAATGTACTTAAACTTGTTGGCGTATACTACTGCTGAAACGTTAACATATTACTTGTTATTAGAAACACTGATTGTGTTAGATAAAGAGACTCCAAAGTAATTCTAACATTGATGACGTTCTGTAGGTATAAATATAAACTATATCCAGGCAAGTATGTGATCCGAATTACTTCACTATCTTGCATCAGCGAATCCTTAATCTAGCAAGAAATTAGTATTCGATACAAATAATAGTGTCGTATCTGTATGGAATCAATGGAATATAGACCACGAGAGAGAATATATATTATTTTTGCAATCTTACTTTCTATAAGTGTGATATTATCTACATGTCTCTCTCTCTCTCTC
This sequence comes from Eledone cirrhosa, assembly GCA_964016885.1. Classification (NCBI taxonomy): domain Eukaryota; kingdom Metazoa; phylum Mollusca; class Cephalopoda; order Octopoda; family Eledonidae; genus Eledone; species Eledone cirrhosa. The sequence continues at coordinate 39,057,092 of OZ024743.1, forward strand.
TCTCTCTCTCTCTCTATATATATATATATATATATATATATATATATATATATATATATATATATATATATATCGATCTCTTTCTCTCTCTCTCTCTCTTTATATATATATAATACACACACACGCACACGAACAAACACATACATATATATAAATAATACACACACACTCACGCACACACACACACATATTTATATATATATATATACAGAGAGCGAGAGAAAGAGGTAGATATATATGTGTGTGTCTGTGTGTGTATGTGTATGTGTGTTTCTGCATAGTATTTCTATAATCTTCCATTTGGTTAGATTTATTTATAAAGTTTCTGTTTATATGGGGGGGGGGGGGGGGAGGTTTCTATGGTAACTTTAACGATTTGATGTAGACAGTATTATAACGCGTTATATTGTATTTATTAACTCTTCTAAATGTTCTAGAGGTTGAGATTTATTTCAAAGTGACGTAAATTGAGAACAAAATGTTCTCCAATTAAAAGTGCTTCGCCATAAAATATAAACAGGAGTATCCTCCTTGAATAAATAGCAAAACAATGACTTTAAAATGTATGCTGTGTGGTAGAAGAGAAGACAGATGTATCGAATAGAAATCGTTGTTGGAGAAAGATAAATGTTTAGTCTCACTCCATCAATGTGTTCCACACTGAACGTTTGTAAGAGGGTACAACTTTCAATCTTATTTTAAAATGTTCATTACATAGCTTTACAATTTCTATGTTAATGTCTCTATTAACAATAATTACAAAACAGGTTAAGATATTTATGTCGTGGGATTAATCAGCCACCCGGTTTTTCAGCCCCGTCTGTTGCCTTGAGCCCTTTAAATTGTATATGACTTTTTCAATCATTCAAAGCATGTCTCTGACGTGTGGAAATATTCTTAATTTATTTTCAAATGTTCGGAGGCACGTAATAGGCATCCAATGCCTAAGTAGTAAAAGGAGGAACTTCACAAATATTTTTTTTTATATTTCAGCCATATATGTATAATTCATATATGATAGTAAAACTGTGTAGTTGGTTTCGATGAGTTGTAAATCAAGACTTATAATGATTATTTATTTTTCTTGCCTATTGAGACTCTTACATTATAAAAAGAGGATTTATACATTTTCTTGCAAAATATAAATCAAAGAATCTCATCATATACGTCAAATAGGATTCCTCTATTTTGTGCCTCAACATTAAATTAATTCATTCCTCATCAAAAATTACTTTTACTTGCATTACATGTAACTGAAATCATATTCTATATATGCTTAAGGACAACTGGGATCGTCAATCACCTTAATTGAACTAAAAAGAAACACACCCACAATATAATGTTATACACGAATACAATCTACTGCAATTAAAGCTGATCCAAGTGAGAGACCCTCATGTCAGGCTACTTAGGGGCAACTCGGTATACAGAGTATGAAGACATATTCATACACAATAGAGACCAACAATTGCTTAAACATATCATGAACACTAAAAGTGCAAATATATCCACGGACAAATTTAAATACAAATATGTGTATGTATATTAAACATATACAATTCTTAGCATCAGTTTATGAAACTTCGATAACGTCTCATGTATCACATGCATATTTATTAACCTGGTATCCACTATATCACACTCCATCGAACACGTTGTGGTCAACAGTGTTGTAAGGTGCCTTTTCTTTTTGTTTGTAGGCAACTATTGGTTATTGTAATATACTGCTGATGAGCGTAACAAAAGGAAAAAATCAACTTACACTACGTTTGTACTCAACGCAATCAATGGTGTAATATATAGCAAACAACGGGTTGATATTTATCACCGAGTAATACACTGAGCATTGAAATATAATATAGACTGGCAATCAAGAAAAATTAGGCAACACATGCTGAAGATCGAAGAATAATTTATTGATGTAGAAGAATTATTAAGATGTGTTTCAATGCAGTTACGTAACGACCTGCACTATTTAGATTGCATGTTGTTACGTAAATGCACTGAAACCTGTGTTAGTAAATCTGGTGCATCAACATTTCTTCATTAATATTCAGCAAGTCATATCTACTTTTCCTGATTCTAAGTGTCTATTATGAATGTGAGTATACACACACGCACACACACACGCGCGCGCACACACACACGCACAGATATGTATATATATATATCATGATCATGATCATGATCATCATCGGTTAACGTCCATCTTCCACGCTAGCATAGGTTAGACGGTTTCGTTCCACTTGATGCGGGAATAGTCGGCAGACCGTGTCTCGCTCGCACGGAAGCGTCTCTGGCAGGTATTTTACAGCCGGATCCTCTTCCTAACACCAACCATGTTTACAGTGTGGACTGGGACCCTTTTTACCGTGTCTCCTACACGACCACTTTATAGTGCAGACTATTTTGTCATGGACACAGTGGATGGAACGGGAAGGAGAGGATGTGGTAGGGGTGGGGTTAAGAGGTGCAACACAAAGTTACGGTGTTGCTGTATAAAAGTATAATTAACGGGTAAATATTCATATTTATATTTAGGTGTAAGTGCTCATAGATTAATTGTCTGGATTCCTTATTCACTATTTCTATTGTGCCGTTTTATATACCTTCATTATAGAGTTCTGTCTGTAATTTATTTCTAAAGAAACCTTATTAGAAATTTAAATTTAAATGCGATAAACTATCATGTACTAAATTTTAATGCAACCGTTAAATTGCTTCCCCGTATTTTATTCATTCTAGATTCTTCAATTTCTAGTTGAATATTATTCAGAAGTTTATATAAGCGACTTCCTTATTGTACCGTACATTAAGTACTTAAAGTACAGAGCGTTTAACCGCTTTAGCTCTAATGGATAACGTTCTGTAGCATGCGGATGTCTCATAGAAAAACACACACAGAGTCATCAGTGGTCTCAAGTAAACGTATTTAAGACTATTCAACAGAATTCGTAATATAATCGGCTTGTCGCCCCACACCCCGGTGGACAGAATGGAGAAGTCGTTTCCCTGGAGGACAGCAAGGGAGACGCGCTGGTAAAACCACTCCAACTCGCGAGGCTCACACCTGCGGCTGGCCAGCTCGGCGCCTATGGTGGTGAGTAGGGAGGTAACATTCAGTACTGCATGTTCAAGATATTTATTTCGACGTTCTATGACATTTTAGTTCAATATTAACCGGTAACTTTTATGAAACTATAAACACCTTATTTGGAAGTAGTTTGAGTTGTCTTATTCGCTGGTTTAAGCTGCACAAGCTTTGATAAGGCATCAATATACCTTTGAAATGAGATGAAAATACAAATTTTGCTTCGTGGTCAATTATTTTTCGCAATGACCAGATTGCCAGACTGCCGGATTGACGAGATCAAGCATGTACTTGTATTAAAAATATATCAATTAATAATTAATTTAATATATTTTTAATATCACATTCAGTTATGGTATTAAAAAGGCAAAGGAAGCACAAGCCAGGTCATTGAACATTATTTATAAAGTAAAACACAGGAGCAAGATATTAAAATGACATTACATCCTACTGAAAATACAAGTTTCAATTAATTTAAAATCAATAAATACTAATATATTTATTATCACCGGGATTCGTGTCTATAAACCGTAAATGAAATTGGAAAATAATAAATATTAAATCGCTATTAAGTACTATACTCTTATTGTTCCTCCCTATAGTGTTAATGTTTTCCCTCTTAGGGTCAAGGAAACTACTATTATTATTATTTGAGTTTATCCTATTCATTCAGTTATGATTCATTGTTCTTGCCGAGTCTCTTCTCGTCAACTAGGGTAGCTAATCTCTCTGTATACATTCTTACGTCAAACACTCCTGATGTGTTCATGTCACACATTTTACATGGTTACAGGTGTATAACTTGCTTTATAGATGTGCATATAGTATAGTCTGTTTGACATCATATTTACAACAGAAAGATATTCAATCATATTCGAGTGCTCCTCAACTAATTACAACTTACATAATTATGGAATATAAGCTAATAAAGTTAATTTTAAAATATTACATACATAATTATCTTTCTTACGGCGATAGTCCTCTTCATGTGCCGTACCTGGCAAATATTTTTTATGCATTTCTTACATTAAGAGTAAGCCAGGAATCATTATAATATCATCTTTTCTCATATTTTTATAATCCTTGTGCCCTGCAATCACAAAGATACCACATTTATTCAATTTCAATCTGTAAGTCAAATTCTTTTGCCACATTAGTTTAATGGCATGCGATGCACATATGAATCCATAAACATACGTTATTATAATTATTATTATTTGAAACTTCCATTGAATTCAGCTTCATTCCCATATCTTGACATGTGTCAATCTGGCACCTGAGGCAAAATCTGTTACTACTCACATTCTACAATCAATTTTCTTACAAAGACACAACAATAGTAAGTGACTTTGTAAGGATTTTATGTTTTTAAATGGATTATGCTTTTCTCAGGACATTGACAGTGAAATTCAGCACGATTTTCTGTATCACTTGCAGAGATGGCTTCCCGGCTTGAAGTCCTGTCGTAGTATGAAGTCATTGTGTCATCAATATAATACTTCATATTTCGGTCTCCCGACTTATGAACATATATATCTTTTTAGTTAAACAAAACGGGCTGTGGATTAGCAGTATCAGTAGAGCGTCAGACACTAAGCTTTGCAGCATAGAGTTATGGCCCTTTATCGTCATAGTTCAAATCCCTCCGAGGTTAGCTTTGCCTTTCATCCGTACAGGGTCGATAAAATAAAATACCAGTGATGCACTGGGTTAATTGCTGGCCTCGTGCCTAAAGTAGAAACAATGATTGTCAAAATGTGACTAGTTGTTTGTTGGTATTCCTATCACGTGATCATAGTATATCGTTATTTTCCTCAGTATGTAATGATGGATTTCATGTCCCCACCATTTGCATGATGTTGTTGTTCCTGATTACATATCGTCTGATTTTGTTAGCCATCTTCATGTAATCTACCACATTTAAGAAGGTGAAAACATGCTTTAATATTTCAATTGATACAACTTATTATAATTATACAGTGAATGTAGTTTACACCTTGCATTTCTCATTCGATCAAGTTTTCAGTGAAATATCAGACAGCGATCTTCTTGCTATCCCAGTAATTTATCGTCACAAACAGATTAAATTCTAATATTTGAGTAATAATATGTTACTTATGCTGTGGTACTGGACTAGTTATTTTAAGTACAGATTTTCTATTGCCTGACATTCAGAAAATGTCTCATATGCCTTACTGTCCCTACATATGACTTACAGAATGGAATACATTCGGATATCAACGGCATACATTAAAATAGCTAAGGCATTGTAAATAGTGTAATGCTTCCCACCTGAACTTAGGGGATCTCCGAAATAACCCCATATGTTTGATAGAATAAATTTCGACAACTACAACGTAGGTTAATATGAAATATCATGAATATAATTACATTTCGGCTATGGATAGCAGCGGAAAACTGATGTATATTGATAGAAACAGTACATTGGCATATATCAGCATTTTTAGCAGGCTCTGAGGTCATTGCCTGGTAACACAATGGTTCTTAGTTTCTGTCGAAGTTCATATTCGAAATCTTGCTGTTTTCAATGTCAATATTAAAAAAACACCATCGATAGCAATATCTGATCGACACTATGGTGATATATATTATCAATATATCGCATGCAGTTGCTTTGATTTTTTGCGGAATTTTCATTATTGTGATTCATAACAGCAAATGGACGAGGAAGCTTTAATATTAGGAATTATGGATTTCTGTTTCCTCTTAGATTTGTCATCTAAATAAGATCACTGAAATCTTATAGCGTAGCTGTGAAAATCCATTATATTAGATTTCAATTATATCATTTTATTTCTAACCCCCGTTCTGTCGCAATAAAACGTTTTCTTCAATATATGAATAATACAATAATTTCATAAATTATTCTACTTTTTCTGTTCATGGTAATTTCAACTGACATTTTTGTTTTCATTTTATATCCTCGATATGGTGGAATATGATTAATATCCCTAATAATCATAGCATTGTGCTATTCTGATTCCATTGGCCTGGTATCACCATCGCATTTTATTTATTTTATTCATGTAAAAATGAAGTCCTTCTTGTGATGTCTTCATCATGTAATGTCAAACATAATGGCAATATCCGGTGTCCGGACCTAACTTCCCCTTTCAATATGCGCCATATCACATAGCATTCGTAAAATTGGTTGGTTACAAACATGGAATAGAAAAGAAAATGTACTAAATGGCTTAGCTAATTGACATCGTAGAAAAGGAAATTTACTCGTGCATTGCAAAACCGCTATTACTGATGAATATGATCAGTTTAAATCACTGGTATTCATACATTATTCTATCTTACTAATGACTATGTCAGTTGACTACAATCGTAAACAACTTTAAAGAAATTTACGTGTTTGCAAGCTCAGATATGGGATTAAATAGGAAAACCAATTTATAAACAAGTATTTCAATAAACAATATTCAATACACGTTTATTTGATGAATAATTTATGCATACTTTATGCACGGTGCTAAGTTTTACATAGAGTGTATATGTAGAAAAGCTCGGTGTGTATAATTGTTATATTAATTTTATAAGAAGCACAACCTAGATTTTGTTAGCGACTTTAACTGGCAGCGATTGTATGTGCATGTACATAAACTACACACAAAGACACACACACACGCATACACATATATATATGTATATATATATGTGTGTCTGTGTGTGTCTATATATACATATATATATATATGTGCACAGAGACAAACACATCTATATGTGTATATATATATATATATATATATATATATATATATATATATATATATGTATATATATGAATGTATGTAGGTAGGTATGTTGAAGCGAGTGTGTGTGTGTATGTGTGTGGATGTGAGGATGAGCGTGAGTGAATAAGAGAAAGAGTACGCGGTAGAGAAAACAGCCAGTGGCTGTCTATGATCATCGAATTATGGAAATAAATTTTCTGAAACAAATTTAATCATCACCGTTGTTTAATTGTCTCTTCTTAAGAAGTTTATCGTTGTTACCCAACATATTTGGTGTAGGGGGACACACTTAAAATACTTCTTTCCACTATGTTGCAAGAAACATCAACATTGTCAACTCGTGTAAATTGGTGTCAAACTGAAATTTATATATCAGATTTATAACACCTACCCCGATTCTAAGGCTAAATACAACATCCCTCACCGCCCTGCGTTCCAATCCAGCCTTTGTTTACCCGGGTACTAAAACAAATAAAGATTGGATATCGTTTGCAGCGTATTTTCGGTTACAAGTATTCAGTCGAGTAGTCCGGTAACAACATGCTTTGTGCGTTAACTCCTGTATGGCAGAGCCTGACACGGTCCAAAGATACGGGCCCTTTTCTTTGTATACACTATAGGAACAATACAATTCGCAAATTCTGTACCAACAATGACTAGAAAATATTTTCTACTCTAAATGGAATCTCATAAGAATTATGTATTAATCAATATATTCCAAAATACAAATAAACTTTACTTATCTTGTAAAAACAAAGAATCAAACATGATCGAGACATAGGATCCCACCATGCCAGAACATCTTTAAACAACATCACGTATGTTTGTAACCTCAATTCTGTAACGCAAAAGAATCAAACGGGGAATCGCAATATAACTTCTTATTAGGCTTCTATTAAACTGTTAATAACAGAATACATTTAACCAGTCACATAACTGATAAATAAGCTAGATGTTACTGAAATTAATAAGTGAACACTCGTCCTAAATTATTGACGTCTTTATTCCCCATTCGCAAAATCAATACCTCCTAGTGAATGCCTGCAAATTTACCATTATTCCATAAATACATATATGTGTTTGAGTAAACACACATAACACACACACTCTATCTATCTATCTATCTATAATTATTTCTCTTTTTTGTCTATCTAGCTATATATCTATACACACACACACAATCATATATATATATATATATATATATATATATATATATATATGCATACATCAATATATATATATATATATATATATATATATATATATATATATATATATATATATATGCATACATCAATATATATATATATATATATATATATATATATATATATATAATAAACAGGCTGCAATGAATAGGAAGTAGAAGCAAGTCCCGAGATGAAATTGCTGCTGCCAATTTAAAACCCAGAGCTTAATAAAATGAAAATAACCTTAAGCCACTGATGTAACTTTGACAGATGTCAAACAAGAGGGGTTTTCGTTCCAAATGAATAATCATTTACCCTCTTATAGGAAATTTTCCAAAATGGTTTGTCCCTAATTAAGTCACCTACTCAATCTGACAGATAATTTAATCTTCTTATCACTTGGGCTATAGTGTAATTACTTACCCAAATATATTGAAAAATATATTATTATATGATACATTGTTTCTTGACAAATAACTTTCAATGTGGATAAATAGGATGTAAATTTCGAGCAAATCTTCCCATTTATATAATGAAGTATAGGGGCGTATTTGTATACATATATATATGCATATGCATAAAATAGCACATATACATACACACACACGCACACATATACCCACACACATATACGCACACTTATATATATATATATATATATATATATATATATATATATGAGTGTGTGTGTGTGTATACATGTATGTGTATTCAGGTGTTGAATGTTATAAATTGATAAAGGGACAGTCTGTCCGTGTGATTACATAAACGATATATTTATCAAAACTGAATTCTATTTTAGCAACTCTCGTTTCACATAACTACTAAAGTCCCCAGAGGAGGACTGTCACAGGACAGTTTCACAACTTTGATCTATGGTTATACATTTCTCTTTACTTTTTTATTGTTATTTTATCGGGACGTACCATTTCTTAAAGACAATATGCTTTAGAAAATGCTGGAGGTTCTGATTAAGTTTTTTATTGTAACTTTTTAATGGCCGGTTCAATATTGCTCAGTTATTCTTTTAAATAAATGCATTTTCAGATAAACTAGTTAAGTCATTATTTCTGTGTAAATAATTATCAATCATGAAGTCAGAATTAAATAGATTCATGCTTAATTAAAACGAAATAGGTTAAAGCATTTAACTCAGGCACGACACATTTAATTTCTGTAAGTTTAATTGTGCATAAATTAAATGTTTCTCTCTTTTTTTTCTTTTTTCTAAATTTGTTTTGAAGTTATTTCTTTTTTAATATGCAACCGTGTGTTGAAAGAGATATTATTATATTTGGGGAGGGTCATGTTGTCCTCGTATTGCCAAAACATATAACAATACATTTAGATTATTCGTACCTCGTCTGTATGTCTACGTTTGATTAAGACACTGCCTTGTTTACTGGTGTCGTCACCTTTGTCGTAAACAGATTAAATGTTTATCTTGTTTAGTTTTTTAATCTCTGTCTTTTTATGGAAGAACCAATTAAATATTAGCAATTTTGAAAACGCAGTTTGGTCACCTATTTGAGTATTTCAAGTCTATTTATGAACAGAAAAGGACAACACATGTTGTGGACATCCTTATAACGTCTGGAATGTGATTAATAAGTCTAGAAGCACGTTGAAGAAAGGCAACCTTCAGGAATAACGTTGTTATTTAAAATCACTAATATTTGATATTTTGAAGGAATGTTTTGTTAGTTCATAGTTTCGATAATTATATTTATCTGTATTCTACATTGTATTAAACTATATTGAATAACATTGATTTTAAACTACATTAAACTACATTGAATTTAAACTACATTAAAGTATATTAAACTACATTGAATAATTAAACACATTCTGACAAATTTGACATGTAAACTTCACTCAATCATACATGAAATAATTGTTTCTACTGTTGGCACAAGGCCAGCAATTATCCCAGTGCATTACTGGTACTTTATTTTATCTACCCCGTAAGGATGAAAAGCAAAGTTAACTTCGGCGGGATTTGAACTCAGACCACAAAGGGCCGTAACTCTTTGCTGCAGAGCATGGCGTCAGACCTTCGACCGATACTGCCAATCTATCGAAAATAATGTTACTTATTATTAAACAATTTTACGTTTCCAGTTTGTCGTTGTTCTTTAATATGCCAAAGTGTAAATATTGAAATTAAGCTAACGGCTAAGATAGTATCGTATTTCTTCTCATCCCACTCATCCTCCTTCTTCTTTTTCTTCTTCTATTATTATTATCATTGGGCGTCGCATGAGGCAAATTATTTTGGAAGCTCCCTCAGTTATTGAATTAAAGTTGTTGTTTGTTTTTATTTGTATTGGATATTTTATTGTTTCTAACGGGTTCTAAGACTTCCTTCTGTGTCGCGTGAAGAGGAAAATGTATAAAATGTGGGCCTTTTGGTTCACATATTTGAACATTGTATTTTTCTTTACGTAAAAATATGGACGAGACACGCCCCAGTTCTAAGTCTACCGTCTTGTAACAGCAACATAAACTTTGAGAGGAGGGACAGAAGTATTACAACTACAAACACCACACACAAAAAAATGAACTTAGCAACACCACCACAAACAACATGAATAATGACAGCAATATCAAAAACAATAAAACATAAGGAAAACAACGACAAGAACAACTCCAACGTAATTAAAAACAATAACAACAACTGGAACAACTAAAACAAAAACAATAGCACCTAGAACAACACTGACAACAACTCCAATAATGTCGACAACACCATCAACAACAGCAACAACGACAACAGCAACGATAACAACAGCACCAAAAATAACGAAGAGAAAAAAAGGTGATATGTCAAAAATGACGACCAGCAACAACAGCTATAACAACATCGTCAACAATAGTTCATTCCCAGTTGTGGCTAGAGCGGGTAAGCTGCAGTTGTGGCTAGGGCGGGTAAGCTGCAACACAAAAGAGGAGTATGCATTTTGCTGTATTTCAGTGCAGACGGAACTCACCAGCCAGACAAAGTTAGAAGTTGCAATGAAATCAACGAAAAATGACATTGAACACAAAGCAAGAGCCAGGCAATTTGGCACCAGCTTGGTGCTGTTCAAAACTGAGGCCTTTTGTTGTTAAGCAGTCGTGTCCCCCTACATAAATTACTGCATACTTATGCACCCGTCCTACATTGGCAAAAGAACTGTCAAGGGCCGCATTCCCAGGATTTCGCCAGTATTGAACCAATGGAGGCTCCAGATTGCGTGGTCGAGGATTGTGCCAACAGTACCCAAATAGAAGTGCGAAAACCAGAGAGGAAACACAAGTCCGGGAGCTACTCTCCAAATAAACCCGGAACAACTAAACAACATCCCGTTCCACGTGCGTCTTCAGGATGGGTCCACGGAAGAATTGGCCACTGAAGGAGGACGGCCACACTGCTTCATCTGCGGTTAAGCAACACATCTGCGAGCCTTCTGTCCTCATCTAAAAAAATGCAGTTGACCGTAAGCTACCGTTGCTGCCAACGCCAGTTCTGGGACGAAAAGCTCCACCGGCAGTCCCACCAAAAGCAGCAATACCAGTCAAACCACCACCACCACCACCAACACCAAAACGAACCCAAGAGGAAAACGAGGAAAGCTCTTTTATGCACCCTCCCCCTAAAAAAAAAAAGATATATATATATATATACGCATTGACACAAACACAGACAAATCAAAAAGAGATTTCATCGTAACGTGGGAAGCCCGAACGTGAAACCAACATCTATACTTTTAAAGGGGTTCCCCACAACCAAAGAGGTTGAACCACCTTGCCTTCATGTAGGGACGGGCGTGCCGTGTCAAATGATGTGCAAATATTTGCTAATGTTGTGGTATCTCCAGATATTCTGCCTAAACGGTGATCAGGCTGCCTAATTTGAGGAGGAGGAGGAGCAAGGTTCCCCTGCCGGGTGCACTCGAAGCATCTGGTGGTTCAGGATTGGTGAGGTACCTGAGTCAACCATGGTCAGTCATACACCCTATTGGGGAATTTTCATTGTCGTACTTTTCTTGTTATCTTGTAATTGTTATTTACATTCTTTACACGTATATATATATAATCCCCACTATCCCTGTCTTTTGTATTGTCCCCTATATGTCGCCTCTTTGTGGCCAATAAAGAAATCATTAACATTATTGGCACTTTCCGCTTCGGTGATGCTCTCATTAACCT
>OZ024743.1:39076827-39099327 GCA_964016885.1 Eledone cirrhosa
CTGGTCATTGTTGATGGTCATCATGTATTGCTGGAGGTTATATTTTTTTGACTCAAGCAGGGTGATAGCAATTGAATGTGTGTGTTGCTGTTGGCAGTATTTTAGTGTGTTAAATTTTTTATTTGTTCTTTTTTTTTCTGATAATTGTTTTTCTGTTTTGGGGCATATTGCACTTGGTTTTTTGTTCACAGGTTTTGGTGGGGTGTGTTTTGTTCATATATTTTTGACAGTGTCTACAAAGATCTGCCAAGATGTTTTGATGTTGGTGGAAGTGTGTGCGTGTGTAAAAGACCAGTCGACATGTGATAGTTCGTTCATAATTGCATCCCAGTTGGTATTGTAGAGATCCATGTTATCAAATGGGTGGGCTGGAGAGAGGGCACTGGGATTAGCTTTCGGCTGGTGGAATCACAGGTTACAAAGAACCATGTCATGGTCTGAGAGAAGGGTTTTTTTCACTGTAATAGTATGTATTGTGTTAGAGTGGTTACTTAACACTAGATCCAGAATGTTCTTCTGATGCCTAGATGGTGCAAGGACAAGTTGGGACAAAAAGAACTCATTCATGAAGTGAAGAGGGTGACTTGACAGCCTCTTTGTCAGTGGTTGAGGCTGTGGAGCCTGGTTTCAAACTACATGTAGACCAATCGACACAGGGTAGATTAAATTCTCCCATCAAAAGTATGTTGCTAGAATGGCACTTTTTAATAAATCAGTTAATACTGTTGATGCACTCTTTGAAGCAGATTATGGTTCTTTGCGGTGGACTATAGAGCCCAACTAATGTCAGGTCATTGGTTTTATTCTGCACAGTGACTGATTCAAAGTATCCATTAGAGAATGTTGTGTTTCCATCTGCCGTAAAGGAAACATGCAAGAAAATTGCAGTTCCACCCTTCCTTCTGCCAACACGATCTGCACGGATGGCTGTGAAATTTCTCACTCTTACTTCGGCCCCCAAGCGGGAGTTGTCAAGGTGGGTCTCAGTTAGAATGAAGAAGGGGATGTGAAATGGATGGTTACCAACCTAATTCTCAATGAATTGGAACTTCCATTTCTGTGCATTGATGGATGGGCTGATACCTTGTGTATTGAGTAAGAATGTGGAGGCTAGTGTGGTGGCTGGCTATGACTGTTGCAGAGGGATTGTTTTGTGATTGTATGTTAGTGACAGCAAGGATGGTGTTGGGTGATGACTAACATGTTTTTCCTCTATCTCTTTTGCCAGGTACATGACTAAAGAAGAAAGATTTTTTTTTTGTTCAGGGAGCAGTTTTTGATAGGATTTGTGGTTACAACATTGGATAGGGTTGCAGTTCCCTCTTTTGTTGTTGTTGTTGTATTTGTTGTAGTTGTGTCTTTGTGAAAAGACTGGAGCAGCATTACATTTGTTATTTTTGTTGTTGTGGCTTAGAAAATTCAAAATTGACTGGCTTAGGTGCTGGAGACGACAAACCACTGGATGTAGGGGATTCAACAAGAAAAGTTGTTCGTGTCCACTGATTACTAGGTGTTGTGGGGGATAATCTTTTCAAAGAACTTCCAGGGTGTAGATCAGCAGCAAATGGTTCATTTTTACCGTTGGTCAGTTTGGAATAAGGCATCAATGATACAGGTATGTGATCAGGTAATCCAATCTCATAGCGGCGTAAAATTACTAGGTGCATAACAGTGCAGAATGTGTCTAATGATAGTGCACCATCTCGATTTAAATCAGAAAGTTACCAAATCTTTGAGAGTTCATGAACAGGCAACTTCGATTTTCAAAAACTTCTTTAGCAATTCTTCCTAGTATTACTCCATTTTCTTCGGGTTGCATTGTTTTGCATTGTTTTAGATAGTATTCTCTCTGTTCTTTAGATATAGTCCACACATCATCAATACTTTCATTTTCAGAATTAATTGATGAAGAATCAACACCCTTACTTTCCATATTTTCCCAAGACATTTTGTTGGCTGCTCCCGTATCTAATAGACCTTTACTTTCTTGATCTTCAAAGGATGCCCATCCTGAGACATCATGCGCGAAGTTAGTATAAATAGATGGTGATTGAGCAACAGCAGCAGCAGTGACAAGATCTGGTAAACAACATCCACTAACCACTGTCCCCGCTGGGACTGCACTGCCAGTTGTTGTGTTTGTCACAGGTGTGGTAGTTGCAGGGGTTGTAGTTACAAACTGGGAAGGCATTGCTGGATAAACTGTAGCTACTCGTGTCACTTGTCCGACTTGTCCAACACCTCCTGCATTGGCTGCTACATTGATCCCTGAACTAGTCATGCTGGTATTGACAGATCCAGGAGCTGTTTGCTGCTTTCCGTTCGTAGCTAATTTCACTCTTTTGGTAGGAGACGTAGGTGGTGACTGTTTTGGAGGAAATGGTGGTGATTTACTATCAAGAGGAGACTCATCCCGGCCCTGTGAATTTTGTGAGGGCTTATCAGGTAAACTGCGGTATTGGCCAGAGAGATTACGAACATGGGACTTCTTAATAACTGTCCCGTGGGTTGTGGAAGGGCTGGTTGTGAAGTTGTGCGAGATGAAGTAACTTGGTTGCCACTGTTTGCATTTACAGGACATACACCATCATAATAGTAGTGGCATCAGACTCTCCAGATATCACATTCCTAGAAATAGTTGGGATAGCCTGGTTTTTCCATTTTGTCGTATCCATTTGACCGATGAAATTTTGGTAAAGAAACCACCATTGCCAGATTGAGGTTATCTAATTTGGCGGGAAGACCATCCTGAACAGCAGCAATCAGTTTCAAAGCAATATAAAATTGACTTCGACCAAAATGACCTAGTCTTTTAGCTTCACATAGCTCAGAAATCTGTTGGAGAACGTCTAGGCTAAGTCCTGACAACTTAAACAAATCCAATGCTTTGGAGCGGGTTACTCTTCCAGACCCTTCGACCTCGCAGGTCTGGAGAAGTTCACCGTAATACCGCTTATCTTGGTCACATAGCTTTAAACTTTCCATTGGTGAATCTAGAAAAGGAGGAAGGCAGATTCTTTGTCTTTATTCCTCTGCTGAAACAGTAATGGTCCGGTTGACAAATAATTGTTTCTACTTTTTGGCACAAGGCCAGCAATTATCCCAGTACATTACTGGTACTTTATTTTATCGACCCCGTAAGGATGAAAGGCAAAGTTAACATCGGCGGGATTTGAACTCAGATCGTAAAGGGACGTAACTAAGCTGGAAAGCATAATCCAACCCTCTACCGATACTGCCAATTCACCGCCCTTGACAAATAATATAACTTGAGGTCCAACATATAAACAATGATAGAATTGAAATAAGATAGTTAATTACTAGCTAACAGCAGTTAGTTTAAAACAAGCGAATTATGTTCTTGCCAATATGCTATACCATGTATTATCACAGGAATAAACATATGACAGGAGATTTTGTAACTATCTGTACATCTGGACAACAACGATAGCAAGACATGCCTTTTACATACATGTATGTATATATATATATAGTTATAAATATATATATATATATATATATATATATATATATATAAATGTATATATGTATATACATATATACATACGTATATACATATATATATATACACATATATATGTATGTATATATGTATTTATATAGATATGTATGTATATATATATAGGTATGTATATATGTATATATATATGTATGTATGTATATACATATGTATGTATATCTATATGTATGTATATACATATGTATGTATATCTATATGTATGTATATATATATATATATGTATGTATATATATATATATATGTATATATGTATATATATATATTTATATATATATATACATATATACATACATATATATAAATATATAAGTATAAATATATATATATATATATATATATACATATATATATTTATACATGCATATATATATATATGCATACACACAGTTATTCATACATATGTATATATATATATATATGTACATATATATAATAATACATTTACACACACACATATATATATATATATATATATATATATATATATATATATATGTTCGACTCCCATGTACGTCAATGCTCGTCTTTTTTCCATTTATCTGAGGGTTCCAAACCCAATTATCAGGCTAAACATTTCTTTACTCTAAAATACGGTGAAAGCTATTCTATTTTCTAATTTCAAACCTGCTCACTGTTTCAAAACATACTTATTTGTCATATATATATATATATATATATATATATATATATATATATATATATATATATATATATATATATATATATAAATCAGGAAAGAAGGTTTACATGGTTTGCTATACAAAAAATTTTTAATCACATACCTTACATTTGTTTCACTGTGCTGGTATGTCTAGAGATCGCTATCCGCCTAATTTTGCGTCACTCGATCGCCAATACAGAATTATAACCAGTCAGATCTTCGGAGCATGCGAGAATGAAAAAAATATACAGGCAAGAAAATAAAAGAAAATATGGAGTAGTTATGGCATTCAATATTACGATGGGTTCAAATGATTCTGCGCAAATTACAGATATCGTGGGGCTATTCATAGCACACAACCTACATAAGGAATTCAGTAACCTCCAAGGAGGAATTTATAGGGACGACACGTTACTTATAGCTAGGAACCTAAACAACCAGAGCATGGAAAGACTAAGGACAAATATTAGAATATTCTTCAAAAAACTAGGCCTAAGTATTACCTACGAACTAAACCATAAGAAGGTAAATTTTCTAGATGTAACTCTAAATTTAAATACTGGATTAATAGAACCTTTCCACAAAAATAATGAAAATCTTGCCTACATTAGTTACAACTCAAATCACCCCAAATCCATAATTAAATCCATAGCACGTAGTATATCCCTCCGAATATCCCGCCTATCCTCAAACCTAGAAATCTTTAACGAGCATGCTGACTATTATAATGCAGCATTAAGTAGGGCCGGTCATAAAGATAAACTACAGTATATAGTGAATAAGGACAACATAAACAATCCTAGTAATTTCTACTCCAACCACTCACATAATAATAGGAATAGCTTGACTAGACATAGGGTTAGACATGTAACACCTAGAGTAAACGGCCAAAACACTAATAACGTAAACCCTAGAAACAATAGAAGAAACAGATAAAGAAAATGCCTATGGTTCAACCCAATATTCAACTCCTCTATAAAAACTAGACTGCCCTCTATATTCTTTAAACTAATAGATAAACACTTCCCTATCTCGCATAGATATCACAAAATACTCAATAGATCTACTATAAAACTCTCTTTCTCAACAGCAGCTAACATAGAATCACACATACGCAAGATCAACCGCAGAAATATCTCAAGTAAATCAATTGCACCTATACATAAGCACAAACTCATCACAACATCACAACCACAAGCGCATACAAACGCGCAGCAGCAAAACCCCATTGGGCATATATCACAACCCACTTATAACAGGGTACTAAATAGGAATGTAAAAGCTGCACATAATAGCGCCTCAAACTGCAACTGTCACCTCCCAGATAGGTGCCCATTGGCGAACAGATGTCTCGATTCGAGCCTGGTGTACATGTGCACTGTCATCTCGGGTAACTCCACTTGGAATTACATAGGATCCACCGCGGGTTCTTTTAAGAAAAGATGGTATGTGCACAGGCACTCGATGAAAAACCGAGCTCTTATGGGTTCCACCACCCTCGCCAGAAAAATATGGGAATTGAAGGACTGCAACGCTAGCTACACTATCAACTGGTCGAAGTTGTCGACTGCTAAAACCTATAGTACAGGTATGTCCTATTGCGGGCTGTGTGATCTTGAGCTATTGTATATCCTTAGAAATGTTAAAAGGCTACTTAATAATAAGTTAGAAAGATCTATCTTCTGCAGACATAGAATAGCCACTAAATTCATAAGATTCAAACCTCCGTGAATCGAACCAACATAACATAGCTTTAAATTAGGATACCTACTATCCACTAAAAAAAAAAAAAAAAAAAAAAATATATATATATATATATTCATTAAGTATACTATTTCCTTCACAAGTCGATACCACACAATAGTCTGTAAATACCTCATCTACCAACAATCTTACTCCTTATCAGCTGCTGCAATCATTTGATCCTAGATCCTAGTTTTTCTCATTTCACTACTACAATGTTACTTTACCTTCTTTTTGCCATATTACAATTAGCACGCTTTTCTCTTTGCATGTATGTATATTTTTGTACGAGTGTATATTAATGTGTATGTATGTGTCTATGTACACATATATGTGTATATATATTTATATATATATATATGTGTGTGTGTGTGTGTGTGTGTGTGTGTGTGTGCGTAGATATATGCGTATATTAATTCGTTAACCTCTGTATTAACTCTACAACTATTGAGCTTTGACAGTGGTCCCACTCATGTATACTGTTGAAGATGATGAGAAAGACTGTAAAAACTAGCTTATCTTTATAATTTAAAATTGATACACACTACGATACTTTTTGCCTTATGACAGCTGGTTTTCACGCCGTAACATTAGATACATTATATACCCCCCACCTAAGTAATGTCAGGGTCTCCTTAAATAGTTTATTGATAGCATTGTTGTAATAATTGTTGTTGTTATTGTTCTACTTGAATGCCATAACTACTCCATATTTTCTTTTATTTTCTTGCCTGTGTATTTTCTTCATTCTCGCATGCTCCGAAGATCTGACTGGTTATAATTCTGTATTGGCGATCGAGTGACGCAAAATGAGGCGGATAGCGATCTCTAGACATACCAGCTCAGTGAAACAAATGTAAGCTATGTGATTAAAAATGTTTTGTATAGCAAACCATGTAAACCTTCTTTCCTGATTTATTATTACTCCAAGTGTTTACAACATAGGAATTACAGCATACCCACAGCATCACTATGAAAACGCCTTGTTGAGTCAAACCAAGCCAAGCGTTAATATCATCCACTACCTGGAATACCATAACTGGACTTCACCTAAGTGGACTGCATTTAACTATTATTTGTTAATCCGTATATATATATATATATATATATATATATATATATATATATATATATGAAGACAAACATAGAATATTCGAAAATATTCTGTATGTTTATAATAAACATTTCGAAGACCCAATCGCTATAGAATAGAATACGTCACGTATTACAATTTGAGATTCTCGATAAAAGCAAGGGAAGTAACCTACGCGTTTCATTCTTATTAGAAATCATCAGGATTACATATCCAGTGCTTTTATCGAGAATGACACAGCTAGAGACTTATAGAATACTTAGCTGTGTACAGGAACTGATTTGAAAGAGCGGTTGCCGGTCCGGCAGAAATTAGAATTTGGATATAATGCTCTGAAATAGCGATATATACGTGAAGACAAACATAGAATATTCGAAAATATTCTGTATGTTTATAATAAACATTTCGAAGACCCAATCGCTATAGAATAGAATACGTCACGTATTACAATTTGAGATTCTCGATAAAAGCAAGGGAAGTAACCTACGCGTTTCATTCTTATTAGAAATCATCAGGATTACATATCCAGTACTTTTATCGAGAATGACACAGCCAGAGACTTATAGAATACTTAGCTGTGTACAGGAACTGATTTGAAAGAGCGGTTGCCGGTCCGGCAGAATTTAGAATTTGGATATAATGCTCTGAAATAGCGATATATATGTGAAGACAAACATAGAATATTCGAAAATATTCTGTATGTTTATAATAAACATTTCGAAGACCCAATCGCTATAGAATAGAATACGTCACGTATTACAATTTGAGATTCTCGATAAAAGCAAGGGAAGTAACCTACGCGTTTCATTCTTATTAGAAATCATCAGGATTACATATCCAGTGCTTTTATCGAGAATGACACAGCTAGAGACAGCAACCGCTCTTTCAAATCAGTTCCTGTACACAGCTAAGTATTCTATAAGTCTCTAGCTGTGTCATTCTCGATAAAAGCACTGGATATGTAATCCTGATGATTTCTAATAAGAATGAAACGCGTAGGTTACTTCCCTTGCTTTTATCGAGAATCTCAAATTGTAATACGTGACGTATTCTATTCTATAGCGATTGGGTCTTCGAAATGTTTATTATAAACATACAGAATATTTTCGAATATTCTATGTTAGTCTTCACATATATATCGCTATTTCAGAGCATTATATCCAAATTCTAATTTCTGCCGGACCGGCAACCGCTCTTTCAAATCAGTTCCTGTACACAGCTAAGTATTCTATAAGTCTCTAGCTGTGTCATTCTCGATAAAAGCACTGGATATGTAATCCTGATGATTTCTAATAAGAATGAAACGCGTAGGTTACTTCCCTTGCTTTTATCGAGAATCTCAAATTGTAAGACGTGACGTATTCTATTCTATAGCGATTGGGTCTTCGAAATGTTTATTATAAACATACAGAATATTTTCGAATATTCTATGTTTGTCTTCACATATATATCGCTATTTCAGAGCATTATATCCAAATTCTAATATATATATATATATATGTGTGTGTATGTATGTATGTATGCGTGTGTATATATATATATATGCATGTGTCGGACAGCTTAAACGCGCTTTTGGCCCACTTGATACCATTCACATGCCATTTGTTAACACCAGAGTAGGAGTAGAATACACTTGCACAAGATTGCAGGCATTGTGATTGCACGGACGTCAACGTGGTTGCAAATCAATGTTGCGTTTGCACTCATAATTTCTCAGTTGCACAGCCATACCTGCACCTACATGGTACAAATATTAAACAAAACAAATCAAATGAAGTTCTGGTAATTCTATAACACAATATCTCTAATTGTGCTTCATCAGCAACGCGTGTGATTATATTTATTCATTAAGACCATTAATTATTTCATTAATAATCTAAAACAGAGTATCACTCCAGACATCATTTCGAAGTTATACTAAATTTAATCTATTCTTCCTTTATTCTATTTTCTATATAATTTCTTCAAGTATTGACTACTTGATTTAATGAAATATGAATTCATGGATAATTCTTGTTAAATGTTCTTCAGTATTCTAATTGATATCCAAATATTTAAGTTGATATTCAGCCAAAAGTAAACTAATCGCAATAAATAAGGAAACTACATTACAATAATGCACTAGAGAAAAGACAGACGTTTAGAAAAAAGATAGATGCTTCGAAAATGAAAACGATCTTCCTAGAAAGATATTACATGTCAATTATTTCTCAGAGGTTACTGGACAAAATAATTTGTATATTTCGTATTTCGTTTTATTATAATATTTCATGTCTAAGATGCAACATGTTACATAATGAAATAAATATTAGATGTAACTTCTTTCAATTACCTTGTGTTGTCAAATGATGTGGCGTAAAGCCTTGTTCAGGCTTTGTGGGGGTGGGGCACGATATGTAATATGAATTCATGTAAGTGCATGTGAAGTATTAAGGAATAATCTGCGTGTGTATGTGTGATTGTTTAATATGTGAAAAGTTTGCCAGTGTCAATGTATTCGTATGGAGATTAGTTGTGACTTTACTGAAGTGAAATAACTCTAAAGTGAATTAATGTATGTTAATGTAGGCGGTAGTGATATTCGGTGTTCAAAATTAGTAAGATTTATGTGGGAGGTGTCATTGTCTAGCGCGTGCAAGTGGAGTGGATCTGTGAAAGAAAATCCTAGTACGTTGCTCTACAATGTAGAAATGTAGGAGTTGAAGAGTGAATGGTGCGTGTGAGCATACAGGGTTTGTAGATATATATAAGGGATTAAGGAAGCGCGGAAATGATGGGTGTGTGCTCATGGTAATTGACCACCATCGGATACGAATTACATTGTTTAATGTTCTTAATATAGATTGACTTGTTTGCACTGCATATACCAATTATATCGCTTAATGATCGTGAAATAAACTTATTTGTGCTATTATCCTCACTTGGATTATTATTATCACTGCGTTACTTTGTCTTTTAAACCTTCTTGAAGTAATTGAAATATTTGTTAAGATACCAATTATTTCCAGCAGCAACGGGTAATTCATCTATGATGTTATACTCCGCTTTGTCAGTTGCCTATGTCTATGATATACTACTGTTAGATAATTATCTACAGAAATTCATAAGATTAATGTACTTCTTGGATCTCAGCATAAAAGCTTTAATTTGAAATATGGAGAGGGAAGGAATTCTAGTTAGTTGATATTGTATGGAAGAAGAACCAGAGATACTGGTGTGGTGAGTGAAAGGTATGATTCCTGGGAGTAGAGTGAGTAGAGTCATGAGAGCATATGTAATGCCATGACCAGAATATTCATTTCCTAACCGATGAGCAGGGGGTTTAACAAAAAACGGTTAGATAGCCAGAATGAAATGATATCAAATAAGAAAGTTAGTATGTGAAAGGACATGAATTCATGCGATACATTTTACATAACGTCTTTTGAATAACACATTCTCTGAATTAAATCAAGCTAAAATATTTCTAAATTACAACGCCACGGTGAAATTTTTACAAAATCATTATACGTCATCGTACTATGGAACAATAAAAAAAAAACATTGTTTGTTATTTAACTTCTAATGCCAAAGGATAAAAAGACCATATGTTATCAAAACTTTTAATACTTTAGTAAGATATAATACGTGTGAGAAAAAATAATGCCTCTCGCATTAGAGATGTAAACATAAATATTTTCCCAATATATGTTTGTGTGTAAGTGAAAAAAGTTTATGAGACTCTCTGAAATGACAAAATATGGAGCTTCTTGTTAATATTATCCTGGTATGTGTATTATGCACGATAAACATAACAATCAATACGCTACGAGGATAGTATTTTCGGTATTATCTGTCTGTATAAACCAATTGCAAAGACGTTTTGATTTAAAAATGTAAAATATGTAAAGGTTATTGGATGTGAATGATCTAGTTTCAAGTTTTAGCATTAATATAGAAAGAATGTGTGTGTGTGTTTGTGTATATATATATATATATATATATATATATATATATATATATATATATATATATGTATATGTATATATATATAAATATATATATATGTATATGTATATATATATAAATATATATATATATATATGTATATGTATATATATATAAATATATATATATATATATGTATATATATATATATATGTATATGTATATATATATAAATATATATATATATATATATGTATATGTATATATATATAAATGTATATATATATATATATGTGTATATATATATATACACACACACACACACACATTCTGTCTATATTAATGATACAACTTGAAACTAGATACTTCATATCCAATAACCTTTGCATATATATATATATATATATATGTATAAGTATTGAAATTTCTGTTGAAAATTGAAAAAGTCAGGAGTAAAGAGTGCTCTATGTAAGTACCAGAGCTAAATTTAATGTATAATAAACAATACAATATAATTACCTCATTACCAGAGGTTTCCCGAATAAGACGGACACGAAAAAAGGCCTCATTCGTTCATCGGACAAGGCAGTTTAAAACAAAGTGAAATATTTGAAAAATCTCCTCAAGAAAGGCAAGAGTTTGGTGGGCAATAAAAATAAAGCAAGAGATATATAAAATAAAGGAAATATAGTTCGGGTATGTGTATAAAGTGTATATATTCATTCACAAATGTACATATGTGTGTATGTACAAATGCATGTATATAGTGAAAATGTGTGTGCGTAAGACGTATATGAGGGCAAGCATAATAGCCTGTGTGTGACCAATACGTATATAATATTAGTTGAAAAATATTGTACAACCAGATTCGATGTCTCAATGGGTTCTTTTGGCAGTTCTGATGTTTGTGATTTAGTCGGCCTATTCCTCCTACACACACTTAAAGAAAAATTCCCTAACTATATCTTTGGACTTCGCGACGATGGTCTAATACTTTCCCATACGACCATAGGCCAAAACTTAGATAGATTAAGAAAAGACTTAATAAAAACCTTCGCTAGTTTTAATCTTAAAATTGCTATTGACACTAACCTTTCCAATGTTAATTTTTTAGATATAAACCTAGATCTGCCTACTGCATATTATAAACCGTACCATAAACCTAATGAACATTTAAAATATATAAATATAAATATAAAGGCTCTTGCCATCCTCCTATAGTTTTTAAAAACCTTATCCCTCCACCCTCTCTTCCTCAGAAGCTATTTTCAATAAGGCATCCCCCTACTATAATAAAGCCCTTCAAAATAGCGTATTTGGTGAACCGATTAAGTACATACACAACAATACTAACTCCTTTAAACATAATAATAGGAAAAGAAAGATATTCTGGTTCACCCCCCCCCCCTACTCTCTAGCAGTTAAAACTAATATAGGCAAACAATTCCTAGAGCTCTTAGATAAACATTTCCCTAGAATAGATAGATACTATAAGATCTTCAATAGAAACTGTGTCAAAATTAGCTACTCCTGCGGTCCCCCTATTAAATCTTATATCATCAATAAAAAAACACCCAGAGAACATCAAAATTGCTCCTGTAGAGTCAAATGTGAATGCCCATTACAAGGTAAATGCAACACCAAAGCCATTGTATATGCGGCTAACGTGACAACCATCAGCAACAACCTACCAGCCACCAGCGAACGATATGTGGGTATGACACAAGACAAATTCAAAACGCGTTATTACTCACATGTCGCATCTTTCCGACATCCAGAAAAAAGATTTACAACAGCTCTGGCTAACAGAATATGGGATTTGAAAGACCAAGGTATCCAACATAAATTGGATTGGTCAATTTTGAACCAATCTAAAGAATATGCAAGAGGAACAAGAAGATGCACACTCTGCATAAGTGAAAAATATTGGAATTTACAGAACCTTAAATCACCAAAAACCTGCCTAAATACAAAAACACAAATGTTCACCAGTTGCCCACACATGAAATCACACTTGCTTTCCAGTTCATATAAACTTAACTCACTTTCAGATACTTATCCCCCATAAACTCTTGTTCTTCAATTTCCTTAAATTATCCTTTTACAGACTTCTCTTTCTGATTTACTTTCATTTTTAACTTTATTTTCATCTTTATTTTTATTTTCACTTCACATCCACCAGTGAACCCACCCCTCCTCCTACTTTTTTATTCGCTTACCTAATATCTTCACATTCCACACTTTCTTTCCCATTTTCTTTCATTCCTTGATACCATATGTCACTTGCGTTTTCAACTCCAGATATATTCTGTTGTTTCGCAGCCGTTTTATATTTGTATTTCTTTTTTTCATATGGCTGCTCTATATTTTGTATCTATGCGTGTGAGTGTGCATGCGCCTCCGTATGTGTGCGTGTATGTGTGTTTATGTGTGAGCATGTGTGTTTTTATATCTATATTTATACGAGTGTGTATATGTGGGTGAACGTATGTATATAAGTATGTGTATATATATATGTATATGCATATGTATGTATGTGTGTGTATGCATATATGTATATATATAGTCGCGTACGTACGTGTGCTTAGATATACGTGTGTCGATATACGTATATATATGTGTGCTTCATGTGTATGTATGTATGTACGTATGCATGCGCTTTTGCCTGTACGTATTCATATATATATATTTCTTTTATATGTATATGCCCGTACGTGCGAATCTATGTTTGTTTTCTTTTTCTCTAGTGTTAATTTATAATTGATAACCCCTCCTTCTTACTTCCTCTTTGATTGAAACAAAATTATTTTCTTTCTCATATATTGTTTCATTTATATATGTATCGAATATGACACACTTTTTGACTAATACACTCACTTCCCTTTTTATCTACCGCATATAAATGATCGCGCGTGTGTGTTTATACGTGTGCTTTCATACTTGTATGTGTATATATTTAATACCTAAATCTGGATGTACAATAGTTTTCAACTTATATTATATACGTATTGGTCACACATATTCTAGTATGATTCCCCTCATATACGTACTTACGCACACACATATTTTCACTATACACATGCATTTGTACATACACACATATGTACATTTGTGAGTGAATATATACACATTTATACACATACCCTAACTATATTTCCTTATTTTTATATATCAATGCTTTATTTTTTTGCCCGTTATACTCTTGCCATTCTTGGGGAGATTTTTCAAATATTTCACTATGTTCAAATTGCCTTGACCGATGAACGAATGAGGACGTTTTTCGTATTAGTCTTATTCGGGAAACCTCTGCTAATGAGGTAATTATATTGTATTGTTTATTATACATTATATATATACATATATATATATATTACGTTTTGTCTTTGCGTGTAATTGTTTTTCACCGCTCCAAATAATGACGTATTATATTCCTTTTTTCCCGTTCTTTGCCACGGAACGTTTCCACGAACCAAAGTATCGTCTTCATGTCTTTCCCCGGTTTCAACGTATTTTGAAATATTCACTACTGCGTTCACAGATTGACTTGTAAGTTTCAGAAAATCCCGTTAAGGGTGAAAGCAGCGATTCTTTGGTTAAATTAAATCTGTTATTCTAATAAATATTTGCTCTACGGTCTTTATATATTTGATATACATTTATCCTTATCGAGCCCTCTTTGGATTTTAGTCTTCAAATTTATTATTATTACTATTATTATTATTATTATTATTATTATTATTATTATTATTATTATTATTATTATTAATATTGAATGCTATGGTTGACGGAGGATCAGCTCTGTAAGGTATTGTAAATTTTGACCGCTATAAAAATTGTAAATTGTTTAAAATTTTAACCAAATTGTAGACAGAAACACCCTCCTCCTCGTGAGAGGGGTCTTTCTGCCCGTTATTTGGCCCTTCTGGGTTAAATAACCACTTATTGGGTTTTTTTGCTCAATATTTATTTTAAACAAAAAAAAAACATGGCTACGAAAAAGAATTTTCATAGGTCACTCCCACTCATTCCTTCTTCTTCCTCAATCGTCACTACAGCAGAGAGAAGATTGTCTCTCTCCCTCCCTTCTCTAAATGGGTCTCTCTCCCTCGCTTCTCTTTCGCAAGCGACGCCAGAAAAGAAAAATCACGTGCAAAGCGTGCAAGATTTCTCCACGACGACGACGACAACGACGAGAAAGGTGTGCGGGAAATACGAAAACCGATTTCATTCGTCTGACGTCAGGAATAATAGCAGTAGCAGCCGTAATAACAGCAGCAACAGCAACAGTGATAAGGAAAACAACAGTTGCAGCTGCAACAGCATCAGCAGCAGCATAAACAACAACAGCATTAGCAGCAACTGCCACAACGACAGCAGCAGTACAACAACAACCACAGCAACAGCGGCGGCGGCAGTAGTCGTAGTACCTGCAGCAACAACAAAAGTAACAGCAGCTCTGACGACAACAAAAACAAAAAGAGCAGCAAAGAAAAACCAATCTCGTTTGCAGGTATCGCAAAGAACCTGGAAACCATCCTCATAAAAAATGAGGAATTAGAGGAAGCGAAGAAGATGGTGACGAAAATCGGACACCGAGCAATCTGCAAGGCAGCCGAACATTTTTTCGAAACCCAACAGCACTGTACGGTCACGTACCGTACAGTAAGTACAAAATCCCCTCGAGTTGAAAGAGCCACAGAGGCTCAAATACGAAAAGCCTTAGGGTCTGTGTGGCAGCGGAAAACGCACATCACGCGAGGCAAGAAATATGCCACCGTAGACGTGCTTTTTGCCACACCCCAGGAAGCAAAGGCTCAATCCTTAGCGGCCCTAAGGAGCGAGGAAATCGTGTTGGTGCTCTCCTACTGCGGGAAAAAAATTGTGAGGGTCAAACTAACCCACGTGCCCCCAGTGAATGGCCCCTTCTTGGCTGGCCGCGTCTGTCCTCGTCGGAATCGAGGACAAAACAACTGTACTGCAAGAACAGAAAAAAGTAAGAGAAGATTGGGTCGGCACCTCCATTGAGATGTTAATCAAAATCAGCAAGGAGTGCAACGAAGCTATCCCGGATGTGATAGACTTCGATAGACTTAACGTCACTCAACTGCCCATAAGTATTGAGGGAAAACGCCCGAAATGCTTTCGCTGTCGATCGAAGACTCACCTCAGGGCCTTCTGCAACGAGAAGACCCTGAGAAAGGAAAACAAAAACCTCCTTCCGAAACCGGCTCCACGGCTACCAGCAACAAGTCAATCGGCAACCAGGAACGATAGGTCCGTGGCACCCATACACACGCCACGGAAATCAAGAACAGCAGCAGCAGTGAAAGTATTAACAACAACAACAGCAATACCAAATGCAGCTGCAGCAGAGACTCCACTGCAAACATCACCAACAACAAGTGAAAGAGTGGAGCTGGTTCCCCTACCCGACCTCACAGAACCAGACATGGAGTGTGAGGTGGGCGAGGGATGGCAAAAGGTCGTAAGAAGGCACAAACGCAGAAGCAGCGCATCGTCGCCTTCGAAAAGGGAGGAAAGAAATGAAAAAAAGGGTAAAGGCTACAGCAAAGAGACTCACAGCAGCAACACCACCAACACCATCACCGCCTACACTAGCACCACCATCACTACCGGCGATAACCCCACCGCCAACAACAACAACACCTTCAACACCACCACCACAAGCACCAACATCGCAAACACAACAACAAAACACAGACACCCAGCAACAACGACAAGAAAATAGCAGAACCACACCCCACCCCCAGAAAAAAAATGCATGGCAAAAATACACACAACAAGAAACTACTGACTTACATAATTGAAAACACAGATATTTCACAACACGACGACATAATACCAGCACCAATCAAAACGCCAACGAACATAAGACTGCTAAAGATAGCACAGAAACAATACACAAACACTAAAACGAAATTCCCCAACGCAGTTGGTGATTTCAGAAACCTAGGAGGGACTCTCAACCGGAAAGTATATTCGGACATACTCATAGAAGAGCCGACGACCAGCCGAAGGGACGATTAAACGGTCCCTTCACCAGACGATCAAGTGAAAAGGGATGGACAAACCATCCTTCCTCTACAAAAAGTAGGGTAAGTGGTCTTTCCCATCTTTTCCACTCTCTTTTATACATGACCTCACTCAAAATAGGCAGCATAAATGCGCGTGGCTTGGTGTCGTCATGGAAGCAGGGTCACCTGCTCAACGACCTCAGGTCACTAAACATAGATGTAGTGGACATCAGCGAGACCAGATCTCAGAAGCACGGGCCTTCGCGCCCATCTTCGGCGGCTACAATGTGTACGCATCTCCCAGCCGTCCGGGATCGGGGGGAGGAGTTGCTGTGCTTTTTCGGAGAAGTTTGGATCTCACCATACGGGCCATCTTCCTGGACCCAGAGGGTAAGTTGGTGGTACTGGACGGGACCAGCGGAGAGGGGCAAGCTTTCAGGCTAGTGGCCGTCTATGCCCCGACAGGAGCAGGGCGGCCTGATTTCTTCCGGCGTCTGGAGACCTTTCTTGGAACGTCCCGCTCTTTAGTGTTAGTCGGCAACTGGAACGGGATCTTAGATGCACGCTGGGACTGTGTAGGATTAGCGGAGAGGGGTGTAGGGTGCATGAGCCTCAGCAACCTGCTCAGGCGTTTTGAACTCTCTGAAAGCTACCGATTGGATTTCCCGAATGTGCCAATGTGGACTTGGACAAATCGCATAGGGTCATCCAGATCATATCTAGATAGAGTATTTTGTAGGGAAATAGATAGGTCTAGAATAAGCTGTCCACAATTCAAGATAGTCAGCTACACGGACCACAAATTCGTGATCTGTGTGCTTGACTTAGATAGGCTTCATAGACGAGGACCCGACTACTGGAAGCTAAACGCGTCCTTACCAGCGCGCAAAGCCTACAGAGACCGGATTAGCGAAATAGTTAAGCGGGCGTTGACGGGGGCCATCGTCAACAACAAGTGGTGGTTTGCTCTGAAAAGAGCAATTAGAATAGAATCCATTACGTTTAGTAAGGCTTTAGCAATAGAGATAAATAGAGCAGAGGGAGAACTAGTTAGAAAATTAGACGAGGCGCTTAGCAAAGACATGAGACCGACGTGCTTGCGGCGAAATTAGCCCTTGACCTATTCTTCAATGCAAAGCCCGAAGGCTGCGTTGTCAGAGCTAGGGTGCGTGCTCTCAGACACGAGAGGACGAAAGCCGTTCAATGGGCCCGAGTGGCGGAGGCGCGTCGTGGCAACAAAGCAACGATCCGGTCTTTGGTGGACCACGACGGGCGTATGCTACTTGATCCCGGGGAAATGTGTGAAGCTTTTCAGCGACATTTCGCTCAGCTGTTCGGGGCCAGCGGTGGACCGGGTCGAGGGATGGACTTTAGTGTCTACCTCGACGGACTGCCGAGGCTCTCGGCCACTGAGGCGGAGTGTTGCGAAAAGCCGATAACAGCAGCTGAAGTACGGGAAGCAATGACTGGCTGCACAAGGGGTAAATCGCCTGGTTTGGAGGGTCTGCCCTATGAACTTTACGTACAGATGCCAGACTTGTTCGGAGGCCTCTTGGCGGACGTCTACTGCAACTGGCAACAGAACGGGAGAATTCCCATCTCTGTGAGCCGAGGACCGGTGGCACTGCTGAGAAAGGATCCGAACAAGGGGGATAACATAGATAATTTCAGGCCCATAACTCTGATAAACACAGAGTTCAAGATTTTGGCCAAGGTGCTAGCAAAGAGGTTGGCGCTTGTTGTTGGTGGTTTGGTGGGAGAGGCGCAGACATGCGCCATTCCCGACAGATCCATCCACGACAACCTCCACCTCATGCAATACATCGTAGAGAGAGTAAATAGGGAACCTGGCATGGGTGGGTCCTTGATCAATTTAGATCAGTCGAAAGCTTTCGATAGAGTCAACCATTGTTACCTAGCAGCAGTCCTGAGGGCGGCTCGCTTTGGGCCCGTCTTCAGAGGCTGGATCGCTGCCATGTACAGCTATATATGCTCTGTGGTGAGAGTGAACGGTCACCTTTCAGAACCGTTCAACATCATGCGCTCGGTCCGCCAAGGATGTCCTCTCTCGTCCCCCTTGTTTGTATTGACTCTCGAGCCATTACTGCATAAACTGGAGACGTTGAGGGAGGTCCCGCGCGAACTAGGATGCGGAAGATCGTGTCAGCATATGCGGACGATGTCACCGTAGTGGTGTCTAACGCCCAAACACATCGAGGCAATCGGCACTACACTAAGACAATACGAAGCGGTGACAGGAGCAATGATCAACCAGGAAAAGTCAGTGGGCCTACAGCTCAGCACCTGGAGAGGCAGGTCCATGCCGTCCAATAGCGTCGTCGGACGCTGGACGGAGGGACTGGTTAAATTGCTAGGGGTCTGGTTCGGTCCGGACTCCAGACGGACAAAAACTGGGACGAGGTGACGAGCAGGGTGGCTTCTCTCACCCAGAAATGGGCGGAGAGGAAGCTATCCCTGAAAGGTCGAGTGGAGGTGGCTAACGCGTACATCGCGTCTGTCATCTGCTACCGCCTGACCGTTGTACCTTGTCCTAAGCCCCGCCTGACTGCGCTGGAGCATTTGCTCTTTCGCTTTTTGTGGAAGGGACGCGTTCCGATGATTAGGCGGTCCATCTGCTGTCAAAACCCGCTACGTGGAGGGCTGGGAACGGCGTGGCTGATGATGCGCAGACACGCGCTCAGGCTACGACATCTCCACCTCTTCCTCGACGGTGATCAGGTGTGGTCGCCGTTTGCTAGACACGTATTTCCCCAGCTTGTTTCCTTGACGGAGCTGCAGTCCTGGGTCAAGCGAAGACC
This sequence comes from Eledone cirrhosa, assembly GCA_964016885.1. Taxonomy (NCBI): domain Eukaryota; kingdom Metazoa; phylum Mollusca; class Cephalopoda; order Octopoda; family Eledonidae; genus Eledone; species Eledone cirrhosa. The sequence continues at coordinate 39,096,647 of OZ024743.1, forward strand.
GAGAGGGAGCGCCTGGAGACTGGAATGTCTTCAGGCGCTCCCAGTCCTCGACCAATCGGGCAATGTGATCGGTGGAAACTCCACCTCGGCGTTCTATAGAGGATTAGTGGAGGGGAAGAGCGACGACGTACTTGGCGAATATCTAGCCGTCGACGAAAATCAACTAGCCAATCTCTTCGGAAGAACTTTCGGGCCGGGACCTATGGATAACTCCCATAAATCTCTGGCCTGGCAGTGCTACCGAGGAGCTTTGCCAGTTTGGGATAAACTCTACAGGCATGGAGGTGCCGTCAGCCGGGTATGTCCGAGATGCGCGTAGGGCGACGAAATCCACCGGCACGCACTCGTCCAGTGTCCGAGCAATCCCTTTTCTCTTGACCACTATCTCTCCATTGTCATAACATTCACTATAAAGACTACAGAATAGTTTTCCAAATAAGGGCGCAAAAATGTAATGAAAACTTGTTCACGTGACAGCCAAATTTCATTTATAACCAACCAAAAAAAAGCCTTCGTGAGCCTCTTTTTTCAAGTAAAAAGAAATTCAAACACTCATATATGAAAAAAACAACCTGTGACAACCCCCCCCCTCTCTTATTTGAAGAACTATTGTAACGCGAACTGGCGCGAAATTTATTATTATTATTGACAAACCAATCAAATTACTTCTCGAAAAACCTGGCATTTCGAGCCACTTTTTCCATATAAAACAAGTAACATTCAGAGACCAACCAGATGTGATGAAAACCACAGACCCTCCATCTCAACTCACCTTTTGAAAAGCAGAAGAACTGCGAAACCGGTAAAGGAACCAAATTAATATATATTTTTAAAAAAAATAAGACTCCAGTTGCATTTTCGATTTCATCTCTTTTTCTTTATACTTTCACTCGTGTAGGACACCTCGGTTATTTTCCATTTTGTAAAAAAAACCTCACTTTCTAATATATATATATATATATATATATATGTGTGTGTGTGTGTGTGTGTGTGTGTGTGTGTGTGTGTGTGTGTATTTAGATGTTGTATTTAATTTGTTGGAAGTCCGACACAAACATAAATGTTTATAACAGATTTAGAGCACTCAACAATATTACTGGAGTACATATTACATGATTTTAAATAAATGGAAACTATATATATACAAAACATCGAATCCAAGAAAAAAGAATCTGCAGGCCGGGAATACCTTAAAAGTCTTAAGCCTAATATAGACAATCTTGAAAAAACTAAGAATATCTTCGTAAAATCTGACAAAACTAACAATCTATGCGGAATGCAAAAGGACGAATAGAATAACCTTATATTGAAAGAACTAAGGAAAACATACAAAATTACAACCAATGAAGACCTGGAAATGGTAAATAGAGAAGCTTCTGAAATAATTCATAAATTAGGCATCGAAAATAAGACCGAACCCTTTATATCTAGAAAACCAAAAATTAACCTGAAAGACCACGAAAGAAACTTTGAAATAGAACTACCAGTTAGACTTATAGCACCATCTAAATCAGACTTAGGCATAGTTAGTAAATGTATATTAGATAGAATCATACCGCAACTTAAATAAATATCTTACCTAAAACTATGGAACTGTACTAATGAAGTTATAGATTGGTTCAATAACATAACATTTAAACATAACAACAAATTCATTCAATTGGATATTGCAAATTATTACTCCTCTATTACTCCTAATTTACTTAATAAAGCCCTTATCTATGCATCTAAACATCCATATTTATCTAGCGAAGAAATGCATATCATTTTAACCGCACGGAAAACTTTAATTGAATTCAACAATCATCTCTGGACTAGAGCTGATAGAAAAAATAATTTTGATATCACCATGGGGTCATTGGACTCGGCGCAAAGAACGGATCTTGTGGGACTATTTATTTATAATACACTACATAGAAAAATATCGGAGATGACCGGTGATTTATATCGTGATGATATGCTTCTTCGAATTGAAAATCATAGTAAATGTGAAATTAATAGAAAAGAAAATCCATAAATCTTAAGTTAGAAAAAGAGAATAACTATAAAATTGTTAACTTTTTAGATCTAACATTAAACCGTAACACAGGGCTCTACTATCCATTCCATAAAATTAATGAGCATCTAAACTATGTAAGCTTCAACTCTAATCATCCTAGATCTATCAAGAACACTATTGTAAATTCTATCCAACAACGTATTTCACGAATCTCCGCTAATAAAAACATTTTTGACGATAATATTGAATATTATAATGAAGCTTTAAATAGAGCAGGCTATATAAATAAGATTAAATACATCGACAACAGTGATAAAGCAAATAACCCTACTATTAATTATAATTACAATAAAAAACCTAACTTAAACTCTAAAACTAACAAAAGAAATAGAACTAGAAATATAATTTGGTATTCACCTCCATTTTCATTAAGCGTTAAAACACCTTTAGCTAAGCTATTCTTTAAAACACTAGATACATGTTTCCCTAAAGCCCATAGATACCACACAATCTTTAACAGACAAACAATAAAAATGTCTTACTCTACTACTATGAACATAGCACAAAATATAAATAGAATCAATAATAGAAATTTAAACCATAAGCAAAATAGCAGTAATATCGCTCGCATATCCAACATAATAGTACCGTTCCAAATAACATCAACTCCGCTAAATGTAAT
>OZ024743.1:39104327-39106827 GCA_964016885.1 Eledone cirrhosa
TATATATTGTTATATTTGGGGAGGGTCATATTTGCGTAATATTGCCAGAATTAATAACAGAACACACTCACTGTTTGGTTGGTTTTCGCTTCTCGCTGTCTTTTATATCTGCGATCTAACTTACTCGGTCCTCAATGTTGCCATTGACTGACCGGCGGTCAAAAATAATACAGATACAATATAGACACAAACACATATATATAGTTTACATAATTTACATAAATCTGTCGTTGCACATCTGCAACATCGTCAGTGGTGTTATATTCATTGTTCCTCCTGTTGTGTTGTATATACATATATCTTCTATATATATAAAAGTGAGGATGTGCGTGTCTGTGTACACATTTGGATACCTAAGTATTTTACAATTACCAACTGAATTTGACTAAATTTTCTGTGCCCGTTGCACAGGTCGCTAAGATGGTAACATCACAAACATTTATTTAAATCGACCCACGTTGAGCAATAAGAAATGGATATCAAAATTATCGGTAGCAAAATTGATCTAAAGGAGATAACCAACTTTATTGACAGAAATATAAATATGAGATACATTTGAAGATAAATCACTAATATTATCGCTTGTTTATTGTCTATACTTTGTTGCATTTCAAACCCCGTGTAACGCCGGGTAAATCTGCTAGTATATATATATATATAATAAATATATTTAAATATATATATATATACATATATGCATGTATTTATATATATATATATACATATATATATGTATATATATATATATAATATGTATATATATAAATATATATATATATATATGTATACATAAATATATTTATATACATACATATATATATACATAAATATATTTGTATACATAAATATATATATATATATATATATATATATACATAAATATATTTATATACATAAATATATTTATATACATATATATATATATATATATACATATATATATATATATATATATATATATATATATATATATATATATATATATATATATATATATATAAAACATGAGAAGAAAGAAGAATACTGCGTGGTTGCACATGGGTTACATATGATAAAATTAGTCCCTCGTCAGTGATTTGCCAACCATCATTGATATTTCATCGCATTCAAAATCATACACCTCTGGTAGGTGCGAGCAATAACTAAAATAAGCTATTGGGACAAGTAAATCGCGAAAAGCGAGTGGGACAAGTAAACAACATAGAAGGATATATATATATATATATATATATATATATATATATATATATATATATATATATATATATATATATATATATATATATATATATATATAAATGGGAGAAATTAGCTAAAACCCAAAGCTTTTCCAGGAGCCAAAATTTCTGCAAATTGTGTAATCTTGAGATATATTACATAATCACACACAAGAAGAAACTGCTGAATAACAGAATTGAACGAACATTATTCTGCCGTCACAGAACTAAAACCCTTTTTTCCCACTACAAGCCGAATATTACATAAAAGAGAGACATCCCCCAACTATATAAACCTTAATCTAGTTAGAAAAATATAAAAACTATCTCTTCTCAACATATATTAATAACCTTAAATTACCACACTAATAATGGAAAGATATGCTGATGAGAATAGGTGCAAATATGCGATAATGAATGTGTCTAAAAACGTCCATAAGTATGTATATATATGTGAAAATGTATATAAATAAGTAAATATATATATATGTTTGATGTGTATAGTTAGATGTAAGTGTATTCATGTATTAAAGTGCTTATATATATATATATATATATATAATATATATATATATATATATATATATATGTATGTGTATATGTGTATATAGATGTGTATGTATGTGTATGTGTGTACACATGGACTAGAGTATGTATGTATATATGTGTGTGTCTATACGTGTGTATATAAAGATAAGTTGAGTATGAAAATGTATACACACGAGCGCGTATGTATGTACATGAATACATGTGTGTATATATATGTGTATGCATGTGTATATATATGTAAGTATGAATATGTGAATTGTGAGTTTATGTATCTTGTAGAGGTGTGCAAATATATTTGTGTGTGAATGCGTGGGTGAAAGGATACGTACACTTGAAAGAAAAATTTAAGTCTGAATGTTAATTAAGTGCAAACACAAAACCAACCACGCATATCTTTACTATCTCTAATCCTTCTATAGATTTAGAAAAATAACCAATAATATATTCTATAAAAAATGTCAAAACAACAGATGGGAATCTAATTACTCACTGCCACCAAGAATTCTCACTGCTATCGAAAAACCACTCCTTCAACTATTCTTCTAACAACTTCACCCCTCCCTCCTAATATTCTCTATAAAAACTAAATAGGTCCTCAGTAATATTATTCCGATGAAATGACAGTAAATAATAACATTGAAATATTGAATGTCTGCATAACTAAAAGTGTGTAGATAGCAGCTGTTTTAGGTTATGTAACTGTTATAGAAACACGTGTCAATAAATTCCTTTCA
>OZ024743.1:39111827-39121827 GCA_964016885.1 Eledone cirrhosa
CATGTATCTGTGTGTTTCTAAATATATTGTTCATAACTCCCTCTGGTCGAGTAATCTTTGAAGTGTGGTGACTGCTGGAAAGCTGCCATTACACATACTTCTCGCCTCCTTTACCACCTCTTCTACAGCTTCGATATAAATACCTCCTCCGCCTCCGTGGTATTTTCTTCGGGGTTATAAGAGGCTTAGCTCTGTTTCTCGACCGTTATATCGCGTGACTATCTCCCCCTCCGCCTTTTTGGATTCTTTCTCACGTCGTGTAGACGCGTTCTTGAAGCTAGTAAAATGAGATATCCTCTTGATAAGTCGGCAGACCTCGCAAGGGCTCTATATCTTTATGATGTACTGTTTTTGTTTATGCCACAAATCTACGTAGTCGAGGAATCTAGGAGCATTTTAGGTATGATACATTTCATTACTAATTATATCTAAATGTTCCTTCTCTCTTCATAATGTATATATATTTATATATATATATATATATATATATATATATATATATAGAGAGAGAGAGAGAGTGAGATTTTGAGTATATGTTGGTTGTATACCAACACCTCAGTATGCAGGCTGGAGCACTCGACGAAGTGCGCAGGTTGGATTTGGTTACTCCTGAATAATGTAAAATAAAGCTAAATAAAAAGTAAAATGATTAAAATTTAGCTTCGTTTATTACTGCTATATATATTTCAGTGACAGCCATCTTTGGTTGTGACCTCTTCAGGAAGTTTGAATTAGTGTGGTATAGACAAGTACATATGTTGTTGAGGTGTATAATGTTGTCAATACTCTGACATGCCCAGTTCCTGGTTGGGTTGTTATTTCACTGAGGAACTGGAATCATATGCATTCAAACAAACGGATTTCAGTGTCAAAGGCCTCTTTTCCTCTCATTGGTCAGTTATTAGAACATTCCTCATTCTAAGTGTTGTTATTGTTGGAGTTAGCTTTAAAAATTGATAAAGTGGTAGAAGGGACAAGGTGTTAAAGGAACAAAATAACAAAACAAGTTTCAAACTTCCCTTTGGTCAGTTCTGAGAGCATTCCTCAGTCAGAAATCTATAGAATTCTTTTTGGGGTGAGGCTCCCTGTAATGTGTGTGTGCTATTGTTAACTACATTTGACCTGTACCACTATTTTAGTAGTGTTGTTGGTGTTGTGGTCAGCTTATGTCTTGCAGCTGCTGACAATTAGAAGTATCCAGTGTGTGTTTTTTCTTCACCCTTCCTGCCACCATCTCTCATAGTGGTGGTGGTGGGGGTGGGGTTGGGGGGCGGGGGGGGGGGGGGTAATTCCATGTATATGAAGAAATATGAGGCAATAAATGAAGAAAACAGAAAATAAAGAATATAATAAAATAATTAATATAATTTGTATAATTTAAAAATAAATAAATAGAGAATAAAGAATAAAGAATAAATGAAAAATTGGTGAAAAAGTAATGAAAATGAATATGGAGAAGTGAAAAATAATGTAGGATAAAGTGTGTGTGCTATAACCAATCTCAAAGTCAGAAATATGTTGGATAGATTGGTATGAGAAACAAGATGTTAAAATAGGATAATCAAACAAAATGTCTTGTGTTATAATCAATCTCAACTTAAAAATTAATATAAGGTGATACAGTGATGAGGGCAGAAAACAAATAACAAATTAATAAGGAGAAATCAAGATTTAAAATTGGAACTTGAAAATCAGAAATCAAGTACATTAAAAAATGTTTGTGTTATATAGATCTTGGCCAAATTATAATGGCTGTGTCCGATTCAATCTCTAGGCTATCATGATGTCTGCTCAGCCTGGGTTGTTCCCTAGGGCTTGAGGGGAGTTCACAACCTAGGGTGTTGTTACTACCCATATAGCTTGAGGGAGGTCTGGCCGAGAGGTGTTTACATGTTCTGTAGAAGTCCCTATAGCTTGAGGGGAGTTCACATCTTCTTGTGTTGCTACTGTCCATATATCTTGAGGAAAGTCCCGGCTCTAAGGTGCCTGCATGTCCCGAAGAAGTCGGTTCTGAGGTTTATCAGGCCGCTTCCACCTCTTAGTATCTCGAGGGTCTCATTCAGGCATAGTTTGCATATGCAAAATCCCCCTTTATCGGGTGGTACTTTCCTGATTATGTACCAGGACAGAGAGTACGGGGTCCTGTCCAGCTTAAGCTTCCAGATCAGGTTGGAGAGAGCCGTGCTTTTCCTTTTGGCCTCCTTATTGAATGAATCGCAATGGTTGTACCAGCGGTCTTTAAAGCTCGTTGATTTGGCTCCTATGTAGAGGTGTTCGGAGTTGGGCGTTTTAACCCTACAACCGTATACTAGGTTCTTCTTGAGGCATTCATTACCAAGGGGGCATGATTCGGGGTTTCTGCAGTTGCAGAGGGTGGTCGGCCTCTGCGTGTCTAGATTACGGTTCCCGTTATGTGTTAAATGTTGGTCTTCCCCGAAGCTCGGTGGGGGGGGCACCAGGTCTGTTTGGGTTTCTTGGGTGGGCTCTGGGTCCCCCCTTCCCCCCTTTCACATGGTTCTACTGAGTGTTTGTATTGCCATCTTCAGGTTGTGTGTGGTTTTTAAGCCTACTCATGTTGATGCTAGCTATGTGTTGGGCCAATATGAAGGAATTGGTGTCAGTTATAACTTTACATTCGTAAAAAACAAAACAGAAAAAAATTTAATCTACGAATGTAAAGTTATAACTGACACCAATTCCTTTACCTATTTTGGCTCCACTTCCATCTCCTTTAAAGCTCGTCTTTATAATCATCATCCGACTTAAATACCAACTTAAAAGAGAACCAACACGGCACTCTCAGAACTCATAAGGTCCTTGAAAGACAAACATATTAACTATAACATCTCTTGGAAGAAGTTTTGTTCTGCTTCTCCATACTTCAATAGTTCTCTATACATGCAATCTCTGTTTATGTGAACAATTTACCATTATATCTAATTTAGATTCTATAATAAATAGACGCACTGACTTGTTTTCTCTCTGCTTGCATAAATTCCACAGAACATTCCTAAAGTATACAGATAATTTCTAATACTTTATCAATTTAAAATCCTTTTTCTCAAAGGCACACATATATATATACATATATATTCCTTTAAAAATATACCCATCTTTCTACCTTATTTCAATGTTATTTATTATATATTATACAATACTAATTACTCATTCTATATCACTCCTATTTATCACTTCCCTTTCTTTCTTTTTTCCTTTTCTCTTTCCATTTTTTCATTTTCTTTTAATTTCTAACCCCTAATCTGTACCTTTCTTCCTAGAAACTTCTCAATTATCATTGTGCCTAACGTAGAAACAATTATTACTCAGCACAATATATTCTTACTTTATATCACCTTGAAAAAATCCTTCGTAAACATAAATATGTTTTTGACGTTAGATTATTCATCCTCAATTCATTATTTGTTTCTCCCTTTCATGCTCATCTAACTTATACATATTACACTTATTCATCCACTCTTCTACTTCTTTCACAATAAAATCCTTAATTACATTACTATTGCTATATTTTTATATTTTTTAATAATACATATCAACAATTTCTTTCCATCGCACATATTATTAAACCCCTAAATATTATTCTTAATACATATTAACAATTTCTTTTCATCGCACATATTATTAAACCCTTAAATATACAAACCTTAATTTAACATTGTTCTATTTTTTTCTCTTCGTTAATTTTCAAATTCTTTTAATTTATGTATTATCTTCCAACGGTTTTTCAACCTCTAATATGTAAAACAATATATTTTTCTCAGTTATAAAAGCTATCTCTCTCTCTATCACCCATCTCTCCTCCTATCTCATCCTTCTTCATTATACTCCTCCCCCTCCACGTTTTACTCTCGTCTCCTCCTTTTTGTCACCCCCCCCCCCCCCCACCCCCTCATTTTTTTCCCAATATCACACATCAATCTAAAACTACTTTTCATATGTTGATTTAAAACTGCACTATTCACAATTGTGTTTTAACCTTCATATCATGTCTCCCTATTTTATCTGAAGAAAACGCAAATGTTATTGTATGATGATATTTGTTTTTGAAATGCGCATAATAAAATACATGGGACTCTTTTAAAAATCTTTTGATCTCATATATTATTTATACTCCAGTCCTACAAACTGTAGAGTGCTACTTATCCGATATCTGCATTGCTTTATTGTACTACAATAAAACTCACCTCCTACATATATATATATATATATATATATAAATATATATATATATATATATATATATATATAGTAATAATAATAAGATTGAAGACTAAAATCCAAAGAGGGCTCGATAAGGAAAATATATATCAAATATATCAAAACCGTAGAGAAAATATTTATTAAAATAACAGGTTAAAGATTAAGCAAAGAACCGCTGCTTTCACCCTTAACGGGATCTTCAGAAGATCCCGTTAAGGGTGAAAGCAGCGATTCTTTGCTTAAACTTTAATCTGTTATTTTAATAAATATATATATATATATATATATATATATGTGTGTGTGTGTGTGTGTGTGTGTGTGTGTGTGTGTGTGTGTGTGTGTGTGTGTGTGTGTGTGTGTGTGTGTGTGCGCGTGTGTGCGTGCGCGCGTGTATACATATAATTATATAAAAGTATATAAATAAATAAATACGTATATAACAAGCGCACACACGTATCTACATGTAAATACACATATGTTCAGAGACGAACGTCAACCAAAACACAAAGTACACATATACACATCCCCTACCAACCCGCATACTCACACAGACGCAAAACGCACGTATACACATTATTATATATATATATATATATATATATATATATATATAAGTGTTGCGAGGTTTTTGATATGAAATATTGTCATACTTGGAGAGCGTCATATTTGTGTAATAATATTGCCAGAATTATATAATTCAGTACTATACGAACATGCCAGACAATAACACGACGGTAACATCGACACCATATAAATTAGAATATTATCTAAACATAGAAATGACCCAGCAGATAGGCAAATCAGAGAGGCCAGCGAAATAGAACATAGAAGCCCAAGGCTAAACAGAAAAAAATGAATGGAATAACAAAAACACCCAAACAAACAACACTGACCTAAGTGAAGTATAAATAAATAAATAAATCAATACACAAGCACAATAACAACAAACACATATAAACACACACTAGTAAACTCGGATAGAATGCAATAACCAATACACAGTCACCCAAACAAGAACACACATCAAATAAAACACTATACACACACGCAAACGCATGCGCAGAGAAGACAAAAAAAAAACAACAAATAAATAAATAAATAAACAGACTGAATAAAGATGGTGTAGGCATACAATGTAACGGGAGGAAAGATAATAGTACCACTGACGATGTTGCAGATGTACAACGAAAGAACTTTGTTAGACTATATATATGTGTTTGTGTCTGTATTTTTGACCGTTGGTCAGTCAATGGCAACATTGAGGACCGAATAAATTAAATTTACCGATAAAAAAGATACAGAAGCGAAAACCAACCAAACAATGAGTGTGTTGTTATTAATTCTGGCAATATTATTACACAAATATGATCCTCCCCAAGTATAACAATATATATATATATATATATATATATATATATATATATATATATATATATATATATATATGTATGTGTGTGTGTGTAAGTACAGGGATATTTAATTTATTGGTAATTCAATAAATATATATATATTTATAACTAACACGAAGCACTCCACAAGTTTTCTGGAGTATAACATCAAATATATTAATAAGTGGAAACTATATTTATTAAATCATATTTATTCTATTATATATATTTCAAGGCTACGAAACTTTGGTACGCTCTCATCAGATAAAATACAAAGTTTGTTACATAAATATTGACAAACTTTTATTTTATCTGATGAGACCGTAGCAAAGTTTTGGTACCCTTGAAATATATATAATAGAATAAATATGGTTTTGTAAATATAGTTTCCAATTATTAATATCATTGATATATATATATATAGAACTCATAACATTAAGTTCATATGTAGATATGTCACTATATGAAAACACATTTTTGTATTTTATTTGATGAGAGCGTACCAAAACAAGGGTACTTTTGGAATATATGGTACCATGTGATGACAAGTGCGGAGAGATCTCCAGATATAAAGCAATGCATGTGCAGTGAAGCTTTTATAGTGAGCAAAGGCATTGCACAAAGCCAGTCCCACTCTCTTAACCAATATGATATTTACCAAAAAGAAGAACAATTCAACATCATTGGATACCATCAGGGTTACAGGTGTTATATGACAGTTTTCTTTCTCGTAGAATTCTGCCTTGACAAAGGCTAAGGGGTCATCTCTCCCGGTGATTTGGGATGGCCATTGACTCTTAAGAGCTCCTTTGCCCTTTGACAGGTTTTGTTTTTAGTCCTGCAGGATGTCCAAAGTCACCCTCCTCACCAAGATACCTTGGTGGGGTAGCCAGTTTAGTCGCCAACGACGCGACCACGGGACAGGTTGTACTGGGATACATGTTACCAGTAGCACCAACTGGTGACCTTTCAAATATATATACATACATGGTGGCTGCCAACTCGTTTTCGAGTACGGCCACTACATTATATCCATGTAGGAGAACCCCTACCGAGTCGCTGAACGAGTAGCACCGAGTGGTGACCTAACATAAATACATACATACATACATACATACATACATACATACATACATACATACATACATACATACATACATACATACATACATACATACATACATACATATATATATATATTTTTTTTTTTTTTTACTAAAGAAATTAAAGAAATTATTTAGCCTGATTGTGGGGTTAAGAACCCTCGGAGAAATGGAAAAAGATGAGTATTGACGTACATGTGTTGGTGTAAATGTTAGCACAGTGGTCCGGATAACCACAGGTGTGGGTTCGACTCCCATGTACTTTAATACGCATCTTTTTCCATTTCTCCGAGGGTCCTTAACCTCACTTTCAGGCTAAATAATTTCTGTCATTTCTTTAGTCAAAATACAGCGATAGCTTACATTTCTAATAATTTCAAACCGACTCGCTGTTTCGAAAATATTCTTACTTGATATATATATATATATATATATATATATATATATATATATATATATATATATATATATATATATATATATATATATATATATATATATATATACAATATATTAACAAAAGGAAACTATATTTATAAAACCATATTTATTTCATTATACATATCAAGGGCCACCAAGGCAAACTATTGTGCGCTTTCATCAGATAAACTATAATATAGGTTAGTTGTAATGGTTGCATTTTTTAAGGGTATGTCAATATTTATTTATAAATCTAACCTAAATTATATTTTATCTGATGAAAGCCCACCATAGTTTGCCTTGGTGGCCCTTGAAATATGTATAATGAAATATATACGGTTTTATAAATATAGTTTCCATTTGTTAATATGTTGTATATTTACTCCAATAATTTGTTGAGTGCTTTATATCAGTTATAAAAATATTTCGCTTGTTGTACCCCAACAAATTAAATATAACCTCTACATATATATATATATATATATATATATATATATATATATATTCATGTGTGTGTGTGTGTGTGTATGTGTGTGTGTGTGTGTATGTGTGTGCGTGTGTGTGTGCGTGTGTGTGTGTGTGTGTGTGTATATATATTACAAAATAATAGGAGGCATGTTCCTGTGTAATTCCTTGAAAGGTTTATTTTACTATGATCATTTCAATGACCGGGTTCAATATGATTCCTGTGAGATAATAAGGAAATTCTAAATATAACGAAGGAATATATCAGGGGGCGGTCGACGTGGATACACGTCGCTAAAATACCGGTGCCCTCTTATCTCTGATTTAAACACCAAAGATTTTCATCTGATATATTCCTTAAATATATTTTGAATTACCTGATGATGTCACAGGATTCATACTGAACCCGGTCATTGAAATGATCATATTAAAATAAACATTTCAAGGATTTACACCAGAACATGTCTCCAGGTATTTTGTAATAATCAACTCCGTACTCGCACCCCCAACTACACAGACGAAGACGGGTTGTTACATAACGTTGAGTGCTTACCATAAGATTACATCGTGGCTGACCACACAGAATGACCAGTTCAATCTAGTGGTGAACCAAAACCCAAATAAATATATATGTATATATATATATACATATATATATTTATTAAAATAACAGATTAAAGTTTAAGCAAAGAATCGCTGCTTTCACCCTTAACGGGATCTTCTGAAACTAACAAAATCAATCTGTAAACGCAGAACTGGATATTTCAAAAAACGTTGCAATCGGAGGAAGACAGGAAGACGATACTTTGGTTCGTGGTAACGTTCGCTGGCAAAGAACGGGAAAAAACGAATAATACGTCATTAATAGGAGCGGTGACAAACAATTACGCGTAAAGACAAAACCACGTTTATGGAATAAAAGAGGTCGTAGACTAATGTTCTCTTAGGTGGTGCATAGAGACGTTCTCTGGCAATGAACGAAAAAACGACGATAATAAGTCATATGTGGAGCGTAGAGAACAATAGCACGCAAAGACAAAACAAAGTAAATGGTATAGCAGAAATCGTAGACTAAAATTCTAACTAGGAGACCAAATGAATCTCCGCTACAGAGTTAAGAACAAAGTAAATAAATACAATACAGAAGTAATAGAAACAAATAAATACATACACTCAAACAGATACGTACATACACAAGCATACGCAAAACCTTACCATGGGTATACAAAACCACGCACATATAAATATGTGTGTGTGTGTATGCTTGTGTACAAATAAATAAATAATTATATAAACGTATATTAGTAAATAAATACGTATATAACAAGCGCACACGCATACCTACATATAAATACACGAATGATCGGAGACGTAAGTCAACTAAAACAAGAAGTACACATATACACACACCCACCATAAGTACGAACTTGCACACTCACGCGGACGCAAAACTCCCGTATACAAATAGCCAAACCCTAAATACCAGAATATGTAAAAGTTATACGCTATAACAGTCAAATATACGTACGAGAAGGTATACATACCTTCACAAAACATACGGTTAATATATACTTACCTATGCAAATAAGTAAAGGAATAGAGAAAACATATACTTAGCTCCCAAATCAAGACGTAAAATATCCACGTATAGATCGTGCTATCCGTTAGGGTATAACGTGGTGCTGTAATACAGGAAAGTTTTGTGCAATTTATGTTTACAAGCCGAAATTGCCTCAGATTTTTTGTTTAAGATGTGGTCTGTAGCGTAGAGTATTTCCAGGGCCTCAGCGGCGCAGAGGTCACATGGTCTTTTATTTCCGTTATACGATCTAGCCCTAGCTAGGATCTCCCAGTGTAACTTATATTGGGTGTGGTTGTCTTTTAGACTCCAGATATAAGCTGAAAGTGACGTCATATTCCTTCTTAGAGGGTAACGAAAAGAATGGATATGCATGTAAAGACGCTGCTTGAAACTATTGGCGGTTAACCCTATGTAGGCCCTACGGGACGTGGGTGTTAAAACCTTACATTTGTAGACAATGTTACTAGAGAGGCATTTCCCGGATAGGGGGCAATCAGCCCGATTCCTACAATTACAGTTAGTACTAACTACAGGGTTGCACGTGTTCCTACGGCTAGGTAGTTTAGCTAAATTTGAAGCTGTGATGTTATGTGCAAGGTAAGGAGTCGTAGAGTAAGAAATTTTAATAGTATTTCTATTAAAAATTTTACTATATTTATGTGTAGGGGAAAAAGCTTCGTAATCAGGGAAAGAAAGATCTTAGCTAATGGTGTGGCCACCTCCATATTATATGGTGGGTTAAACCAACAAATGCGACGGGATCTATTTCTTCTAGGTCTATTTTCGTACTCTGTATATGCTACCTTATCGACAAATCCACTTCG
>OZ024743.1:39126827-39166827 GCA_964016885.1 Eledone cirrhosa
GATTTCCTGGATTTGCGGTTGTAGTCCAGGTCGCATTCCCGCACTAGCCCCCAGATATAGTCCCTCATTCATATTTTCATTGTAGTGGCCCTGGTACCTCCGCTCTATCTCTTTCACATCTTGGTGGAATCGTTCGCCTTGTTCTACTGAGTAGGCGCCCATATTGTCCTTGAATTTTTCCAGATGAGCGTCCAGCATATGGAGTTTAAGCGACATCCTGCATCCCGTGGCGGCAAAAGCCTTTATCTGGTCCTGCACCAGTTGCTGGTAGTTTTCAGCTCTGTAGTTGCCCAGGAAGCCCTCAGCGACTGTCTTGAAACAGTTCCATACTGTTCTCTCAATCATATTGAGCTTTTAGTGAATTGGTCACAGCGTTATTTACTTTGGTAAACACCACTGCAGGCCAACCACTAATTAAATTCTCTACAGATATAATAAGGTTAACAAATTCGCTCGTGAGTGAACTGTCCGAGAGCCGGTTGCCAATTAAGCTAAGATGTCTCTTTTCTCTTTCCATTATAATCCCTAGACTGGAAGTTCAAGGAATCTTCTAGAATTCAACGCGAAGTAACTCCAATTAGTTTTTTTCTCGTCGGGCAAGGTAACGCTAGTCGCTACAATGCTCCCCTCCAGACGATATTTGATAATAACAGTAAGGTCTTTGTAGCGAGGAGCCGTAGAATAAGGAGCAAGCAAAACAAAAGGTACATAAATTACAATGGTTTGGAACAGAAGCAAAGTATGGAAATAAACATGCAGAAAAATGTAACTGGAACAATACAATTCAAAACAGTACATGGGAGCAAGGAAAATAGTGCTCAAAATAAGTTCAACATTTTTCAAATTCAAATAGTTAATGCTACTATGGGTTAGACGAATATTGTTTTTAAGAGTTTCATGGCCATATTACTGTCCTGCCACTTCGTGTGACATATAGTTGTGTGTTATGTGGTGTTTGCGGTGGAGGTGAATGTGGTGTTTGAGTGGGAGTGTATGTGCTAGGTATGTCAGGCAACGATCTGAGACTTTCAGAGAAAGCCTTCTTTGCTCTGTCAACGGATATTACCTTTTTTCGACCATTGACAGACACTGCAAAGTGTTTGGTTGTGTGCGAAAGACACGAAAAGGTCCATTTTAGGGTGACGTAAGAGGTCTCTTGACGGAATCATTCCGTATGAAAATGTGTGTCCACGTAGATGGGTCTGATGGGTAAGCAGAAGAAATAGATTGGTCACGAGGGTTCATTGGTGGAAGATCCGAGATATACGAACGAATCCTGGTGACATATGATGCTGGGTCAAGATGTGATTAATCCACTGGTGCTAACATTTGTCCAGGAAGAGACAATGTGGTACCATAAAGAAGTTCAGGAGAAGAAAAACCTAAATCTGTCTTAATGGCAGAACGACAATCAAGTAGAACGATCGGCAAAAATTCTGTCCAACGTTGCGGATCAGGAGTAGCGCGAAGTGCAGCTTTCAACTGTCTATGAAACCTCTCGACAATTCCATTGGAGGCTGGATGATAGCTGGTTATATGATTGTGATGAGCTCCCAAGAGTGGTGATATTTCACGAAATAAGGAGGCTTCAAATAGGCGTCCACGATCCGTAGTTATTTTAGTAGGAATACCAAAGCGATCAATCAATTTGAAATGAAAGCTCGGGCAACGGACTCTGCTGTTTTTTCCACCAAGGGTATGGCTTAGGCTACCGAGAGAAACGATGGCTACAAGTCAATACGTATGTGAACCCACGACTAAGGGGCCATGGACCAACAATATCCAGGTGAATATGACGGAAACGTGCGTCTGGCGGGCTGAATTTCCCAAGAGGAGCGCGGACATGCCGATAAATCTTAGAGCGCTGACATTTCAAAGAAGAACGTGCCCAACCGTTGATTCAACGACGCATATTTCGCCAGAAACATTGAGCCGTAATAAGCTTCACCGTGGCAGCTATGCCGGAATGCGACAAGGAATGAAGTGCATCAAAAACGGTACGTTGATGGCAATCTGGAACAAGTGTTCTGGGTGAGCCAGTAGAAATATCGCAGAGAATTTTTCCTTCAGAAGATGGAAGAGGTAAATATTCCAATTTGCTGCAGAACTGGTCAGAGGAAATGTCCAGCGAATCCAAAGTAGGTTGGTCAGTTGCAATAGCAACTAAATCAATATGTGCAGGATGCGCAAGAGAAAACACAGAAAGTCGAGATACTGCTTCCGCGGGTATGTTGGCAACTCCAGCTATATGACGAATGTCACTGGTGTACTTGGAGATCAAATCCAAATATCTGTATGCCCTTGAAGAGCGATTGTGACTGGTTTAAGGTCTGTGAATACCGTGAACTCCCGACCTTCAAGAAGATGGTGGAAGTGTCTCACAGCAAGATAAACTGCTAAAAGCTCTCTGTCAAAAGTACTGTAAAGTTGCTCTGCTGGTTTTAGTTGCCGTGAGAAAAACGCCAGTGGTTGAACCTGGTGGTCGATTCCATGTTGCAATGCTGCTTCAACAGCATGATCGGATGCGTCAACAGATAAAGAAAGTCTCGCGTTTTCAACAGGATGGGCGAGTAAGGAAACTTCACCTATCTCACACTTGACGAATTCAAAAGACTGCAAAGCATCGGCAGAAAGTGAAGGAGCATATTTCTTTTTCGCAGTCTTTAAAAACTGTGTCAAGGGGAACAACTTGTCCGCACAGTTAGGTGTGAAGCGACGATAAAAGTTAATTAATCTCAAGAAATGACGTAATTGTTTCAGGGAGGTGGGTGGTGCGATATGCTGAATCGCTTCTACCTTAGATGGCAAATGTCGTATGCCTTCTGAGTATATAAGATGTCCAACGAATTCCTGTGAATCTGTACCAAACACACATTTAGCTGTTCATCCGAATCGCTGGTTATCAGGACATCATCAACGTAAGCAAACACGAAATCCAAACCACGCGTGATTTCATCTATAAAACGCTGGAACGTACTAGGAGCATTCCGCAAACCAAAAGGCATGGACAGGAATTCAAATGAATCAAAGGGGGTGGTCACAGCTGTTTTTGATATATCCCCTGGATTCATTGGTATCTGGTGGTATGCATGTATTAGATCTATTTTGGAAAATATCTTGCATCCATGCAGAACGGATGAAAAATCCTGTAAGTTTGGTAGAGGATAACGGTCCGGCGTGGTGATGGCATTAACTCCCACAGGCCTAACATCCGCTTCACTCTTACGAGCCAGGTGAAGCGGAGATGCCCATAGGCTGGTGGACGGTTGTATAAGACCGAGTTGGAGCATATGCTCGAACGCGTTTCGTGCTTTTTTTAGTCTATCCGGAGCCAACGTTCGTGGTCGAGAGAAAACCGGTGGACAAGTTGTTGTAACAAAGTGTTGAGTCGAGTGGACTGTCTGAGTAGGTTTAAATTAAATATCCGTTAACTCGGGAAACGTAGTAACGAGTGCATGAAACTGGTTTCCAGCCGGAGCCACAAAAAATGACGGTACTGACAGCAGTAGTGGTAGATTTACGAGTAGGCGTAGATGAGGATGTGGTACTATCCACAAGTTTCTGGTTCCTGACATCTACCAAAAGTGAACAGTGCTGTAAGGAATCCGCACCGAGAATAGGATGAGGTAGGTCGACAATGACAAAAATCCATTTGAAATCTCGACTAAAAGCTAGGGTCAATGTTAAAGATATTTGTCCATAAGTTTTTATACGACACTGGTTTACTGCATACAAAGAAAAACCAGAAAGAGTTGGCTTGGTAGAGTTGAACCGTAAGGGCCAAATACTGCAACTTGATCCTGTGTCGACCATGAATGATTTGTTTGAAACTCGGTCTCTAATGAAAAAAGCACGATGAATCCTCACGAGGTGAAGCAGGCTGGGTTTTGAAAGTAGAAGAGGCAATGACCGAATCAGCCGAGGTAGGTTCTCTAAAAAATTCCATAATTCTGTCCGCAGAGGCAGCAATTTGTTCTATCGAACTGGTGTCAACCGTATTCGCTAATATGGTTCTCACATTAGTTGGCAAACGGGAGAAGAATAACTTTTTTACGAAGGGACTGTCTTCAGGTGCAGCATCACGGAGTTCACGGATACGCCGTAAAACCTCTGTAGGAGTTATGTACCCCAGATGTTCATCCTCTAATAAGGAACGAAATTTACCCTCAGGTGACCTACAGTTCCTATGCAGTACCTCTGTCTTCAGAGACTCGGAGGAAACGCCTTGGGGAGGGTTCTTGATTATGTGTTTTACTGTAATCGCTAATGAAGCTGGAATTCCGCTGATTCGCACGTTTAATTTTTGCTGTTTTTCCTGTACTCCGTTGACCGCAAAATACGCATCAAGCTGGTCGAACCACAATTTAGCATCGCCAGAATACGGTGGTAACGATGTGTTGCCCATTATAAAATTTGGTCGAGAGAGATGATTTTCTTTTTCATCGCGTCGGGTCACCACTTTAGTGAATTGGTCACAGGGTTATTTACTTTGGTAAACGCCACTGCAGGCCAACAACTAATTAAATTCGACACAGATATAATATGGTTAACAAACTTGCTCGTGAGTGAACTGTCCGAGAGCCGGTCGCCAAATAAGCTAAGATGTCTCTTTTCTCCTTCCTTTATAATCCCTAGACCGGAAGTTCAGGGAATATTTTTCCACTACTTCATCCTGCAGACGAATAGCTCTGCATTGGACTTGGTCTGACCCATATCCCTGACCAAGTCATTGACTTCTTTTTGGTTTGGGAAGTGAGGAATTTGTTTCTGGTACCTCAGGCAGGTAATCCAAGTCCTCAGCATCCATCTTCTCCTCTTAATCAGAATACTTGTCTTGGAAATTAAATTTGATATGCAATACAAAATAAACATTGGAAAGGGAAATACATATTTAAATAATATAAAAGAACACTAATTATACTAATGAAAATTCGCGCTTAAAACACATCTTACCCTTTATTCAGGGTGCGAAAATCCAGTATAAATAAATCTCTTTATTCCACTTTTTAACAATTTTATACTGTATTGCCATTTTATAATTTTCTTTAGGTACTACTCTTTATTTTATAATTTTAATTTAACCTGAAACATATATAAACAAATCATTTAACATAAGCAAATTAAACTTACATACAACGTAAAGTCCGGCATACAAATAATTCTTGTGAATAGCTTAGAAATGTTACAAATCCAAACTTTTAACGGTTTAATAGCACTTTTTTTAAATTTATTTGGGACCTAAGCAACACAAAGAAAGTGATTACAAGCCAGGAACTGAGAAAAATAATGTTTTTGTTACACGGTATAATTTGGTTATTTATCCGTGGTGGACACATCGTCATGCTGAGAGATTAAACTGGTTTAAGCAGCCATAAACCACTCCATGTCAGTAGTGTATTGCCAGCGAAATCTGGATGATTAGGTGTGACAGAGTTTCTATTTACGAAATATTGTTAAGATAGTTTTTTTTACATAATTGTTTTATTGCCCAATATATATGATATCACCTGGTGCTCATACAATTATGAGGTGTAGTTATGCAATATGCAGATATGTCGCAGATAATGTATTACCACCTTGCTGAGGCGAGCGAGAATATGAGATATTCAATCTCGTTTCTTACTAATGATTAGTGGCAAATGTAACTGTCATTTGACTGGCGGAATTTGTAAGCTCTGAGAAAAGATCCTTAATCCTAGCGTACTTCGACACCACCGCTGCACCAGCAAAAACAACAATATTTCAAACAAGTTTTTGAATATGATGTGATGAAAGTAGCAACACTACCACGACGGCGACCACCATTAGCACCACCATACTCAACGTCAACAACAACAATAAGACTAATAATAACTATAACACTCATGCCACTAACGATATTACGGTACACATTGACTGTATATAAAATATTTTTAAAAAACATAAAGCTAAGCAAAGAAAAAAAATGATATGAAAGATCAGAAATGCAATATAAAAAAAATAAATAAGAAAACAAAATATGTATGTAGTAGATTAAAATGAAGATTAATTATATATATATATGTATATATATATATATATATATGAGGTGTGTATACATATATGCACTTATATTTATACGGAATATTAAACATATAAGAGACACTGCCACACATTGTCCCACGCCAATGTTGAAAGGAATTTATAATGACCTACATGATCACATTTATAGCAAGGGGTTTGTTAAATCTTATTCATCCATGTTTGTATGACAGCTTATATAAATCGCGGATATTTCGCTTTAACTAATTCATTAATATGAAATGATAGCATATATATAGTTACGTTTTGCAATGAAGTAAATCATATTGAAGACATACATATTGTTCCTTCGTCATAAAATAAAGAAGGATTATGACAATTTTATATATACGATTAGTTACCTTGTCCGTCCCAGTTGACGCTATATTGTTTGGTTGCAATTAGATAACCCCTAATCTAACTCGTTCTACCATCCTTACTTTTCAAGAGATGTTTAAATTCATCATTCGAATGCAGTTGAAAGAATTTACGTTCTTGTCACGGCATGCATGTCGTATCAAACTAATATATACATACATATATATATATATATATATACATATATATATATATATATATATATATATATATATATATATATATATATATATATATATATATATATATATATATATACAGGTTCTGTATATGTGGGGGTACGCACGTGTGTGTTTGTGTTTATATGTGGTGTGGATGTGGGTGGCGTGGTGCGAAAAAAATGTGGAGAGTTGCTGGTTATTTTTCAAGATATGGAGTGGAGGGTTGGAGAAATGACCGAAGGTGCAGAATCCAATGTTGGTGGTGGTAGGAAGTGGAGGGAAGTGGGGTGCGCGCGCACAGGAAGTGGTCAGATGGTCCAGACAGGGTGTAGAGATAGCAGTAGAGTGGGATGACAGGTGGAGTGAGGTGAGGACCGTGTGTGTATATGTGTGTGCGTACGTGTTTGGATGAGTGTGTGGTAAAGGGGGTGTTAGTGGGTGTTACCATTACATGTGATGGGGAAAAGGATGGAAAGCAGCTGTGTAAATTGGGTTTGTGGTGCATGGGTGTGTGGAGTTGGTGGTGTACACAGGTGTGGGTGTGTGTGTGTGTGATGGTGAGTGTTCATGTGCGTGGGATCGGGGGGAGGTTAGTCATGGTAGTTTTGGGGTGGTCGGAGTGGATGTGTGGGTGAGGATATATATAAATATATATATATATATATATATATATATATATATATATATATATATATATATATATATATATATATATATATATATGTATATATATATATTACTATTTATATATATGTACGATATTAAACAAATGGAAACTTGTCGAGTGCTTTATATCAGTTATAAAATATTTACTTGTTGTAACCCAACAATTTTAAATAAAACTGTTGCATATATATATGTATATATTTATATTGGTAAACGGAATAGAAAATGCTGACAAATTGTTCATAGTGAAAAATAGTTTAATTAGGAATAAGTGATAATTAGTAATAGTATTGGTTAGTATTAAGTTTTGGTTTTAAGTTTTACCGGTTGCGCATTTCAAAAATAATTTTGAGATAGAGCGTCCGTGATCTTTGCTCTGATCTGATTAGTTTTGGGAATTCTACCTGTTTTTATGTTAAAATAGTGGCTCCAGCGGTATTAAAATAAGTTTTGCGCCAATTCGTGTTGCAAAAACAATTTTGATTGGTCGGTAGAGGTCATGTGATTGTGAAAAATTGATTTTGCGCCAAATGTAGGTTTGTCACGGCTGACTGAGAAATAAGTCTTTCACAACACATATGTGTGTGTGTGTGTAGTAGTAGTAGTAAAGAGGTTCGTTGTGATAATGGTCATCTGGGATGTGTGTGCGACCGCAGCCTGTTGACAGTTCAAATGCCTATTAAGACAAGTGTGTGTGTGTGTGTGTGTGTAGCCGAGTAATTGGTGGTAGAGGGATGGTCAGTAGGAATGTGTCTGTAAGTGTGTGGGGGATATTTTAACATGTTAAAAGATATTTTTTCAGCTCTTGTCTTATACGGAGAAGTGTGTGTGTGTGTGTGTGTTTGTGTGTGTTTGTGTGTGTGTATATATGTGTGTGTGTGTGAGAGAGAGAATGTGTGTGTGTGGGGGGGGGGATCGGTATTTATTTCTGTTAAAATTGTGTACCTTATTCGATATTTTCAGTAAAATCGATTTTCTCAATAGAACATCAACATCCTTAATAATTAAAGGTGTGAAATGATATTTAGTATTGGCATAATACCAAGGTGTGTGTGAGTGTGTCCAGATTGTACGTACTGCAAGGGGGATCCATTAGGCCTTGCGCTATTGGAATACCTGTACCTGGTGTGTGTCCAGAAATGGTATACCTGTGCACACATTGCACATATGTATCTTGAGTATGTCCAGAAATTGTATACCTGTGCACAAATATGTATCTGGAGTGTGTCCAGATTGTACGTATGCAAGGCGAATTCATTAGGCCTTGCCGTATTGGAATACCTGTGCACAAATATGTATGTGCCCATCAGGGTGCAATGCATCTGTGCGTTTATGTATGTGTGTGTGTCAGCACGTTTATATCTATAGATATCAAAAGGTATGCACATTTGTGTATATTTGTGTTGTACCAAATTACTGCCAACCACAACAACGAAACCCACAGTAAAAACATGCGATAGACCCAACTATGGCATTTGCATCAACCTAATAGAGGGTTCGGAATTCTATTTCAAAGAGGGACAACGTTTTATAGTAAAACACAATTTCACATGTGCATCGGAAAATCTAATATATGTATTAACTTGCTCAGGTTGTCGAGAACAATACATAGGCCAGACCAATAACAGCCTCCGCCAACGCAAGACTGTCCATAGATCCCAAATTAAAATACGGGAATACAGGAAAATACCACTGAGTGAACACATTGATACCTGTCCCGCCCAAAATCATCCCAACTTCAGAATCTTTCCCCTCTACACATTTAAAGATAATGCCACCCACACCCAGCGCATCAGCAAGGAATCTTACTTTATTAACAAATACGGACCCCGTCTAAACACTTCTCCCTAAGACGAACCCACAACATACACACGTCAACATACATACCTACATCAGTGTACATCTCTACCCACATATAAACACAATGACATACGTAAACACACATGTTCTATGGTGCAACACAAATATACACAAATTTGCATACCTTTTGATGTCTATAGATATAAACGTGCCGACACACACACATGCATAAACGCACACATGCATTGCACACTGATGGGCACATACATATTTGTGCACAGGTATTCCAATATGGCAAGGCCTAATGAATTCCCCTTGCAGTGCGTACAATCTGGACACACTCCAGACACATATTTGTGCACAGGTATACAATTTGTGCACATGTATACAATTTCTGGACACACTCCAGATACACATATGGGCAAAGGTATTCCAATACGGCAAGGCCTAATGGAGCCCCCCTGCAGTACGTACAATGTGGACACACTCACACATACTTTGGTATTATGCCAATACTATATATCATTTCACACCTTTTATTATTAAGGTTTTTGATGTTCTATCGAGAGAATCGATTTTACTGAAAATATCGAATAATGTACACCATTTTAACAGAAATAAATAATGATCCACCCATACACACACACACACACACACACACACACACATTCTCTCTCACACACACACACACATATATACACACACACATACAGACGCGTACATTACCATACAAAGAGACACACACACACACACACACACGTACACACACACACACACACACACACACTTCTCCGTATAAGACAAGAGCTGAAAAAATATATTTTAACATGTTAAAATATCCCCCACACACTTACAGACACATTCCTACTGACCATCACTCTACCACGAATTACTCTGCTACACACACACACACACACACACACACACACACACACTTGTCTTAATAGGCATTTGAACTGTCAACAGGCTGCGGTCGCACACACATCCCTGCTGACCATTATACAACAACGAACCTCTTTACTACTACTACACACACACACATATTTGTTGTGAAAGACTTATTTCTCAGTCAGCCGACACAAACCTACATTTGGCGCAAAATCAATTTTTTACATTCACATAACCTCTACCTACCAATCGAAATTGTTTTGACCACAAGAATTTTTGCAACACGAATTGGCGCAAAACCGATTTTAATACCGCTGGAGCCACTTTTTTAACATAAAAACAGGTAGAATTCACAAAACTAATCAGATCAGAGCAAACATCACGGACGCTCTATCTCAAAATTATTTTTGAAATGCGCAACCGGTAAAACTTAAAACCAAAACTTAATACTAACCAATACTATTACTAATTATCAATTATTCCTAATTAAACTATTTTTCACTGTGAACAATTTGTCAGCATTTTCTATTCCGTTTACCAATATATCATAACTTGTGTGTTACACCTCTATTCTTTTATATTTATATATATATGTTTATATTTATATATATGTATATATTGATATTTATATACAGTAGTTTGATACGATATATTCGTAGTGGGGAAGAGGTATAAATGTAGCATCCTTATCTTTACTCATGTTTGAGGCGCGTTTCATGATCGATCATCTGGAGAAATTTTCGGAATCGATCGCGTGACAGACGCCGGAATCGATTGCGTAGCAGACTTGCGGATTCATAATTGGTGGATTCTACAGCGGTGTATATACTTATTCTTATGCCAGATGATTGAACGTCTGAAAGTATATACTTTCCTTAGGCATATTAACGCTGAGCAGCCTAATTTGCATATCGAGTGAGTTAATCGGCCGGGCGCACCGAAAACGATAAACGGAAAAAATGAAACGAAATTTCATTTCTCACTCTTAGTACGGCTGTTACTTAAATATAAGTATGTACACGTACATACATATATGTATACAGACGTACAGAAGTATGTATATATATATATATATATACATACATGCACACATATATATATATATATATGTACGTATGGATTCACGGAACATTTATTATAATGCTCGGTGTGTTAGTAAACAAACATCCCGAATTAAGCCGTAGAGTGTCTAGCAACCATCGTTGCTCATTTGTTCAACACTGAAAAAGGAACGCTATACTAGTTTCAAGCTTATTAGCTATCGTCAGCAATGTATACCTTCCTGCCAGAAGATTGAACGTATGTAAGTATATACTTTCCTTATGCATATTAACGGCTGAGCATCCTAATTTGCATATCGAGTGAATTAATCGGCCGGGCGCACCGAAACCGATAAACGGAAAAAATGAAACGAAATTTCATTTCTCACTCTAAGTACGGCTGTTACTTAAATATAAGTATGTATACGTACCTACATATATGTATACAGACGTACATTAGTATGTATATATATATACATACATGCATACACATATATATGTACGTATGGATTCAACGTGATGAACAAATGAGCAACGACGGTTGCTAGACACTGTACGGCTTAATTCGGGATATTTGTTTACAAACACACCGAGCATCATAATAAATGTTCGGTGAATCCATACGTACCTATATATATATATGTGTGCATGTATGTATATATATATATATATATATATATATATATACATATATATATATATATAATTAAGTGAAATGTAACTTCTATCGATGCATTACAATATTTTCTAAATCTTCATTATTTATTATTACACAATATAGTCCTCGGAAAAGATTGAAAGTCATAACTATTAGTAGGCATGTTTGGTCTTTTAAGAACATGTCATAGAAATATTTCGTCTCAAAGACGGGAAATTGGATTGTCTAGTAGTGCATAGAATCGATATGTGTATTAAATCACAATGATGTTCACAAGACATTAGTTTAGATAACATAGAAATGGACAAGCTAAATCGACGTAAGTACACTTTCTTCGATATGAAATGAATGAATTAAATACTTTTTTTGCTTGAAATATGTAGTAAGTGAGGGAATGAGAAGGAGAAAAAGGAAGAGTGTGAGAAAGAGACACATAAATAACATTATAATACATATGTATAAAATCACACATGCACACACACATAACTATATATATGTATATGTTTTTACATACTCACTGCATCATACAGATACACTTTCACCCGCACAAATACATACACCCAAACACACACACACAAAGACAAATACGCACACACACATACACACACACATATATATATATATATAAATGTATATATGTATGTATATATATATATTTAATATATATATATATACACATATATATATGTGTGTGTGTGTGTGTGTGTGAATGTATGCATATATGTATATTGAGATTGTAGGTATCACTATGATAAATATAGAGAGAAGAGATTGGAATAAATGAAAATGAACGTAAAGTAGACGTTGGCACTAGAGACAATGAAGCCGTACAAAATATATAACATTGAACATATAATACAAAATGATAGTGAATATAGACAAGAAGGATAAGTAATTCAGCAAATGAATTTCTCCATTAATTGATTGAAATTCAAAGCCAGTTCGTACATTGCATAAATATATACACGTGCAAACATGTATATTTACACCCACACACATACGCACGCACACACACACATACACACACACACACACACATATATATATATGTACGAGGGCAATCCCAAAAGTAAGGTCTCCAAAGCGATGGAGACGCACAGAAACTGTTCGTTCGGCTGTTGGCAACACTGTTGTGATTGTTACTTCCTTCACTCCCAAACAAGCATGCGCGCGCTTCGCTGGGATGCTCAATCTTGGATTGGCAGCCGTTGATAGTGGAGCTCCCGTTAAATGCTACCGCCAAATGCGAAGTTTGCGCAGTTATTCGGTTTTCTGAACGCAAAAGGCGTTGAACCGATTGAAATTCATCGCCAATTGAATGAAGTGTATGGACTGTCGTGCATGGACGTCAAGAACGTTCGCAAATGGTGTAGAGAGTATACAGCCATTCGTACTGAAATTCTCGACGAACAAAGGAGTGGGAGACCGTAATTTGTTAACTTGAGTACCATTATATATTGTTTATTATAAATGTTAGTATATTATTATTATATTATTATTGTGACATCTATATTGTTTGTGTAAATTAACCGTAGATTATCTATTCTATTATATTGTATTATATAGTATATAATTGTATTGTTTATTATTTATTATATGTGCTACTTATAATTATATCATATTATTACCTCATGTATATTGGGTAGATGTATTAGTATTATTATTATTATTATTTTCATTCCTATCATGCTTATTTTTATATTCAAACTCTTAATAAGGTTTAATTTGTGCAGTTGAAGATGGATGTGTGTATTGTTGTATGTGTATGTGTGTGTACGTGTGCGCACATATATACATATGCATATTGTACCTTTTGATTGTTATTGTAATTTTAATGTTGGTAAAGGTATATTATATTATATTATATTACATTGTATTATATATAATTCCTGCTCTATATAACCACCATTGTTTAGCTCTAGGTTTTTTTTGCTTTGGACTATATTTGTAATATGGTTCTTAATGTTATATACATCCTTAGTCATTTTTATTATATATTTTTATTATGTTTATTATATATTTTTGCAATACTTTAGTGTATGTACACTCCATATTCTTCGGAGCTTCCGGCTTGTATCTGTCGGTATTACTTCTTGTTGTTTTAATTGCCCTGATGAGTCCTTAATAGGACGAAACATTGTCGGCTAATAAAGATTTTTGATGTATTGAAGGCTTCTTTGTTTTACTCTCTTAATATATATATATATATATATATATAATGTACATATACATGAATAATATATACATATTTATTTTATTAAGGCTGAATAGTGAGTCTTGTTCCTCGGCAGTCTCCCCAGTTTATCACACGTAGAGTATAACGTGTGAAACACATTAAAGTATACATACCTGTATATGTATATATACATATACAGGAGCTACGTCCGTTCAAAATTAGGTTTCGAACACATCTCCATTCTTTCACAAATAGAAAACTAAGCACTCCACTTCGCTCACGGAATACATCACATCACTAAAGGACTTAAACGGCATCGCTGCACCGTACAATTTCAAGAGGAAATGCTATATTTGCCTCATGGAGCTCTATCACATCATAACTGCACCCCACGAGCTCGTCAACAGTAGAGCTGAAACAGCGATAAGTTGAACACATCGCTTAAAAATATCCTTCTTCAGATGGGTTAAGGATGAGGAGTGAAACCGTGCACCGGAACTCCCTGCAACAAGTCTTAACACACCGGCGGGCAGGCGCTGCAAAATAACACCCAGGAAACAATCCTTGCATACCAGACACAGCCTCAAACGACTCAGACAAACAGATGCGACAAACAAAACTCTCAAAATAAGCGTTGATTACATGCGTATCGACAATGGTAAGGTTGTAACCTCATCTCGTAGCAGATAAACAAATTTTTCCGGGAAAGACTACCCTAACACCGGGCAGAGTTACCTCCCTTGACCGGCTGCAAAATCAAAACAAGCTATTTTTGCGAGCAATGAACCTTGGCGTGGATTTAACCTCCAAAACTCTTTCCGAGCAATGTAAGGAACACTTTTGATTATTTATGCCCTTGAGAAGCCCAAATGGGCGAAACGTACGTAGGTGCTGTTTTAAATAAACATGTTTTAACGGTCTATTCTCTGATTTCTTACTTTCCCAGGTGCTTACGCTCTGCTAACTCTCTAGCGTACTAAATATTAACACTTCGAATATTTAATACTGACGGCACTAGTATCGAGCACCTTCGGCATACGCTACTTGGCAAATAACTATATGTATCACCTATCCTCCCCTTTTTTTCTCTCTCTAGATACGCAAATAATGTATATATATATATATATGTATATATATACATATAGGTGTGCGTGTCTGTGTCACTTTGTATATACGTATACAGACATATACAGTTCTAAAGAGAGAGAGAGTGAGAGTGAGAGAGAGAGAGAGAGAGAGAGAGAGAGAGAGAGAGAGAGAGAGAGAGAGAGAGAGAGAGAGAGAGAGAGAGAGAGAGAGAGAGAGAGAGAGAGAAGTGACCGCTATATATCTACGTATATCACAAGCGCTCTATCTCAAAATTATTTTTGAAAAGCATTAGAAATAGCACAACCTGTAAAAACTTAAAACTAAAATTGAATACTAACCAATAATTATTACTAATTTATACTTATTCCTAATTAAACTATTTTTCACTGGAAAAAATTTGTCAGCATATATATATATATATATATATACAGATATATCCACCAATATTAATGGTAGTGTCTAAACCGTATGAAGAACTCAATCTAATCCGTATGAGAAGATGTCGTGAAGCAAAGTTTAAAATACAAAATTTTCAACGATATAATTTATTGGATACAGAGTCAGAAATAGAAATATTAAAACAATGAAATTAAACAAAAAACGGTTAATTAATAGTAACATTCATTATTTTACGATCGTTTCTGGGGGGTAGTCCTCCTTATGTCCATTCTATTACTGTTCTATATAAAATTATTACAAAATATCATTATTTCTGAAGACGGCGGATAGTGAAGACGTATGTATATTGTCTTACTATTATATTTTGTAATATAGTTTACATAGATCAATCATATAATGGACATACGGGGGATTACCACCCAGAAACGATCGTAAAATAATGAGTTTTACTATGAATTAACCGTTTTTTAGTTTAATTTCATTGTTTTAATATATATATTAGAAAATATAAATTTTCACCGTATTTTAGACTAAAGAAATTTCTAGCCTGATAGTGGGGTTTAAATATGGCACTGTTAATGACAACACTATTATCTACGTATCTCTACAATTGTTTTGTGGAATAGGAGGTTAATTATATGTCTAAATTTTGCTAGTGCTCCGATAAATCCAAACGGAGGTTTGGAAGAAACGATTGTCAGCAATAACATGTTTTGAACATAATTTTGATTATTCTGTTGTTTATATTCCGGGTCTGTAAAACATCTGATGTATTAACAATGAACTATTTTTCTGACTGGTAATAAGATGGTAATGAATTACTGACCTTTCCTGTTTATAATTATATATAGTGTATATATAAGTATAACTAATATTATGTTTATCATATATATATATATATATATATATATATATATATATATATATATATATATATAGTTTTGCGAGGTTTTTGATATGAAATCGTGTGTCGAAACAAATATTAATTAATAACAGAACACACTCACTATTTGGTTGATTTTACATAAAATACCTGATCAGCAAAACCTACCCTTTTAAGAAAACTTACTGTTCTAATAGGAAATGTATAACATGTACACTAAACCCCCGGATAAACTGTAAAACTAGAAACGTAGTTTATAGCATAAGATATACAGAGGGTACTTGCAGAAACATGACAACAACATACATAGGCGAGACAGCTCGTAGCATAGGTGAAAGGATAGGCCAACACTGGGGGGAACTAAAAGGACGAAAAAACGGTTCAGTACTATACGAACATGCCAGACAACAACACAACGGTAACATAGACAACATAGAAGTTAGAATAATATCTAAACATAGAAATGACCCTGCAGATAAGCAAATCAGAGAGGCCAGTGAAATAGAACATAGAAGGCCAAGGCTAAACAAAAAAAATGAATGGAATAACAACAACACCCAAAAGGACAACACTGACCTAAGAGAAGTATAAATAAATAAATAGATAAATAAATAAATAAATACATACACAAGCACAATGACAACAAACACATATAAACACACACTTATAAACTAAGATAGAATACATTAACCAATACACAGTCACCCAAACAAGAACACACATCAAACAAATCACTATACGCAAACGCATGCGCAGAGAAGACAAAATAATAGACAAATAAATAAATAAATAAACAGACTAAATAAAGATGGCGTAAGCATACAATGCAACGGGAGGAAACATAATAGCACCACTGACAATGTTGCATATGTGCAACGAAAGAACTTTGATAGACTATTTATATGTGTTTGTGTCCATATTGTATCTGCATTTTTGACCGTTGGTCAAACATTGAGGAGCGAATAAATAACATTTTCCGATATAAAAGACACAGAAGCGAAAACCAACCAAACAGTGAGTGTATTCTGTTATTAATTCTGGCAATATTATTACACAAATATGCCCCTCCCCAAGTATAACAATATATATATATATATATATATATATATATATATATATATATATATTGTTATACTTTGGGAGGGTCATGTTGCCAATAAGAAACACACGCACCAGTTGCTTTCACTTCAGTTCTGTCAAAGGACAAAATGAAAACACACACACACATAGAACAAACAACCAACCAGTAACATGTAAATAAACAAATAGATAAATGAACATAAACACACACAAACACCCGGATGTGGCGCATGCGCAGACTGAGCACACAACACACACACAGAAACAAAATGGCGTAGGACAGAACAAAGGAGAGGCACAGAAACAAAGAAAGGAATCCCCAGTCACTGAAGAGGTCACAGAGTGTGTGACGAAAGAACTATGACTATATATAAACAACTATCTGGTTGTGCAACCAACCAACCAACCAGAAATTTATAAATATATAAACCTATAAATTTAAAAATATATAATAAATTGAAGTGAAAGCAGCTGGTGCGTGTGTTTCTTATTGGCAACATGACCCTCCCAAAGTATAACAATATCGGTTTCAACACACTATTTCAGATAAAGAATCTTGCTAAACAAATTCAGAAACGAAATATGTATATATATATATATATATATATATATATATATGCCTGTATACATGAATACTTTAGTGAGTTAAATTTAGTGTGTATTGAAACTTACGTGATTGTATGTCTAGTCCATTCTCACACAGATATATAGGTAAATATACATATATATATATAGAGAGAGATTACATGAAACAAAGTTCTGTTTTTTAATCATTTATTTGCTTACGATTGTTTCTTCCAAACCGAGGGTTGATGTCTTCGGAGCAATTATTCAGTGATTTTTAACATACTTGACCTCCTTATCAACACAAGAGACATATAGAAACATATGTATATATTGACCCACAGTGGGTTGACATCCATTATAATAATATAGCATGGCAATTTACATACAAAGATTACAGTCATATATAACTGCTCTGTAAAACAACTGATGTTGTTACATTGAGCTATTTATCTTACTGGTAATAAGATAGTAATAAATTACTGTTTTTCACTATTTAGGGTATAACATATATATAACTATAAAAGGTTTTAGTATATACATAACCATAAATAGTATCCTTAATAATATATATATATATATATATATATATATATACATGTATACTCATAAAGAATTCTATAATAGCACTCCTAATTGATTTATTCATTTCACTCTTATCGTATAATGAGGTTGCTTACGCCAATTACGCCAAACGGACAGCTCTTTCACATTTAACTAATAGGAATCCCATTGTTCTATCATACCCATGTGTCACTATCTTCAGTGAGAGACGCCAGGTTTTGGTGTATGTTATGTCGTGAGTTAAACCTTAATTGATTCCCTTTCAGTTGTTCGCTAATATCAGAGTAGTTCTATATTCAAATAGTAAGATTTCACTAAGATAAGCTCTTTTTTGTAAGAGTATTTTAGAACATCCTTTCTAATTTACTTCTCACATTCAGTTATTACCAATGCAAATATGGCTAAATGTTTTAGAAGTTCACTTCCCAATCATTAGATATTGGCTTTAATCCCACTGCGTCGCTTTCTGTACACATGCCTTAACATATCCTCTGTATAAACTCCCACCAAATTCCCCTGCAGACCGTAATGTTACTACAGATATTGTAACATGATAATAAGCAGTTATATAGATTATGAATAATTCATGCATTATTTAAGCCAAACACATCGCATCATGCCATTATGAATGTAGGCATTGTTGTGTAGTTAAAAATGTGCAACCCACTCATGGACCAGTGATATCCAGACTTTGTGATATCCACGTGTCGGGTCAAGGCTCGTGAATGTAACTGCTTACATGGGAAATGTGTGGAAGTCCTGAGGGGTGGATTATGTTTGCAATTCACACTGACCGAGTTTTCTTACATAATAGTTCACGTTGCATCATACAGAGAGTGGTGTTCCTGAAAGGATCTGGCATGTATGATTTTAGAACAGTATTCAGTTGCTTATCAATTATTATCAATTCGGGAGATTATAGGCCTGACGAGGTTACTAGTTTTGTGTACTTTAATTGTAGATATGTTCAGTGTTAATTTCTGTTCAATATTTAGGAGGTTGTTGCATCCTGATGGTGCAGAAATTGATATATTCAATTTTTTTTTAGTTATAAATTGCTGCCTCTCATATTTTTCCTGAGTTGTCTATAAACTTGGGGTTGGTTTTTAAAAAATGTGTGATGTATTTCTCGTTATCCATGATTGCAAACTGATTGCATTTGTCACATTTACGAACTCTAATTGGTTCACTGATTTCAACGCAAGTTACCAACTAGATATCACCCAAATCGGGGACATGGAAGGAGGAATTCGGAATAAAACATATTTCCACTAAACACGCAGAAGTCTTTACAATTACACTGATATTTAGTGCACCAATAGATACAAAATAGCTTGCAGTTATAGTCTTCATAAAATGATCCTTCACGTTCTCCTTCACTAAGACAATTATAAGAAAATTTCACTTGTAAAAAACCATTAGTTCCCAACGGGAATCTCAAAACATTTGAAGACCATGCAAATTTAAGAACCCTGTTACAAAATACTGAACTCAAATATTCTCAATGAAAAAGAAGGAAATACATAATTGTTATAGAATAGACCATTATGTTATTAAAATAAACACAACATAACATGCAGAGTTAGATTATACTACAGAATTACCTTAAAAAAGGAATACCTGCCTCACAGTTAGAATATAAATCGAAGATATAAAATTTTATAGATATGCCTGATCAGATGTACCCACAACTTTATGAACCGTAAAACCTACTGAAAATCACCATTGTGAAATAAACGTTCAAACGAAAATATATTTGTCAGCATCATGACCACATATGTTACATCGTTCACACAATCATTGCAGTTTCCTGTCGTATAAACATGCACTTACGACAAGGGGCCAATGAAAGATTTCCATATATTACATCGAAACAACAAATAGGATTATAATAGTTGATAACTTTATACTATTATATAGAAATTCACACATAATAGGCGAACCCCTATGGCAAATCTACTAATATTAGCTACATAAATCAAACATCCGTACAAAGATACATCTCATGTTAAATCACGAATGTTTATCGTCCTCCACTCATTAGGAACATTTTAAATTAGCCAATACAACTATCGCTGTTCAATACATCATATGACTGATGATACTGATTTTCAAAATGTAGACTAAATTGATACACAAATTTACTAAACGCAACAATTTAAGAACGCAACTGTTCCAAACTAAACATAAAATAACTAATAAGGAGACACGATATATGCATAGCAAAAATATACAACCTGAGAATAGTCGTGCTTTACATAAACCATGTTTGAAAAAGGATGGTTCCTTACTTATACGTAAAATACTTATACAGACACCTCCTACACATATTCTTTTTCATTCCTTGGACATTTAGAAAGCTGTAGCTAGGCAAAAAACACCAGCAACTATCGCCACCTGTCGGTCTCCAGCAGAAACAGGGGAGGGGGCCATCATACATATATTTCGAAATGAACTGGTCCTCATCAGGACGACCACTCCCGCTCTTGGAACTGCTGGACTTTCAAAACAGTCGAGAATATATAGTTTTCTCGTTTGTGTAATCTTATTTGCATATGAAGCTGTATAAGGTCGCTTCACCTATAATCGAATAGAATTAGAATCTCGCCTGTTTTCAAAGTCAAGCTGTTGCAAGGGCAGGAGGAGTTGTTCTGATGAGAACCAATTCAGTTCGAAATGCATCGAGGATTGCCCCCTTGCATCTGCTTGACACTGCCAGGTAGCGATAGCTGCCTATGTTTTTGCATAGCTACGGCTATCTAAATATTCATTTATAAACATACCGTATTTCTTAAAAAATACGGAATTGCAATACATATCTATATATATATATATATATATTTTCCATATATACACTGTTATGAACACAGAATTTAAACATAATAAAAAAATATTTCACCCATTGCAAAATAAATATGTATGTTTGTTGATATCTTTGTCTTAACAATTACGTGTGTTCGTTCCAGTTAGTGTGTGGTCAAAACGATTTCGAAATATAGCTGTGTTTCTTGTTATTGCAGTTGCTGTTGGTGATGTTGTAGTTATTGCAGTTGTACTTAAGCAAAGGGAGCCTTTCATTCAAACGGAATTTTATTTCTATCTCCATGTCTTTTCATACCAGCGTTCATTCTGCCATCTATGTAAAGATTTTAGAAAATATATTACAACAGCACCCCTAAATAAATAAATAAAAACATTATACTTTGAATATTACGCTTATTGTTTAAATGTAATATAATTTGATTAAGCATTTATTCTATAATGATTTATACGAGCGCGGGAGAATATGTTATTTGGCCAAATTCTTCCCCCGCCTACCATATTTTCAATGACTCCTCTCACCCTCATTTGTTTAATTTTTCGTCCTGCGGCTAGCACAGAAACGATAGGGGTTTTAGACGCTACAATGTGAGTATGCGGTTCAATGAGTCCAGTAGTGAAAGGGAAATTATAGAAAAATCAGTTGTTTTGCTGTTTATTTATATTATGTTTTGACCAAACGTAGAATCACATATTTTATGTATGTGTTGTGCATATAAAACAGTATATGAAGCGTGTATCGCAACGCAGTCGTTCATTGCTGTCATGGTATGCCCGTTTATGATTTTATATTCATAAAATGAATTATATTTCTTCAAAGAATGTTGAGAAAGGAAAGATAATCGATTTCATATTTTATGTAAGATCATAATCAACATTTTATTTTATATCAGTTTGAAACAGTGATTAATATTGGAAAATACATTAGTAAACTGACCTTTGACGCTCTATATTACGTTAGAAACATTGTATTTAACGGGATATACAATTGCTCGATGTCAAAGATGAGACAGATTATTTACAAAAGTGCACTTTGAAACGATATTTAGTAAGAGTGGAAATCTAGTTTACATGTACATCCGTTCAACACCTACTCACTTATTCAAACGTGGTATGTACATGTGTATAGCCATACATTTATTGTAGCCCTTTTACATTTCACGACTTGTATTCTAAGCGTGGTCTCTTGTGGCCAATATAAATACATAGTAATTACTATTCATGTTCACCAAAGCTTAATTATTGTTTGTAAAGTAATACATGTATATTGGAAGAAAAGAAAAACGAAAAGCAATGGTGAAGTCAAATATTACAAATATGTTTCAAAATCAACACAGACATCGTAAAGACAATCTCAAAGATCTCATCCGCAAGCTAATATATTATTTTAGATCATTTATACTTCAACGAAATACTTCTTCAATATTAAATAATTCTGAAAATGGTAGCAAACTTGATGTAATCTTATTTCGGAAAAAAAAAAAATAATGTAAGACAAATAAATGCAAAAATAAAATGGAAGACTAGCATTAAATACATTAACGTCAAATTATTGTTTCTTAGTTTCTGGCTGAGACGTTTTGCTTTAGTTAATGTTCCAAAATAGAGGATGTTTAGAGAGAAATTAATTTGATAAAGTGTGTGCTTTCCCTACATAAAGTAATAGCTATATTAATCTTATACATTATTTTTCTTGGCGGCAATGACTGAAATTGAAGGTAAAGGATATTTAGAAGGGTGAGAAAAAATGGCGTGTCATTCTAACAGACAGAAAGTGAGTGAGAGAGAAAGAGATATACAGGCATAGAGAAATATACAATGATGGAGAAGGAGAGGGAATGATTTCAAGGAGAATTTATGAATATATATTTACGCCTGGGCTCATAAATTCACATATTACTATCACGTTTATTGAGTTTGTTTATTTTCTTCAGTCTCTACAGCACTGACTTTCAGCTTCACACTTTGATTCATTTATTCCACGTATTGTGATGGTAGAAACTAAAAGCTAAAAATGTATCCGTGGCTATATATATATATATATATATATATAGCCACGGCTACATATATATATATATCGATATATATATATATATATATATATATATATATATATATATATATATATATATATATATATATATATATATATATATATATATATATATATATATATATATATATATATATATATATGTATATATATGTAGATATATATATATGTATATATGTATGTATATATATATATATATATATTATCTATATATGCATATATTTGTATGTACATATGTATATGTATGTATATTTATATATATAATGCTTCTAATATATTAGTGTTCGTGTCTGGTGTATAAACCTTTATTTACATTTGGGTTACCGTTTACTTTATATTTATATAGTAGGAGTAGAACGAAATTTCATTAACTTATTTTATCTCAAACACATCATAATGCTGTTTTTATCCGTCATGTGAATTTCAGATTGAAATGCGTTTTAATAAAATGCTATTTATTATTTTAAAAATACACGCCCTTTTATAAATGAAACAGGTAAATCATGGGTAGGTGTTTATTCTCATATATATATGTATTTTACATGTATACACACATAAGTATATATATATATATATATATATATATAGATATAGATAGATAGATAGATAGATAGATATATAGATAGCTATATAGATAGATAGATAGATAGATTTATATATATATATATATATGTGTGTGTGTTTATATATATTAACATTTGTATTTTGATATGTAGGTATATGTGCATATATATATAAGAGACATATATACAAATAAATATATATACACATATCTATATCTGTGTGTTTGTGTGTATCTCTCTATTTGCGTATCCGTGTATTTATGTGCGTATATATATATATATATATATATATATATATATAT
Source organism: Eledone cirrhosa (assembly GCA_964016885.1). Classification (NCBI taxonomy): domain Eukaryota; kingdom Metazoa; phylum Mollusca; class Cephalopoda; order Octopoda; family Eledonidae; genus Eledone; species Eledone cirrhosa. The sequence goes on from OZ024743.1 coordinate 39,150,951, forward strand.
ATATATATATGTAATTGTGTGTGTATGTTTATAACATGAGGAAACGTTCTTTACTAATATTCTTTTGTTATCATACATCAAACATATTTGTTAAAATAGTTGAATTACCTATCGGCTAAAACTGATGCGCAACGTGAAGTATTCCTCTGCGTACAAATGTTTCACACCGTAACATCAATAGATATCCCGTATTTATTTATGCATTTATTTATTATTGTCGACAGTAATGGAAACAAATCGAATGGACATCAAAAAGCCTTATAGAAAAAATATTATAATAAGTGAAATAATTATGAATTGTTGCTACGCATCTTAAAATGCATGTTAATTAGTACTGGCCCTCTCTGCTGGCTTAGAGCAACAGAGAGGGCCAGTGGATGATGGATCAGCTGTCTCTGAGACAAATATAAAGAATGCAGTTTTGTCCTGCAGAAGAGCCATCAAAATGGGCACTTTGAATGTGAGGACTATTCGAACACTGTAGAAGAGAGAGAGGAGTTGGAACATCTGTTCGAGGAGAGTGGTATACAGATACTTGCGATCCAAGAACACAGGATTCTACACGATGAGCCCATGAGGAGTGTGATGATCGGGAGGAAGAGCCAGCTCACCACTACATCGGCAGTGAAGAACACAACAAATGCTGCAGTAGGAGGAGTGGGTTTTGTGTCCAGTGCAAAAACCAATCTGTTGGTGAGGGAAATAATGCCTATCTCCCCGCGAGTGTTGAGGGTGACCATCAATGGAAACCCAAGACTGACAGTCATCTCAGCCTATAGTCCAACCGAGGGGGACAGTGATGTGAATGCCGAGGAGTTCCATGAGGAGGTGTGTAGAGCTGTCAACACCACTCAGGCATACAATATCCTGCTTGTTTTGGGGGACTTCAATGCACATCTGAGTAAGGAGGGCAGTGAAAATCCTTGCTGGTACTTCCATAACAACACCAACCGAAATGGAAGACTACTGAGAGACACCCTGCTGGAGGCGAACTTGATGGCGACCAACCTAAGGTTTAGGAAGAATCTGGGGAAGATGTGGACCTACATCTCAGATATGCACCTGTCCAAGTCCCAGATTGATTTCATTCTGGTGAGGAAAAAGTGGCGGAATAGTATTCTGAACACGGAACCATACAGCTATTTCAGTACACTGGGTAGTGACCACCGGCTTGTTATGAGTGAGGTCCGCGTGAGCTTAAGAAGGAGCAAGGCTCAGCCCCGGAGAACAATCTATGACTGGGGAGTTTTCAAGGAAGATAATAAGCTACAGGAGAGGTTCACAGTGGAAGTGAGAAACAGGTTTAGTGCTCTGTGTGGAGAGTCAGAGGAGAGAGAAATTGGATGGACTGAGGAGAGTGTGACGAGGAGGTACGGGCACTTCACCAATGCAGTGGCGAAAGCAAGTGAAACCTTGGTGCCGAGGAAAAAGAACAAAGGGAAGCACGTCAGCTCTGCAAACCCAAAAGTGTGTGCAGCCAGAGAACACCTGAAAGCTGCCAGGGACCAATTCTATGCTGATCCTACGGAGGAGAGGATGGACACTATGGAGGTGATGAAGGAAGAGCTCTGTACCGCTTAGACTGAGGTCAGAGAGGAGACACTGATAGAGAAGATCAGAAGTGTGGAGAGAGCGGTTGACAGATCTGGATGTAAGGAGAGCTGGATGATCATCAACGAGATCACAGGGAGGAAGAAAAGGTGTTCGAGTCAGATCCAGGGAACGGGGCCCGAGGATAGGAAGAGGAAATGGCTAGACCATTTTAGGACCCTACTAGGAGAGCCACCCTCCACAGCCCAGAGCACTGGGGAGATCAGGCGGCTGTTTGAGGAACTGGATGTTGAGACAGAGCCCTTCACCAGAGAAGAGCTTCAGAGAGCCAAGAAGAAGATCAAGGAGGGCAAGGCTCATGGAGAAGATGGAGTGGCATCAGAGGTGATGAAGAGGTGTGATTTTGATGATATCATCCTGGGGTTCTGTAACGGGGCACTGGAGAAAGGAGTTGCCCCGAATCAGTGGAGGATCAGTAACATCGTCCCAGTGCCAAAGAAGGGATATCTCTCTAACACCAACAACTACCGGGGGATCTCACTGACGTCACTTGTGGCAAAGACCCTCAACAGGATGATTCTTAACAGGATCCAGCCTGAGATGGAGAAGAAGCTCAGGGACAACCAGAACGGCTTCAGAGAGGATAGATCAACTACTAGTCACATCCTGATGCTGAGGAGGATATTGGAGGGAGCTAGAGCAAAGTGCCTTCCTGCGGTCATGGTTTTCATTGACTTTAGGAAGGCCTTTGATTCTGTGGACCGTTACTGCCTGATGAAGATCTTACAGGCTTAGGGAATCTCCAAGAAGATAGTGGACCTGATATCACTGCTCTACACCAACACCAAAGCCCAAGTCATTACACCTGATGGGATGACAGAGTTCTTTGAGATACTGGCTGGAGTGCTCCAGGGAGATACATTGGCTCCCTACCTTTTTATCATCGTAGTGGACTATTGTATGCGCCTTGCACTGGAGAAACACCAGGACTCTGGCTTTACTGTAGCACCGGCTCAGAGCAGGAGAGTTGGGGCGAAAAAGGTATCGGATGCTGAATTTGCCGACGACATAGTTTTGGTGACAAATACAGTGAAGGAGGCAGGGGATTTGATGCGGGAGGTTGAGACTGTGTCGATGAGTGTAGGGCTGAGAATGAATGAGACTAAAACAAAATATCTGGTAGAGAATGTTGAGAAGCCAGAGGGGATCACTAATGTAGGCGGGAAGCCGCTGGAATTGGTTGAGGACTTCCTGTATTTGGGAGCAAAGATTGGGAATACGGAAGATGATGTGGTTGAGAGGAAGAGCAAGGCCTGGGCAGCGTGTCACAGCTTGAGATCGGTGTGGAAGTCGGACCTTCGTAGAGACCTGAAAATCCGCCTCTTCATTGCTGTAGTGGAGTCTGTGCTGCTGTATGGGTCTGAGACTTGGACACTGACCAAGAGACTCACTCAGATGGTGGATGGGTGCTACACGAGAATGCTGAGGATGGCTCTGAATATTAATCAGTATACACTGAGGATGAAAAACTCCGAGCTGTATGGGAGCATCCCAAATGTCAGCTCAAAAGTGACACAGAGGAGACTGAGGTTGGCTGGACATGCTCACCGACATCCAGAGTTGAGATTGCACTCAGTGCTCCTTTGGGAGCCCCTACATGGACACATTAGAAGAGAAAGACCAAGGTTAACATATGTTGATGCCCTAAGGACAGACACTGGTCTGTTGGAGATGCAGGATATGGCAGCGATAATGAGGGACAGAGACCGCTGGAGAGAACTCGTCCATGGATCTCGGGAATTTTACCCGCCTTAGATAGATAGATTAGTACTGGGGGTACAAGATTTTGAATATGAATTTATACTGGGAAGTCGTTGAACTCAACTGCCGCAACGTATCTAATAGCAGTTTGATTGTAGCATTCCCGTTATTCTATAGAAATACGGGTATATTAATTAATATTTTATCTTAATTAATTAACTTAACCGTTATAGAGCTTCAATGAAAATAGTAATTGCTAACAGTTAAGATGTTATATACAATATAATAACATACCTTGGCACTATGTTACTTCATAAAACTACGTTTGTGCAATTTAAATTGGAGTGGATTTGTTCATAGTAATGCAGGTACTTTTAGGAAGGTGAGCATAAAAGGGATGAAGATATAGTTTATAACATCCTCATTTAGATGCTTTTAAACAGCGTATTTATCCCTCAATGTTGCAAATCAAAATATGATTAATTAGTATAAAAACTGGAAAATACAAGATATTCGATTATATAGAAGAGTATATATGTCATGTATGTATGAGAGAACAAAGTTCCATTAAATGATTTTTATGAGATATGGAACGTTACATATATTTCACAAATGATTAGCTCAACGAATTTAACTTCAAGACATTCCTGACTCAAGGATTGATCTGCGCACGAAACTTGTGTACACAACCAAAGGAATTTCTACACAGGGTCTCCTGGTATCCTATCAATACACTATCCAAAGCAAATCATCTATTGAATAAATTTAACGTTCAAAATGAAATAATATAGACGTTTTACAAAGGAATTTAGTCCTCTCATATATACATTTTATATATATATATATATATGGGGAAAAGTATGACCCTGACGGCAGAGCTCAAGTCGTTTCGACGGCTATTTCTGGACTATATATATATATATATATATATATATATATATATATATATATATATATATATATATATATGTAGAAGTTATATTTAAATTGTTGGGATACAACAAGCAAATATTTTTATAACTGATATAAAGCACTCAACAAATAATTGGAGTAAAAATACGATATATGAACAAATGGAAACTATATTTATAAAACCATATTTATTTCATTATACATATTTCAAGGACACCAAGTCAAATTATGGTGTGCTTTCATCACATAAAATATAATATAGATCAGTTTTATAAATAAATATTGACATACCCTTAAAGAATGCGACCATCCATCCCTACACATATTTTCCTTAGAATCTCCCACCTGTCGTCCAACCAGCAAACCTTCAAAGAACATGCCGAATATTATGATGATGCACTTAGGAAGGCTGGACACCTAGATAATATAGAGTATATAGTCGAGGATCTCCAAAACACCCAAAATAAATCCCATAGAGGTAGAAATAGCATAGAATCACCACCATACATACACTACCCCAATAGGCACACTAATAGTCGCACACCACCAAACAGAAGGCGATGTAAAGAGTATATATGATACAACCCGGTCTATAACAACTCTATTAAAACCAATCTACCCTCACAATTCATTCGATTAGTTAAAACACACTTTCCAACATCACATAAATATAATAAAATCTTAAACCCTAACACTATTCGACTTTCATATTCAATCGCCCCTAATATTGAAAAACATATAAAAAAGCTTAACGCAAAACGGTTGTATAAACGCCTTCCAACACATAACAATACACGTAAAACATCGGCTATAACATCACAAAACAACAAACAACATCCCGTCTTGACTAAGCGACTTCATCAACCCATCCATGCCAATACAACAACGCAAAATTATAACTGTAACTGTGTCCAACCAGGAACGTGTCCGTTGAACAATCAGTGTCTTGAACGCAACATCATATACAAATGTAATATCGAATCGGGTAGCCAGAAGTGGTATTATGTGGGGTCTACAGCTACCTCCTTCAAATATCGCCTTTATAGACATCGTTACTCGATAAAACATGAAAACCAGCGTTATGTAACAACACTCGCAGACAAGGCTTGGCAGCTGCGGGAAAATAACCAACAATTTAACCTAAAATGGGATATATTAGCGAGGCACCTGCATAAACACGGACAGGAATTTTGTAAATTGTGTAATATGGAATTATTTTGTATTATGAAATCCAAAAATATTTTATTAAATAACAGAATAGAGCGGTCGTTATACTGTAACCATCGCTTGAAATCTACATTTTCATATTACAAACACTACCAGGATTGAACGGCTGTCTCCATCTCCGTTTGATTGTCAAAATACATATTAACATTCTCTATTAGTCTTAATTCTATCAACTCTTCTATTCTTTACCATTTAATATAAACTGCTATAGATAAAATGAGATTTCTTAATTCAATTCCCTAATGCATATACCAGCAGGCTACCAGCATTGTTGTTATACAGTAGCAGTGAAAATCTCCCTCTTCCTAAATTGACACTTTATATCTATTAATACTACTACACCAAACGACCAGCCCTGTCCATTGTTCAATTGGTCAAGTATAGATTAAAATAGGCACTCCCAAAAATACTTATTTACATAAAACAAGCCATATACTCATTGTATTCTCATTAGAAACCTTTTATATACTTGTTTACCAGAACATTGAATTGCCATCTGTCATATACTATCCCCTCTCTTCTTCCTTTCTTACAACTAATATAAATACTTCAATTTTTTCTGATTTTTTACAATTTATCCAATATCTCTTAAGAAGTGACAACTGATTATACATTTTCTATCGAATACTTGCTAACATTATATGATTACGCAAGCAGCGATACATAGTTATTCCGTCTGTTACAGAAACATATGTCAATACCTAATAAATTCCTTTATAAAAGCACTTTCATTTTATATTCATATTTTCTACATTTTCTCCGGAATATAATTTTTACTCGTTGAGCAAACCTACATGTACGCTGTTCATCTCTAATGTGAGGATATATTATCACTACATTATTGATAACTTGAAATTTTATATATATATAGAATAAGGAAAATCGAAGTAATTTCAGATGTTCAAGTCCTTTAATAATAATTGGTTCTACTTTAGGCACAAGGCCAGCAATTACCCAGTGCATTACTGGTACTTTGTTTTATCGACCCTGTAAGGATGAAAGACAAAGTCAACCTCGGCGGGATTTGGACACAGATCGTAAAGGGACGTAACTATGCTGGAATGCATGGTGTCTGACTCTCTACCGATACTGCCAATTCACCGTTAAGTCCTTTAATAATAATTGTTTCTACTTTAGGCACAAGGCCAGCAATTACCCAGTGCATTACTGGTACTTTATTTTATCGACCCCGTAAGGATGAAAGGGAAAGTCAACCTCGGCGGCATTTGAACTAATAATAATGCTGTGATATATATTTCAATGGCGACACTGGCCACACTGTTCTGTGCGAGTGTCGTGACATCATCAGACAGCTTGTTACATAATAAGGTTATGTTTCCGAGGCAATCCGAATTGAATCGACATGGAAACAGTTGAAGTGCGTGCTTTTGGGTTCTTCATCCGTTCCCCTGTGAGTACTAATTCACCCCCACCGGTCTGCGCAGGCGCATGTCCGCAGATTTCAACGAAATTCGCTTAGTCAGTTCACCCACTCAGCCAAACAATGACCCAGGATTTTAGGATTTTAATTTTTATTTCCAACTCTCACTCATAACTTCCAATGTAAAACAATGATACCTAGAATTAAGTTTATTTTCTCTTAGGTGTTGATGGTCAGTCGTAATGTCCACGCTTGGTAAGAGGTAGTATTGTGACCTGTAAAAAATAACATTCTGCCATCCCCTCTGGCTTTCGGCTGACTGCCACAGTCTGGATGGGTAGCAGTAAACCATGGTACAGGCCTAAGTGGGTCATTATTTGGCTGAGAGGGTGAACTGACTAAGCGAATTTCGTTGAAATCTGCGGTAGCAAATGGTCAATTTCCTTCGGACATGCGCCTGCGCAGACCGGTGGGGGGTGAATTGGTACTCGGAGGGGAACGGATGAAGAACCCAAAAGCACACACTTCATCCGTTCCCCTGTCGATTCAATGTGGATTGCCTCGGAAACATAACCTTATTATGTAACAAGCTGTCTGATGATGTCACGACACTCGCACACAGAACAGTGTGGCCAGTGTCGTCATTGAAATATATATCACAGCATTATTATGAAAGGACTTGAACATCTGAAACTACTTCGCTTTCCTTATTCGATATCTACTCCGTCACTCCTATTTGGAAAAAGTACGTTGAGTGCTTGAATTGAATTGCATCAATATTTACCCTAAGTATATATACATATATATATATATATATATATATATATATATATATATATATATATATATATATATATATATATATGTATATATATATATATATGTATATATATATATATATATATATATATATATATATATATATATATATATATATATATATATATATATATATATATATATATATATATATATATATATATATGTACGCCCATAGACTGAATGAGAAAAGCGTGAGAACATCATACCCTGCTGATGGAACAGTGATACAATATAATGATACACTTGTTGGCACGTTATGATACATATACAGGTTTCATATGTGATAAAACCTGAAAGGCTAATCGTCATTTGATGATGAAGTGTTAATGAATAATGTAATCGACTCTGGGTGCTCAACAGATGTTTAATGATGCTAGTAGTCTCACTTATTCATTAAATGCCTCGAGATAAATATGTTTGCACACACACATACAAAGAATAATTAAATCAATGCATATAGACTTTGACTTGAGGGCACATTTCTGTAAATTTAAAGTATGCTTTGCTACCTCAAATTGTTTTATCATATTCTATCTCGTTAACACATTTTCTAAACCAGAAATCTATCATTTGATATGCCTTCTTTCTCATTGGTTGTGTGTTATAGGTGTTAGTAGTTCTTTATGTTTACCAGTTAAGAAGTGATAGTTGTATTCACACTTTCTCCGCGATTGCTTGCTTCATGTATATCACTGAATCTATCCATGAATCTTTAAACATGACATAAGTAGTCGCTTTCAGAATTTGTGTGAAGGTCAATACATAAAATATCAGTCTAGTATTCGTTTCGATTCCCGTCCATATTTTCTCTTTAGTCCATCCGTCTTTCTATCTCTTTGAATGAATTCAGCTGTAGTCAAACGTGGAGAAGGATGCCTCACGTGGGCCATAACGGTGCACTGAAGGCTATATGGGGAGTTAAACTACTAACGAATGGAATCTAGAATTGCGTCCTGAAAGCCCTACTAAATTTCACCTTGTACATTAACATGTATGCGTCGGAGTATTTCAGAGACACGTGTACTCGTAAAATATTTACCAAACTGAAAAGTATCTCTCTGAATCGGAGTGATACTGTATATCCCAAGTCGGTTACAATCAACCGGACTGGTTGCGGTCAACCCAATTACCTTTTCCATTTTTAGGTCAACCTGAGACTATAATAAATTACGTTGTACAAGATACTACACTGTTAATATCATACCAAAACCCTAATTCATTCCATCCATTTCTATCACGGACAATATTCTACAGAAGGTTTCTTTTCTCTGGACATGACGGAGACGTTGTTACTTCCTCTAGCAAATCGAGAGAACAGTTGGAAGGGTTTTGCTAGCTCTGTTGCTTGTTCTTTTATATATTTTTTAAGCGTTTGTTGTTTGATTTCATCTAGTATCATAAGTAGATTTTCTGTAATCTATCTACGTATAGAAAGTAAAAGCCAATAAATTCATCCAATATCGAGGAATATTGTAGAAACATACCGCTTATAACACAATGTAATTTGGTAATGTGATATGTGAGTCTTGGTTTGTGTTAAATTTGATGTACTTACGTAGCGAAAATTTAGTGCAGATAACTAGTATGGGAATAATCTATTGAATCACTCTGTATACGTGTAAATTCATTTAAATTTCATTCGGGGGTTAACAGGTGTATTTGTTATCATACGCAGAAAATAGTGTATGAAATTTTTTGAGATAGTTCGTGTTCAGATAAATGACTTGATGATGTATAGTTGCAGTGCACTGACTTTTATCGATTCTGTATGTTTTACTATTTTGCTGAACCATGTTATGTCGTTCAATTTGATTTTGCTTAATCTTACGTTTTACATTACATGTTGTCACATATAATAGAAAGGAAAAAGCAAACGAAAAGATAAATACAATTCATACCAGTAGCATCAAAATCATTCCGAAAGTAATAGACGTTTTGTAGTTGCTTAGTTTGTTTACTTCACCACATCTATGGCTGTGTTGGTTTGCCGTGTATATATATTGCTAGAACGAACTGTAATACTGAGTCATTTCTTCAGCTTCAATGGCAACACCGTTCATTACTCGCTGTACTGAAGTACACTATAAATTTGTTTCAGTGCAGATGCAGTAACTGAAGCTGCGAGAAATGTGCATATACACGCCATAATTTATATATTTAAACAGGTAAACATATCTTATGTATTCGCAAATTAAACGTTAACATATATAAATATATGTGTCTTTACATAATACCTTTCTTTACATAATCATGAATTGTTTCTGTCCAGATAGATATATATATCTTTGTTTTCTAGTTTACTACACAAAACCAACAGTATGCAGATGATTGTCTGATTGGATCTAATATACTAATATGTACAATATTGGACATTTATCATACATAGATTAGTTACATCAAATATATTGATTTATGTATCAAAATAACTCTGGATCATAGGCATTCTGCCAATAACATGTTAAATATGTCAATAATTATAAGTGAACGAAAACAAGCTAGTATAAAGTTACATGTCATAAAGTTAATTTATTAGTAGGTTACACAGTAATTTTGCCAAGGCAGATTTAGCGAAGCAATATCTTTAACTACATGATGGCTTCGAATAAATACGTGGAATAATTCTAGATAAAAGAAAAGTGTCGATTTGATAGTGTGAGATGTACTCGCCTCAGGGAGGAGATAGGAATCGATGCAAAATGCACTCTTCTCTATTGAACTTCTTAATTATGATGCCGGATGCCCTTCCATCATCGCAGTTGAGATGAATTCTACTGAATATTCTCTGGAATTAAGTCATGATTGGTCACAGGAAGTAACAATTAAGGATTTCACTAAAGGTCTGACGCTCCTAGATTGAAAATATACGTCCATAGTTATGTTAAGTTTTTCCTATCATCAGAATATAACATATCCTCCTACATCATAAAATAATTAGGGAATTATATCTAAATGAATAAAATAACGGGAACAGCGTCAACATTAAGAAAGCTTACATATCTACTTAACGTCTGGTTAAACATCGCAAGAAACAATTCCAGTTCTCATTCGTATAAACGTTCGTCTAAAATTAGATGTAGAATTTGGTTTTAAGTTCCTGAAATTTTATTCAACCCAGGAAATAGAAACAATCTCTAGCACGGAGGAAAAAACATGTAGTGACAAAATAACTGTAGCAAAAAAATGAAATTGTATACACAGTTTTATTTTATTCTGGTGTCCAAATATTTATACCAAAATTATTTCAAAATTAACTCTATTAACTGTGTCGTGCTTTATATATACTGCCTCTTTCGGTATATTTATGTAACCAATTTATGACAGCTTTCAGCAAATATTTTCAAATGGCAGATACGTTTTTGATTAGGTCACAAAGTATTGCCACGTTAAAAAACGAGCGAATGAGAGAACAATAAGAATAAAGTAAAACAAAAAGATAACATTATTGCATAACAGAAGTAACATGGTATTAACTATTTTCTTTTATAGCCTCCAACAAAATGTGTTCCATTCAATATGGTAAGAGTCAAAATAGTATAAATCAATAAATGTATATGAAGACCAATGATAAATGTTGTAGTGGAAAAGAGAAACGAAAATCAGTCACTATATATTTAACTGCGAAATGCTTCAAAGGGTTTGTTACTGTATTCTTTGACTGATTTCCGTCATTGGACTGAGGTCTCACTGGGACTCCACCTTAATCTATACACCCATATCAACTCCGCAGCTTACTTGGCCGAATCTGGTACTTAATATAGCAATTACATTTTGTCGAACATATACATTATTATGGCTAAACAGTAAGCCGTGTTACACTTGAGGTTTAACGAACACTCACAGGATATTCCATAACAGAGAGAGGGTCAATAGGGGAAGCCTCGGGAGTGATGGATGATAAATATTTTAAATGGGTGTGTAATGGTCTATGTAGAAATGAACGAAGAGTAAAAAGTGGGTGAACATTGACAGAAAGTGCAAGAAAAAATAGTATAGTATTAACGCTGCTGGTGGTGATGAGCAGAACAAGCAATGAGATTAACAAAATGGTATGATTTAATGTTTTGATAATGTAAATATATAGAAAATAACATGGGTAGGTTCATGAGCCTTAATTGATGGAGATGGTTAATACATTTAGTGGATAACGGAATTAATTGAGAAGACGTTTGGCATAATATATGCTATTATAATGATGATAAAGTTGAAATTAATAAAATTAAAATAATAACTGTTGGACTGGTAATGGTGATGACAACGGCAGTGTCAAGGACTAATTGAAAATATAATATAAATATAAAATATATTGTATATTTGTAATACTACTTATGGCATAGAGGGGCAGTAATCGTGGAGTAGAGATTTGTAAAAGGTGAGAAAATAGAAACATTAGGTTTTAGGAAATACGAAAATAATGGGATTGGAGCAAATAACAATAGGGAAATAAGAGAATAGTGGAAATAAGGAAATAAAATAATAATGATAGAAATGAGAAAATCTGAAAATAATCCAAATGAAACATGAAAAATAAAGGAAACAATGAAAAACCGAAAAGATTGTTGGGTTTTCCGCAATCAGGAAATTCACAAGATGTAGAATTCAGAAAGCATTTCGTGAAGGCCATCCTAGCCCGAGTGTATGGATGTGTATAGGAAGGATTCTCTAGGCGTGTTAGTATGTGTGAGAGTGGATCAGCGTTCTGCTATTCGTACAATCCAGTACACATCGTTATCCGTTGTATAAATTCAGCCAGGCATAGATATGCTTCATGCGGCACAGGAAGAACTTCATTATGGTGGATTGGCAGTATCAATAAAGGGTCGGACGCCATGCTTGAGGCAAAGAGTTACGTCCCTTTACTATCTGAGTTCAAATCCCGCCGAGGTTAACTTTGCCTTTCATCCTTACGGGGTCGATAAAATAAAGTACCAGTAATGTACTGGGTATTTGCTGGCCTTGTGCCAAAAGTAGAAACAATTATATATAGGGAGGGGAAATTTCCTTTATTCCATTTGGTCAGATTGATGGTTGTTGATGTGAACTTGTTTCTGGAGCATAATTTTCATCTTGTTCTTCGACCATTATGAGTGTTCTTTTTCCGACAGTAATCTATTTAATGGCAGGGCCTGTAGAGTGGTTAGGCTTAAATAGACATATCTATTTAAACAAAGATGCTCGGATTAGTAATCGCCTATGTTTGAACATGTTCAAATGTTTAGAAAAGCGGCATTTGAAACTGTTTTCAGTCAGTCCCATATTTATTTTCCCCTATACTTTTTCTCTGCATAAAATCGCATTGGATGTTCATTCGTAGTCTGGTGGGTATTGAGTTTTATCTCTACATTTAGATTCCGGAATCACCTCAGATGTGCTGTCTCTATATATAAATTATTTGATGTGCTTTAGAATTGTAACCCCATACATGGAGGAAAAACACGGTTGTTTGATGCTATAGGGAGGGCTATACCAGGAAAACTTCCTGGCCTTGTGTTTTCGTTCTGAGGGGCTGAATGTAAGTGAGATGTTCGAAGAAGGTGCGTTTTAATGCAATGTTGCAGTAGGAGGAAATACCTGAAATGATATGCTTGTTTGAAGATAGGCTAGATCTCCACTTACTCACATTTTTCAATATTTTTAGTTATATCCAACTGTTTCGCAAATTTGTGGTTTGTTACAACACACGACCCAAGGCCCAGAAATTTCACTGCAGTAATCAGGTTTTTCTCAACTCGTCCATTTGATGCCCATTACACTTACCGGCTATTCAAAGTCCATCGTCTTAGTTCTACACCTGCAATTTTAATTTTCACAGTGTGTACCAAGTAAAGACAGACATATTCTTCTATATCTGTTACGTCAAAACCTCCCATTGCAATGTCAAAGAATTCGGCACCAAGTTTTCTTTACCCCGGTGAGTAACAAGACTATACAGAGATTGGGCTTAGCGGATTACAATATTAATTAATAGTTTTACAAGAGTGTTGAAATTTGCTTAAATCATTGCGGAATAGTAACATTGTTCTCTTTTGGAAGCCAGCCTCTTCAATGCAGATGGCTGAATGAGACTCACTGCTTATTTCTGTTAGTCTGACACTAACAATATGAACTAATGATGACATAGATTCCTCTCCGACAAATCCATGAAATTCCTTCGGAAACACCCCACCCCTTATGATGGATGGTAACTCCGAAATATAGAGAACAATGAAACGATTCCAAGCTTACTTCATCACTGATTTTTATTTTACTGCACACAACGTTCCCTTATTTCCTCCCTACTCACTTATCCATTTTCTTCCTCACTTCCCTGATTCTGTTACTCGAGGATTTATCCATCTGCATTGCAGAACCTTCCGAAGACGACAATTTTAATAGGTTCACGTTTATATTGTTTTGCCCAATAATTTAAACTTCCAAATATATTCTTTCTATCGTAGTTTTACTTTTTACACAATACATTATTGACGGTGTGGCATTCATACGTTTACAAATTTCCCCAAAATTATTATTAATTTCTAGTTGGTTACATAATACTGTCCCGTAACTAACAAAATCGAAATTAGATTTCCGCAGTTCAGGAATCTGTTGACTAGCCTAAAATCAATAAATGATGTTTTTCGTATCTTATCTGCATCCACCTATACATAAACACTTAAAGGTTTGCTGCATTTAGATTTACGACTTAATAATAACGTTATATAGTTTGCAAATTTAGACATAATCATGAATAAAAAAAAAATACGTCAAACACACTATCCATCATAGTCAGGTGTTTTGGGCTGCCTATTCAAACTTAAGAGCTTTCAAAATATAACTCTGAAGGTGTTTGCGTTAACGCCTTCATATTACATCACCTTCTTTCAATATCCTAAAGAATCATTGATTTTATCTCAGTGTTCATGTTACAAGTCTATTAAATTTCAACAATCTTTACTGCAAGTAGCATTTGTCATTTTAAAAATCTTGCTTTTCTATAAAACGAATACAAATTTTCTGAAAATCTGTTTCCATTTAATTTTTATTTCCATTCACTGTAAATACGAACCCCATGAATATACTTCTTATCTACCTCAATACTCACTCATCTTTTTCCATTTCTTAGATTGTTCTAAACCCCACTCTCAGGCTAAAGTTTCTTTAGTAGAATATACAGCGAAAGATTCTATTCCTGTTTTCTTAAATATATTCCCGTTCGATGTCATTGGATTGTTTTTGTCCATGTTCTTTCACATTGAGAACAATTTAGAAACTAGTATCACCAGTGATTCTCGTTCCATGTATCCAACACTCCAAACAAATTTTTATGCAGCCAGCAATATATTTCAACTTATGACTATTATTAAAAACTCGAAAAACGTGTTAAGTAAAGACAGAACAAAGGAGCAATATATACACTCTGCCAATCTCAGCCGTTCACAGCACTGAATGAAAAAAAAAGTATTTTACATATAATTTCAATGATGATAATTATATATACACACACACACACACACACACACACACACACACACACACACACACACACACACACACACATGTATATATATTTATATATTTATATATATATATATATATATATATATATATATATATATGCATGTGTGTGTGCGTGTGTGTGTGTGTTATTTACTTACAATGTTTCATCCTCCCCTTTTGGCAGGTATCATCATATACCTCAGCCTGGGGTGAACAATAACTAGAATAAGGTATTGGGATACAAAGGCGGGCGGAGGGAGAATGTGTCAACATTCCATTTATTCATGTTATTCAACATATATATATATATATATCTACATAGCTTATCTGCATTTACTGCGGTTATGAGAAGCGGTTCTTATTCGGGTACAACTTCTGATTTAGCCTAAGAAAATATCTATATGCGTGTGTAATTTATACAAGCATGTATTTATTTTTTTATTTTCAATTGAGTTCTTAAACAGGTTGGATTGATAATGTTTTCAAAAAAAACTAGTTAACCCGCGTGTATATTATATATTTTCCTCATTTCGTGGATCGTGGGTTGTCTCCCCTTCCCGCTTCGTGTCGCTATGATACTTCCTCAGTCAAAAACTGCTGGAATTTCAAATTTGGCTGTCATTCGAGGTGAGAGAGATCAACTTTACGGACATGATTTTTGACAGCGGTAAGAAATTGTTTTCTTATATCAATGTTTAACAGGCTTCCACTGATGATTTATAAGTGCCCACCTAAATATATTCTTACATG
>OZ024743.1:39174327-39234327 GCA_964016885.1 Eledone cirrhosa
TTGATACCCAAATTCCTGATGATTTCTAAAGAATGAAAAAGTTCTAGTCCTGTAGAATCTCATCTATATTAAAACTATATATATATATATATATATATATATATATATATATATATATATATATATATATATATATATATATATATATATATATATATATATAAGTATGTATGTATGTATACGTACATACATACGTACATTAAGTAGTATGTATATATATACATACATGCACACACATATATATATATATATATATATATATATATGCACGTATCGGTTTACCGAACATTTATTATAATGCTCAGTTTGTTTGTTTGTAAAACAAACTGAGCATTATAATAAATGTGTGTTTGTTTGTAAAACAAACAAACAGCCCGAATTACGCCGTACTGTGTTTAGGCAACCACGTCACCTTTTTGTTCAACACTGACACAGGAACGATGTACTAGTTTCAAGCTTATTGTGTATCGTCAGCATCGTATACCTTCCTGCCAGATGGTTGAACGTCAGAAAGTATATACTTTCATTATGCATATTAACGGCTGAGCAGCCTAATTTGCACATCGAGTGAGTTCAGTCGGCCGGGCACACCGTAAACCATAAATGGAATAGAATGAAACGAAATTTCATTTCTCACTCTTAGTACGGCCCTTACTTAAATGTAAGTATGCATGTATGTATACGAACATACATATATGTATACAGACGTACGGTAGTATGTATATATATACATACATGCACACATATATATATATGCACGTATCGGTTTACCGAACATTTATTATAATGCTCGGTTTGTTTGTTTGTAAACAAACCAACAACCCGAATTACGCCGTACTGTGTTTAGGCAACCACGTCACCTTTTTGTTCAACACTGACACAGGAATGATGTACTAGTTTCAAGCTTATTAACTATGGTCTGCATCGTATACCTTCCTGCCAGATTATTGAACATCTGAAAGTATATACTTTCCCTATGCATATTAACGGCTGAGCAGCCTAATTTGCATATCGGGTGAGTTCAGTCGGCTGGGGACACGGAAAACGAAAAATGGAGTAGAATGAGACGAAATTTCATTTCTCACTCTTAGTGCGGCCCTTACTTAAATGTAAGTATGCATGTATGTATACGTATATACATATATGTATACAGACGTACAGTAGTATGTATATATATACATACATGCACACATATATATATATGCACGTATCGGTGTACCGAACATTTGTCATAATGCTAATGGTTGAACGTCTGAAAGTATATACTTTCCATTTATCGTTTTCGGTGTGCCCGGCTGACTGAACTCACTCGATATGCAAATTTGGCAGCTCAGCCGTAAATATGCATAATGGAAGTATATACTTTCAGACATTCAACCATCTTGCAGGAAGGTATACGATCCTGACACTGACGATAGCTAATAAGCTTGGAACTATGACATCATTCCTGTGTCAGTGTTGAACAAAAAGGTGACGTGGTTGCCTAAACACTGTACGGCGTAATTCGGGCTCTTTGTTTATTTACAAACAAACAAACCGTGCATTATAATAAATGTTCGGTAAACCGATACGTGCATATATATATATGTGTGCATGTATGTATATATATACATACGACCGTACGTCTGTATACATATATGTATGTACGTATACATACATGCATACTTACATTTAAATAAGGGCCGTAGTAAGAGTGAGAAATGAAATTTCGTTTCATTCTATTCTCACTCTCTCTCTCTCTCTCTCTCTCTCTCTCTATATATATATATATATATATATATATATATATATATATATATATCAGGAAAAAAGAGAATGAGTGTTGCGACGAAAGGAATTGATAGGACATATTACAATTGTTTCTCGGGCGACCAGCTCGAGGCACGACCGATCAAACTTAACTGTGAAATCACGCTGGGCTCGGATACGTCCCGATTCTCCTAAGAAGATTTTCATATTGTCCTTTAACATCGAATTCCTTCGCTTCACAATTTAGATCCTTTTTTTATATATATATATATCCAAGTTTCCGCTTCTGTGGTTTACCATTCGATCATTTGGTGAAATATATTTCTTTAATGGAATGTATACAGGGAAGATTAATCATATTATAAGATATCTATCTTTGAAGTTCTGGTCAACTTTACTGAGTTACCTACCTAGCTATGTTTGGTTACACACTTGTTAAAATTATCTCCTGTGATTATTCATGTTTATTTATATGTTAATCAATTTCTAGTTATTACAAAATGCTCGGACCTACCCGTTAGAATCTTAGAGCTTATTTTTCGGGTGATATGGCGCATGTCTTTTTGGCATGACACCCATAATTTTGATTTAGATTAAATTCATTTGATTTATCTTAATTTTGGATATAGATATATAAATACGGCTCCTTAATTGTAGAGCAAACTCTGTTGAAAGGTCTCGACTGCTGTTTCTAGTTGTCTATAACCCTATTCACGCCACTGGGACGAAGCTAGTATGATGTGTGTATTTCTAGTAGATATAGCACATGTTGCTGGCCAGTCGCTGATTTGAACTTGAAGTGTAAACACTGACCGCCGGAACTTCTTCATTGTTGAAAATCAAACTTTCCGCTTCTGTGGTTTACCATTCGATTAATTGGTGAAATATATTTCTTTAATGGAATATATACAGGGAAGATTAATCATATTATAAGGTATCTATTTTTGAAGTTCTGGTCAACTTTACTTAGTTACCTACCTAGCTATGTTTGGTTACACACTTGTAAAACTTATCTCCTGTGATTATTCATGTTTATTTATATGTTAGTCAATTTCTAGTTATTACAAAATGCTCGGACCTACTCGTTAGAATCTCAGAGCTTATTTTGCAGCTGATATGGCGCATGTCTTTCTGGCATGACACCCATAATTTTGATTTAGATTAAATTCATTGGATTTATCTTAATTTTGTATATATATATATATATATATATCTCTATATATATATATATATATATATATATATATATATATATATATAGGGAGTGTCACTTGGAGTTACTGCAGGTTCTCCCGGGTGAGCACACGATGTTTAGGTTCACTTCTGTGTTGAGGTGTAGAGCTTATACAGAGTGTAATATATTGAAAGGATAACAAGGACGATTGGTTACTCCTTCATTACATGTATTGATAGGTGGCGTGCGTTTAGCCACTGATCAGCTCAACGTTCGATCTGTATCGATCTTACCCGACTCACTAATCAGCAGCTCGACGGACCCTTTAAAATACTAAACTTATAACAAAATCTCAATTTAACGGAGTATATGTAGAACCAACCAGAATAAGTCTCATATAGTCATCTCCCTATGTAGATTGATTTTCTTGATTTTTTTCTCAGTTTATTTTAATATACAATATTGCTTCTCAGAGAGATTTCTTTCGTTGAGATGTTTGGGTATTAGAAACTAATTAATATTCAATTAATATTAAACAGCTCCATAACCTTTCGAGCTATAGCAGACGGTCTTTATTCTGTTATTTCTAGCGATATTATAAGTCTGTCAAGTAGTCAAAATATGCTAAGATACTTGAGAACGCAACACTATGCATGTTATTATTTGACCATCCTGACTCGGCTTAGGAAACAGTATCAATCATATCTTGTTCCATTTCATTTAGACTTGAAGAATTATACTCCCCCGAAGAGTGAGGTAGCATCTTCAATTATTGGTGGTTCTCATGTTCATTATTCCCCATACGATATTATGTTACGGAGATATACATATAAGCGAAGGTAGATAGAACAATGTTTTCGTCTATCTTATTTATACTCCCAGATTTATATTTTTTTCTCATTTGATTTTAATATATATAATCTCTATATATATATTTGAAAGCTGGAGGCATCGTCGTTGTTTTATCGCGCAACGGTTCTAAAATGCTAAAGTTGCATGAGTGGCAGTGGGGTCTGGGGGTACCAGTGGAGGATTTGGTGGTGGAAAGTAGCTGAGGAAAAGGAGATTTCGGAGGTTAGGTGTGCGCTTGAATTGTAAGGTGTGTGAATGGTAACAAGTTTGTTTTGGAGAGCTCCGACTGGAGGCGGCAGAAGAGCCGAAATACAGTCATCTTGAGATAAAACCCGGAGGTGCTGTAAGTAAGGGAGCATCGAGGTAGGACTGGGAATAGTGGGTTTGAACAAAGCAGAGGTGATGAGGAAATACTGGGATGGGTCAATGGAGACGAATGTGACCAGGAATTGTATGGATGTGGTAGAGATTGAGGTGGTGAAGATAGGGAACTAGAGAATGAAGTGAAACCATACTCTGGTGAGTAAGATGGCGCCGATACATTTTCCATTATACCGCCTGTATAGCGTAGGGTTCGGCCAGTATATTGGGTAAGGATTTGGGCCTAAATGTTAGGCATAGTTGGGGCGCATTCTTCCACACATGGCTAACCAGGTTACATGTTTGTAGAACTTACTTGTGAAGTAAAAGCAGTTGAGGGTGAGAACCAGCTCGCGAACCGTCGTAGATGATGTGACCGGAAATGTAAGGGAGAGAGATGAAGGTTGAGCAAGTGTTGGGATGATGTACGCCTTCAGCCTGCAGTATGACCATGTAGAACGATATGCTGTGGACGGTGAAACGGAGGCGGTTTGGCCAGGTTGAAAGATGAAGTAGCAAAATAGGTGGTGGGCGTAGTTGGCATCACATATGTGGGAGAGGAGCGCAGCTATTAGAAGGGCGAATATGGAATCGAGATAAACAGAGATGACTTTCATGGGTTAATTGAAAGAGGAGACTATAGCGCTGCCAGGGGAATCCGGGTTATGGATTTGGGGAGGAGGTAGATGCTAGATGTGTGGTGTGTGTGAACAATGAAGTTGTTGGCGGCCGGAGGCGGCAGCGAAGAAGCGACGACTTTTATACAGTGGAGGGTAATAGTTAATGGTATTGATGTGTAAAATCAGACGGCAGGTGAGATTAGAAGAGATGGTTACGAAACTGTCAGTAGTGCCACACAAGTGCATTCACACGCATACACACACACACAGACAGAAACACACACACATACTCACACACACATTTATATATATATATATATGTGTGTGTTATACACTAATGCTTGCACACATACATGCGTGCTCACAGATACAGACGCATGTACGAACACATACAAACATAACCACATACGCACATGCGCGCACGCACACACACACACATACAACACACACACACATACATATATATATATATATATATATGTGTGTGTATGTGCATGTGTGTGTCTGTGTGGTTATGTTTATGTGTTTTCGTACGGGTATATGTATCTGTGAGCACGCCTGTATGTATGCAAGCATTAGTGTATAACTCAGAAACGTCTTGTTATCATCTAACTGGGGAACGTTTAGATAGTAATCTCTTCCTTCACTTAATTTATTGTAAAGAGAATTTAATTAAACGTGTTTCTGTGTATGATAGATATTTATTTAAATATATTTTATCTATTTAAGCTGGAAATTTCCAACACGTCGCACAAACAAGTACGCATAATTATCTTCTATTCTCCTATAAAATGTGCGTATTCTATATTTCAATATTTTGATAACATTGAAGAAGAACAGTTTTATTTGATTTAAAATATAAACATTTAGTTTAATATAACAGTTTTGTTGGAATTCGACAACAGCGCCTAAATTATATTGAAATGTGTTTAGTGCAGTAAATTTAATTTCCTAAAGGAAGATCACGAAGGTGTTTGCATACACTTATGTGTCAAGAATTCAAATATATATATATATTGTTATACTTGGGGAGGGTCATACATTAGTAATAATATTGCCAGAAATAATAACAGAATACTGCTTGGTTTGTTTTCGCTTCTGTATCTTTTATATATCCATAGTTGATGTATTTGGTAATCAACGTTTATCATTGATTGACCAGCGGTTAAAAATACAGTTATATATATAAATAGGTAAGTTATTCCGGTAACCACAGTAAGTATGGTACTCAATATATGGCAGAGTATAATATATATATATATATATATATATATATATATATATATATATATAATGGTTATTCCCCTTGTGATTTCCACACGTGGTCTAACTTACCACCGTGTCATTCACTTATTTGGTACAGAGCGAAATACCTGTTGATAACGTGATATTCCTTGTTCGATTATTATACCCAAAGCTTATATTTTTAAGCAGACTGTATTTTGATTTAGGTGTCACAGAAACTCTACATCGGATTTTAACAGCAATTCCGGGAGTCCAGGTCTGTTTATCATTTATTTTTTATCATTTATATGTTTTGACCAGTTTAGATTGATTTGGTCTTTGGCTTGGGTGGTTAATGCCTTCTTGACCACCTTTTCAGTTTTGTATGGCTTCTTAAAACATTGTTTAGCCCTGGTTTTTGACTATTGAGCACTTTGCCATTATCATTTCTGATTTTTCTATTTCGCTACGCTTTTCCTGCCCGCCGAAATGCGATTCTCGCTGAATCTTTATTTTTATTAATCTCCCGTGTCTTACAATTAACTTGTTAATAATTTCTATTGACAGGTTAATTGTATAAGTTTATTTTAAAACCACTCGGTTGAGAACTTATTCGATTTGTGCTATTTATGATATTGTTTGCATGATTTACACTTACTGAATTACTTTGCCAAAATCTGGGTTATTCCCCTTGTGATTTCCACACGTGGTTTAACTTACCACTGTGTCATTCACTTATTTGGTACAGAGCGAAATACCTGTTGATAACGTGATACTCCTTGTTCGATCATTATACCCAAAGCTTATATTTTTAAGCAAACTGTATTTTGATTTAGGTGTCACAGAAACTCTACATCGGATTTTAACAGCAATTACGGGAGTCCAGGTCTGCTTATTATTTATTTTCCATTATTTATTTTGTTTTGACGTGTTTAGCTTGATTTGATTTTTGGCTTGGGTGGTTAATGCCTTCTTGACCACCTTTTCAGTTTTGTATGGCTTCTTAACACACTGTTTAGCTCTGGCTTTTAACTATTGAGCATTTTGCCAGCATCATTCCTGATTCTTGCGTTTCGCTTCGCTTTTCCTGCCCGCCGAAATGCGATTCTCGCTGAATCTTTATTTGTATATATATATATATATGTATATATATATATATATATATATATATATATATATATATATATATATATATATATATATATATATATATATATATTTATATATATATATATATATATATATATATATATATATATATATATATATATATATATATATAGTCTATCAACGTTCTTTCGTTGCACATCGGCAACATCATCAGTGGTACTATTATGTTTCCTCCTGTTGTATTGTATGTCTACACCATTTTTATTTTATTTATTTATTTCACCTTGTCTCCGTCTCTGCTCATGCGTTTGCTTCTGTGTATAATGTTTGATGCGTGTACTCGCGTTTGAGTGTATGTGTTTTTGTGTTTTGTATTCTACCTTTGTTTACTAGTGTGTGTTTGTTGTTATTGTACCTGTGTATATATTTATCCATTTATTTATTTATTTATATTTCCCTTAAGTCAGTTTGCTTGTTTGGTAATGGCTGTTGTTGTTATTCCATTCATGTTTATGTTTAACTTTGGTCTTCTTAGCTCTATCTCAGTTGCTTGTCTGTTCTATATATGCATATAGAAGTAGTTGCACAACAGTTAGTTCACCATACCGAGAACAAATGTTTCACCTTATGCGGATTTTCAGCTTTGTCAGTTTGAAATTTTACGGAAATGGAAAAACAACTGTACGAATCGGCATGCGTAGAAACGTTCACTTCTCCTGGTCAAGTTATCTTGCGGTCGATCGATGTCAGGGAGATAACTTTGGATGTCCAGAATAAATTGTTCGAGTTGTTCAGAATATTAGATTATTGATGTTATTAAATCTGGAGTTTTGAGTAATGTAGAATGTGTTTCCAGACGTGTGGACAACGTGTAAAATATTCATTGCTTGAATTTAGGCAAACGTTATTGCTGAATTTTTGCAGGATATTGATCATTTCTTCAACGCACACTCCATAATACATATTTCCACTTGCGTATGGCTTGGACCTAGTGATAGCTTTCCATTGGATGAAGTAGTCTAAGCGTGAGTCTTTGAGGGACCATACACGGCTCGCGAGTTTCATGGACGATCGTTTGTTCAGGGTATCTAAATCTCGACTGATGGCTCAGGAAGCGTTACTTAAACCGGCCCTCCGCCATACCCACATCGGAAAGCTTCCTGAACCATCAGTCGACCTTTAGATACCCGGAAAAAACGATCGCCCACGAAACTCGCGAGACGTGTATGGCCCCTCAAAAACTAAGAATAATGGGAAAGGATTTCAGTCTTAATCTTAACGGGAGATTTCATCCGAGAGACTGCCTGACCTACTTTGCAACTTCAAGCTGAAAGTGATAGCATATTCATACTGTTGCAGAATCTGGTGAACATTTAAAGAGGAAGGTTGTCGTATTCCGTCGTCAGAAATAAGCACATTATTGGACGGAAAATTCAAATAGATTAAAAGCCGCCGGAGCTCTCACTCAGGTTAATTATGGGAATAACTTAGACAGAAAGGCAAAATACATACACATCTAACTACTATAAAAGACATAGTGTTCAACTTACGAATAAAGATATTTCTGGGAGATATTTAAAATTATCTCTAATGAGCCATCCGTTTAGATTCCGTCCAGCTGTGCCGCTATACACTGACGAGGTGAATTTAAAAAATCGTATTTAATAAATACGAAATTGAAAAACAGAATGCACAGAATATGTTAAATAGTGGATTAACGGCTTCGTGTGGGGACAGAAGTTATGCTCCAAACAATGCAGATCCATACACACACACACACATTTATATATATATATATATATATATATATATATATATATATATATATATATATATATATATATATATATATATATATTGGATGGGTTCACTCTAGCTCCATATTTTCATACTGTGTCCCTGAAGCTCTACAGTCCCATAGTGTGCCACCCTAGCTCTCTGCAGTGCCATAGTGCGACACACAAGATCCGAAGTGCCGTATTTTTCCACCCTATAGCCACAGTGCTCTTGGGGTTCACGCTAGCTCCATATTTCCATAACATCTCATTGAAGCTCCACAGTTCCATGGTATCCCACCCTATCTCCAGCGTTCCATGGTGTACTACCCTAGCTCCGCAGTGTCATATTGCGGTTCCCTAGCCCCAAAGTGCCTTATTTCACCACATTATCTACCCATTACCCATTATACTTTCCATCATAGTTACGTCCCTTTACAGTCTGAGTTCAAATCCCGCCGATGTTAATTTTGGCTTTCTTCCTTATGGGATCGATTCAATAAAGTACCAGTAATACACTAGGATAATTGCTGGCCATGTGCCAACAGTAGAAACAATTATCTCCCCCTTATCATCTGGAGTCACCCTAGCTCTATATTTCCATAATGTATCATTGAAGCTCCCCATTTCTATAGTGTGCCAGCCTAGCGCCGCAGTGCCGTATTGTGGTATCCTAGCTCCAAAGTGCCGTACTTTCCACCCTATATCTCCATTGCCGTTGGCAGTCACCCTAGCCCCATAGATCCATACTGTGGCACTGACGGTCTCCAGTTCTAAAGTGTGACACCCTAGCTCCGCAGTCCCATAGTTCGGTACCCTAGCGTATTTGTCCACCCTATTTCCCCGTTGTCATATTTTACCGTCTTATGTTTCAGTGCCTTACTGTCCCTTAATAGTATCTTATGACGAAGATGATGTTTATTTTGATGGTGATGATGATGATTATAATGATTTTGATGGTGATGATGAGGTTGCGGATGTATGGATGGTGATGAAGAAGGTGGTGCTATCTTAATGGTGATGATGTTGATGACAATGACGATACATATTTTCTCACCAGTTCAATCTCCTTTGTAGACGCATACAATAAAAGAGAGCAAAGTTGTTTTACACCATCCCCTTCCCTACCGTTTACACACTCATACATTCACCGCACACATACACTTACCCCCCCCCCCCCCCACACGCACACACACGCACATATAAACATAGATAGCTTTGTGCAAATGTTGAAACGGTGTTTAATTTTTTTTTCACCTTAGAATTTTCACCATCCCCCTTCCTTCGTGTTAACACTTTCATCCCACATCAGGCTGACACACGGATAGAAACGATTCGACTTTAAGTAATATAGATATATAAATCCGTCTCTGACTCCACTAGATAGCATTTCGGTTCTCTTAGATGCTGTGAAGCCTGGTGGTCAACAGCCGATGACCCTGGAGTTTGACATTTTTTTTATTTAAAAAAATGTTTCTTTAATGTTTCCCCTTAAAAAAAATTGATTTCCGTTCACTGCATTCTCCTCTCTTTCATAAGTTTCTTAATTACACACACACACACACACACACACACACACACACACACACACACACACACACACACACACACGCACACACACACGCGCGCGCACACACACACACACACACATATATATATATTTTAAAATAGCAGATTAAAGTTTAAGCAAAGAATCGCTGTTTTCTTATATATACTGTATATATGAACAAATTCAGGCCCCAACGGCTGAGCTCCATTCATTTCAACAGCTACTCTGATGGGTTATGGTTCCCCTGGTATTTTACCACACCCTATCTGATATATAAATATATATATACATATATATATATATAATCAGTGATCCCTAATGATGTCTACGCTGATATCAGTCATTGAAATTAAATTGCTCATTAATTTTCTAATGCGAATATGTTTCTAATTGAAATATTTAAAACAGAAATGAAGTGTATGTAGCATCAGTGTCTATATATGAATTAAAGCTGTGCACATTAGTTACTGAAATCATTTTTCTTTAATTTTCTGACATTTAGAGATAGCTGCACGGATAGCTGTTGATTACTACGTCATTTGCTGTTTCATATGTTCTACATTTATTTGTTTATATTCTGCACGTTTGGATGTATTTCTCCTTTAAATATCTGGGTATGTTAATTATGAAATAGCGTTTTCATGTTTAATGTAATATTTTGAAAATGATCATTTTCAGCAATCATTATATTTGTTTGATTTTTCTTCCTATATGCTATCTTCATGGATGAAACTGAAATTTGTAATTATCTGATGTATTTCAAATGTCTAAAATATATATTTCTGGTTATAGAAATTGGTAATAGTTAAAAGAGTGTATATAAATAAAACACACACTCATAGATCGTTGGAAAACCTATGTTCCTTATTTGGCTTGTGATTATGAATATATATGTTGACTCTTAAACTGCACATGTTTCGTTCACTCTCTATACTTAACTATATGCTTTCCCATACAATTTCTTTATACAAGTAACATTTAATTTACGATATATTACAAAAAAAATGTGTTTCTTTTTAATTTCTGAATTTCTCGACTTTCCCTTTTATTGGGAAGAGGCTCTCAAATTCTTGTGGTTACATACCACGTGTCTTGGGCATATAGAACTGGTGAACCCTTCTCTCTCCATGTCTGAACAGAGCCAATTTCTTGAATACATAAAAGACAGTGTAAGTGCAATAAAGCAACAAAAAAGATACATGGAGATTTGAAATCCCGTACTGGACAGTTATTTAATGTCCCCGAAGTATGAACAGAATATATGAACTCTGTGCAACTGGAGCTCAGAGCACAAAGAACAGTTGCGGATGCTGCAGAGGTTTCTGTCTGATATTATATCAATTCTGCCAAGTCACTGCCTTTTTATCCTATTTCGATTGCTAAGACAGGAATAAATGAATAACAGAACTTAATTATTCAACTCGCTTACAGATATTTTCAGCAAGTAGCAATGCGTGAAATATATTTTATGTGGTGATCGTATTACTAATGCGTATTTCAAAATATATTTTAACCAATTGAGCAATCATAAAACTGCTGCCTATTTCAAGCGGTGTTTGATTGATGGAAACGTTAGAGTATCGGGTAGTTTGCGCCATGTGTTCAGGTGTCTTATGCACTCGGATCAATACCCGCGGAGATCTACTTAGCCTTTCAACCATTTGGTCGTTTGATGAGTAAAAAGGGCGGTGGATTGGCAGTATCGGTAGAGGGTCGAACGCCATGCTTTGCAGCACATAGTTATGGTCTGAGTTCAAATTCCGCCGAGGTTAACTTTGCCTTTCATCCTTACGGGGTCGATAAAATAAAGTACCAGTAAGGAACTGGGATAATAACTGGCGTTGTACCAAAAGTAGAAATAATTATTACTGCTTATTTTAATGACCCACAGCATTCAATTACAGCTCTTTACATTCCGAATTCAAATTTGATACTCTCTCTCTCTCTCTTTCTCCCACCTCAACTCTCTCTCTCTCTCTCTCTCTCTCTGTATCTTGCTCTCTCTCTCTCTTTCTCTCTCTCTCTCACTCTCTCTCTCTGTTATTTCAATTGTTGCATGTTTTATAGTCTACTCTGCTTATTCTTATAATTTAAATTGTTATTAGTTGACAATAGTAATATTGAATGTAATTAATTTTTGGAGTCCAGGATTTGTATGACATATCTAAAGGAATCATTCAGATATATGAATAATCATTGAAAGTAGGAAATTTATGTTTTGATAAAGTCTATATATGGACAAGTAACACCTCGTGGATTCGTAGTGGTCTCCCCATAACATAGGACGTGTCTTGCACACGTTAAACCTGACAGATCCCATCATGTCAACATATATAAAGAACATATTTCATGCAGCGAAGGCAAAAGAGATGATAGAAAGGGATCCAAAGGAATGATTTTTTTGTTTTTAACGCCATTCAAAGGATAACAGATTTGACCTCAGATAGTACGGATACCAGAAACGAATATTACAAAGCAATCCATCCGATATCCTAACGACTTAGCGAAGTGGCTGCACTTTTAATAAATTAATACACTAGATGCGAAAAATGTCGTAGTTCATTTGAGTTCTTGATATGTAAAAGACTTCACAATATGACTAAGACTTGAAACTATACGCACAAATGACATGCAAGAATAAGGTATGAATAACCGTTCAAAAAGTAACTATTTATAAGGTAAATATTAAGGTGTGCTTTAAACAGGCGCAGTACATGATAAAGTTATGTCTGAATATACACAGAATTGAGGTAACCAACACTGGTTAATTTAGACATTGAGTTTGTAGACATATAATCATATAATATATACTTATTTCCCTATATATTTAAAATAAATAATTCACTTAGCAGGATTTTAGTCCTATATGATACTTCATTAGACAACATGTAATAAAACCTAAATCGCCAGTTGGATAATATGTAATCAAGAGTAATATATACCTTGTCACTCATGCAACTCACTTACAGATATACCCTGTAATGTACCGACTAATTTCTATATGTTTAGGTATTTATTATTTATTGTGGATTTTGACACTTTAAATCAGTATATTAACTACTTAGAACTTTTTGTTTTGATGTATTCAAAGTCAACTAGCACGATTTCTCGAAGACCTGCCGTAATGTAAATATGTTGTCGGCTTTGCTGCGTGAAGGCAAAAGTGTCACTATACATCATCCATTTCGACTTGACAAATTTCATGCACATGGATCTTATCCAACCTTCTTGCTTGAGGTCGCTTGCCAGTTAGTTTGTCCGTAACATCTGTCAATCGATGTTACTCCAAAAACCCTTCGGTGGAGCCCCGTTTCGAGCCCGTATATTTGCTATCGTATTCATTCGGTCATTAACCAAGATTCATGAACATAAATAAGGGTTGGCACGAATACCGAACTGAATATAGCGTGTTTTGCTTTTACACCCATCTCCCTTCTGATTACTGAATGCTGAAGTGGCGCATTACTGCCTCCTACTAATCTTGCACTTACTTCATCTTCCTGCTTTCCATCAATCGGGAACAGGGTCCCCGCGTACTTGAACATCTCTACCTGCGTCAATGGGACTCCATTCACATGCAGATTGGACTGAGCAGACTTTCTTGAGAGGACGAACATCTCAGTATACGCTCCACTGATTTTCATTCCAGCCATACGACACTCGGCATCAAACGTATCGAGTTCAAGTAGGAGATGATCTTTTGTCGAGTTAAGTAACACACTGTCATTTACAAATTAGAGTCGATTGATTTTATACACGCCAGTCATGACACCACTTCTAACCTGCCTGCGCATGTCAATCCTCTTCAAGTAAATACTGAACAGGAGAGGTGAATGTATGCACACCTAGTGGAGTTCGACTACCATATTTAATGGTTTCCATTTAGCACTATTTATCTTAATACAAATACTTGGGGTTGCGTTTAGAGACATCAGAGCTGCAAGGAGTATACATATATATATATACATACATATTTATATATATATATATATATATATATATACAGGTGTGTGTGATGGAGGGGGGGTATAAGGTAAACAGAAATAACAAAACAATCGATACAGTATATGAAAGGGATATATTAGGTTACGCTTGATATAGCAAGACGCGGTTCTTAAAGTTTCGGGCGCTAGTCTTTCAGCAGAAGAAATAATAAGAAATAAGATAGATTGTAGGGATGGACGGGTTGTAATTGGAAAAATGTCTTTAGATAAAAATAACAGGTCCATTCATATTGACTTCCCTTGCAGAACTGTTTGTCCTGGTGTTTTGTGTATGATTTATTTTTTAGAAAAGTTGATGATGGAGCGCGTCTACCTGAAATGGAAATAAACCGTCTTGTAAAAAGAGCTATACTTGGGCACGTGCGTAAACATGCGTGTGTGTGTGTTATTATACGTCCGTACGAAACTAAGACGAAGTGCGTGTGTATATGTGAATAAAAGAGTGTGTGTGCATGTACGTTCGAAGCTATGAGCAAAAGTATGTTAATATAAGGGTGTGTATGTGAGTATAGAGAACAGTGAAGGCAAAGGTGGAGTGAGCATATATAGTCGGCCTATATATATATGTATATATATATCTTGGTTGTCCATCGTAAACGATGATGACATAGACGATGATGACATATCGCGGTGGGCGCGAAGGTGGATGTGGAGGCCGATCCTTGACATGCAGGTCAGGGGACATTGTGGGCAGGAGAAGAAACCGGAGTCGCTTGGGGCAACTGTTGATGCATTTCTCCTCCTTTCACGGGCCTCAGTGAGCTCTACCCGTCTCTTCTCTTCAAAAGAGGCTTTGGCGCGTCTAGTAAGGGCTCGCCACTCAGTCCTGTCCTGAGCATGGGACTCGAGTTGTTTTGGAGCGATCCCAGTGTTGTTGATATTGAACTTCACGCAGTCGTTGAACCTCTTGAGAGACCTGCCCCGCTTTCGTTTCCCCGAACAGAGTTCCCTATTCATCAGTTGCTTCGGAAGCCTGTGATCGTACATCCGGATGACGTGTCCCACCCATCGAAGTCAGCTCTTCAGTATCATAGCTTCGACACTGGTTGTCGCAGCCATGGCAAGAACTTCGAGGTTGGAGACCTTGTCCTGCCATGTGATGTTCATCATTGACGGCAGGCTGGGCAT
Source organism: Eledone cirrhosa (assembly GCA_964016885.1). NCBI lineage: Eukaryota > Metazoa > Mollusca > Cephalopoda > Octopoda > Eledonidae > Eledone > Eledone cirrhosa. The sequence goes on from OZ024743.1 coordinate 39,189,873, forward strand.
GTGGAACCGTTCCAGCTGCCAGGATATAAATATATATATATATATATATATATATATATATATATATATATGGAGAGAGAGATAGAGAGATAGAGAGAGGGAAACGGATATATATATATATATATATATATATATATATATATATATATATATATATATATATATATACAGAGAGAGAGAGAGAGAGAGAGAGAGAGAGAGAGAGAGAGAGAGAGAGAGAGAGAGAAAGTGGTAAGACTATGTATGTGTGTATTTGCAATGTTGTGTCCGTATTTAATGTACGTCTACACCGCTTAACCAACTGATATTTGCTTATTTCCAGTTCATAACTTATAAGATCAGTTCGGCATATAGACTGAGAGTTTAGGGTTTCTTTCGAGTTCTTTTTTCATTATTTGCTCTTAGTATATATATATTTACTGATTTCTAAAAAATAAATTTAAGATCAATATTAGAAAATGGAGGAAACATTTACTGTTATATAATTGCCTAAACTAACGTTGACCGTAGTTGTCTATTCGGGGTTATACATAATTTCTATTGACCCAAATATTAACTGAAATTATGGGTAACTAAGTATCATGAATTGAACTAAATTATTTTGATAACTGTCATATCTGTAATATCAAACAATGATTTATTGATGCTAGAAGAGAATAGCTGAACATTTCAATATTTTGTTTCCCTAATTTTGACATTAGTTTTTATATGTTTATGACAGTAATTACTATCAATTTTATATATCAGGCTACTTCAGAGTTGGAAAATTCCTATAATAGTATCAATCATAATCTGAATCATTGGAAAGTTGCTGATGATTTATATTCTTCATATCACATCATCAGAGACACAATTGAAAAGAATACATCATTTTTGACGTACTTACCTTTATATATTGCATTAACTATGCAAATAGTGTGTTTGGTTTGCTTTCTGGTATGGAATGGCGATTGTTGTCAAGAGGAGGTGGATAAAAATTTGGGACTATATCTGTAACCTCGGTAATATCCCTTGACCACCCGCTCGGTTGTGTCCTTGATTAAAACATATTTTTTTCCATTTGCTCCAATCTGCGCAGATGAACAGTAGGGGTTTCCACGACACCTGTGCAAATCTGTATTGACCTTATCTTTTTCTTTTGACACATTACTGGTATGGATAATGAGACTACCGAATTAGGTAGATTTCATCCGAGAGACTGCCAGATATACATTGGAACTTCACGCTGAAAATGATAACATATCCATAATGTTGCAGAATCTGGTGAACATTTAAAGAGAAAGGTTATCATATTCAGCTGTTAGAAATAAGCACACAATTGGCGGTAACATTCAAATAGATTAAAAGGTGCCGGAGCTCTCACTCATGTTATTTATGTGATTAACGTAGACAGAAAAGCAAAATACATGCAAATCGAATTGATATAAGAGACATAGTGTTCAACCTACAAATAAAGGTATTTCTGGAAGAAATTTAAAATAATCTCTAATGAGCTATCCGTTTAGATTCCGTCTAGCTGTGTCGCTATACACTGTCGAGGTGAAGTTACAAAAGCTATGAAGCCTTGCATTGTGAAATACCAGTATTCACGGAACAGAATGCCAAGGCATCTAAATTTATGAGAACATTCAATGTGCACAACCACGGTATTTGTAAATATGTTTATTTATGCATTTCTACATTATGAAACTACTTTTCTTTTTCTTCGCTTAATTATGTATGAAAGAGTCCTCAAACACTCATGCCAGCGGATATTGTCCGAAAAAACTAATAGAGAGTCAATTGCTTGAACAGAAGCCTAACAAGATCCCTCCATTCGTATGTATAACGGGTTCCTTTCCATGTCAGGTGGCCCGTGCTAGCCTGTGCATTGAAGTCTTGCAGCAGGATATATAAGTCTGTTATAACTACATCTAACGATGCAGTGACTTTATCAGATAATGATCTGGATTCTGATTTCTTGTTTGATGCATAAACGTATACCACACACAGCCGAAGTTTCAAGAGGCGAATCCTCCTTGTTAATGGGTTTCCAGTCATTAACATACTCTGCGAGCCGGAAGCTTGCAAATAACCCAACTTCCACCTGTGTAGTCATTTCTGGCAACACACCTGAATATTGGATTTCCCATCCAATGTCTAAATCTCCAGTTTCAGAGTCACGTAACTTTATTCAGGAAACCCTGACTACATCTAACCTGTAGCAACTAGCCTTTTCCAATATCCCAACAACCTTACATTTAACGGTTGTGATGTTCCAAGATTTGATCCCTTTTTAATCCTATTTGTGGTCTCGGGATCCGCAATATTATTGCATCCATTTTCTCCCAGTTTTTTTGTCGATCGACATAGCTACATCATTCTGTTGTAAGAGTTTGCTTGGGAGCTACATGTGTTACTCATCCCTCCATCTCCTATAGTAGCTAACGCTGCTCATCCTGGGTTGCTTATTCGATCAGCTCTGCTCGCTTAAATTGCAACTGAACCTCATATCGCTAGTCGTAACCTACGACCCGTGGCGTAGCAGAACAGCTCTGACGAGTAGTCTCTCTCTCTCTCTCTCTCTCTCTCTCTCTCTCTCTCTCTATATATATATATATATATATATATATATATATATATATATATATATATATATATATATATATATATATATATATATATATATATATATACGTGTGTGTGTGTATGTATTTGTGTGTGTGTGTGTGTGCGTGTCTGTTTATATGTGCGTACTTGTGTATGTATCTGTGTGGGTATGTGAGTACCTGCGTTTTTTACAAGCATATATTATCTAAATATTCTATTTTAGTTTCGCACCCAGTTAATTATATCTGCTCACATTAGATTAATACTCGCCAAGTCAACAGCAGTTAACAATCAATCGTCTGTTATCGTTTATTGAATTCATAAGTTATACTTGAAATATTATTCCAACATCAAACTGACTGAAGTATCAATATTGAATGTCGATATTAGGAATCTCTCTGACATCTAACACATGGGCATTTGAAGAATAATATCGACTAATGCCACTTTAATATATAATACGCCATATATTGACCTCTTAACACATATATTACTCTTCACTCTACGTTTATATAATATTTAGATGCAAACTGCATTACGTCTAATCTGAAAATATTTCATTGCTGAGAGTTGTAAGATGTTAATGATAGCCATGTAGATTATGTTTTCCGTTGTCTCATTAATGAACAATATCTAATAAGAACCATCTAGGTGGATGGACAATTGTATTTACATTTAAAGTGACAAGATTGCTTTGATTGTGAGAGGAATGAAGGTTATGAAGTGTGCAAAAAAATATATTCACCATTAAACGATTAACGAACATGACCTAACCAGAGAGTAGCTACATTTGTGATAACATTCAGAAACAATAGTAGGGCAGTTTACAGATAACCCTTCCGGGCCTCTGAGACAGATGAAAAGGGAAAAGGAAGATGTATCGAATCCGCAGACAACCCACAAAAGCTTGCAAACTATTGTAATTTGTTTAAGAAAAACAATAGCCGAGTAGTGATATTAATCAACTTGGTGGATTACATTCACACGTTCAGTCAAGTAAGCCACAACGTAATTTTTATTCATTCTATGAAAATACTTGTGAAATATTTCAATGCGTCTATATTTTAGATTTCGTGGAATCTGAACAAGTAGAGCAGTCCATCTGAACTAGGTCGCAACGATATTGTCTATTCGGCACCTAACACTTGCTTTACATATACGTTAAATAGCACATAACTCGGACTGTGCTACGAATGAAGAAATTTAGCAATATAGTCTTCTGCATACAAAACATCTGGACGCTCAAGGTTGGTAGAGGGCAATTGAAATGCACAATAACAATTATAGTCCATTCAATGTTCTTCAGCATAATTTCTTTTCTCTTGATTTCACACGAAATATATTTGTTGCCAGCTGCGTTAGAAGAGTTTTATACGAGGATTAGAACCAACTGGATCAAATGGGAAATTAACTCCAATACTTAATCTGACCACAGTATATAAACATCAGCAGAAATTACCACTACTACTACTACTACTACTACTACTACTACTACTACTACTACTACTACTACTATAAGGGCCAAAATATAGAGGATATTGCATAAACAGAGACACTGGAGATTTACAATAAAATCGAGTAAAATGACACAATAACAAAAATAATTAACATCAAAATATAAAAATATAAAATATAAAAAATGAATAGTAGTAGTAGTAGTAGTAGTAGTAGTAGTAGTAGTAGTAGTAGTAGTAGTAGTAGTAGTAGTAATAGTCGTCGTAGTAGTAGTAGTAATAGTAATTTCCGGAAGAGTAGAAAGGCCGCTGCAAATACTCATATGGCCGTACGTAAGTTTCAATTATTAATCAACAATGTAATAACAGAAAACTGCAGAAAAAATATTTCAGTATGACATGAAATGATTATCAGAAGTCTTGTGACATTGTTCCCCAAACGTTGATAATGAACAAACTAACTATAGAAAATTGTTGGCCAACAATAGAAACATTATTGAAACATGTCATTAATAAGTGGCAATCTGTTCTGAATGATATGTGCATAAAAACATGAATGATATGTGCATAAAAACAGCACAACCCAAAATAAAGAGAGATATCTGAAGTAGTCTCCCTTCCACCACTCCATTTCTTCTCAGCAGTTTCACCTTTATCTGAGATGTGAATTAGAACTCGAGCTGATTATAAATGTTGTTAAGCAAATTAACTATCACTAAATATATGATATACTTTACACTGCAGACGAGAGTGAACTTTTTTTAAATGTTGCTGACTATCCAAGGTTTCATCTAAGAAATAAGCGTGGGCTTTGAACTAGAAGAATATGCTATGGCAAACCTGAAGAGATTAAAATAATTGTTTCTTCTTTTGGCACAAAGCCAGCAATTATCCCAGTATATTACTGGTGCTTTATTTTATCGATCCCGTAAAGGATGAAAGGCAAAGTTAACCTCTGCAGAATTTGGACACAGAATGGCGAAAGTTTATAATATTGTGCTAGATAAAGTATCTGAGATAAAAGAATTAGTTCAATCAAATACCTAGATGGGTTTCACCAGGCACAGTGGAAAGAAAAGATTAGCAAGAAATACTATAGATGTATTAGATTACTTACGACTGAACTAAAGTCAAAGAATAAGGTAATAGGCATCAATAATATAGGAATAATAACAACACGATACGACTTTAAAATGTTGAACTGGACTCTAACTAAATATTATAGTTTCCACGGACAAACAGAGAGAGAGAACTTATGCAACTAAACAAATTATTATAAAATATCTATTGTTGGAAAATAAAAAAAAAATCTCCAGAATCCTATGCTAATACATTAGCAATGAAAACCCCTGCATGTCCAATACTCGAAAATAATTAATAGGACGGAAATGAACACGCAAAATTCACATACGTGTTTAGAATCATTTGACTATGTGTGTGTGTGTGTGTGTGTGTGTGTGTGTGTCTGTGTGTGTGTGTGTGTGTGTGTGTGTGTGTGTGTGTGTGTGTGTGTGTGTGTGTGTGTGTGTGTGTGTGTGTGGGTGTGTGTGTGGGTGTGTGTATGTGTGTGTGTGTGAGAAAGCATAACGAGAATCTAGATGAGGAAAAGAGAAACAATCATGAAGGGAGGAATGCGGAATTGTGTCCTGAATATATTTTTTATTCCGTTAGTAAAATAAGTTGGCTTACTTTGAATTAATAATGAATGAATATTACATAATTTATGTACTAAAATTCTTAGCTGTTGGTTAAACATAAATATTCTGATATATATTGACTGCTTATTTTAAGATTCCCTTTTAAAATTTTCAAATGTAAATACTTCCGGCTATGATATAATATACGCAATATCACATCGCTTATATAAACTTTCATATATTTCCATAGTTATATAACGTCTATATTTCTATCACTAATTTTCTTTTTTTTTCGTTTTTATTACATTTCATCACAATGAGGTTTATATATAATATCGTCTTTTTTAAATGTATCATGGATTACTTACTGATAACAGAAGAAAGTGTAACATAGTCCCTCTTCAATTTCGGTGCATATTCTCAATTACCAATTTATTTGATGTGTTGTATCTACATGCATATATATTTGCGTATAATATCAATATGACACTACACATGCTAGCAGTAAACCACCCGAAGGGTAGTGTTTCAGCTAGTTCCTATAATAAAACCTGCTCCGGGAATGACCAAATAAACGAAAAAACACATGGATATATCGATAAAATAGATAGCTAAATTCCCATAACTTACAAATATATTGGGCATAGAAAAAATAACCCTGCTAGGAAATGTACACATTATGAAGAGCACTATCATTAGAATATGAAAAACAACACTGCGTAAACCCAAGATACACAGTGGTGTACTCAAAAATTCAGGAATAAAAAAAATAGTATGTTCAGACTTTCCAGTAACTATCTATAGAACACAAATGATTGATAAGAACAAAAGCAACAGCAACAAAGTTGATTATGATGTGATTTATGCTCTATATTTGCCGATGGCTTTTGTAGGAAAGGCAAATGGACGCATACAATTAAGCACAACACTCGTATATATATATATATGTGTGTGTGTGTGTGCGTGTTATATATATATATATATATATATATATGTGTGTGTGTGTGTGTATGTGTGCGTGCGTGTGTGCGTGTGTGGGTGCGTGTGTGGGTGATTTTGTCATTATCATTATTACAGTCGAATAACAGTTGATATAGTCCAAACCATAATTAAATATTGAAGTATATTCTTCAACGCCTGCACAATCGTTTATTAATAGAAAGCTGTTGTAGCATGTATTCATCTCAAGATTATTTTTCATAGAGGATTTGTCATATTCTCAACGTAAGAATCTACGCCTACAACATAATAACGCTGTAACCACTCTATATAAATATATACATATACATTACCACACACACACACACACACACACACACTTACACACACATATATATATATATATGCTCTGGTGTGAGTTGGTGGGTGTGTGGTTGCGTGTAGTAACGAGGAAAAGAGGATGTAAACATTACGTGAAGTAGTGTATTCTTATATATTATGTCATTAGCTACTACTAATCTTTCGTGTGTGGGTGTCAACCCATTCAACAGTTCGATGCACATATACATATATACATATGTCTATGTATCCTCCTGTATGTATTTAAGTGTGTTTGGGTATGTTATTATGTGTGGGTTGGCTGGTGTGAATGCATATATATTTCACGCAATGTATGTTTCTTTGTATCCACGAATATGTATCTCTCTCTCTCTCTCTCTCTCTCTCTCTCTATATATATATATATATATATATATATATATATTTGCCAGAGATCGTCTCCACAAACCACGTAATTGTATATTAGTCTACGACTTCTTTTATACCATAAAAGGTTTTGTCTTTGCGTGTAATTGTTTGCACCGGTCCAAATAATGACCTAATATCTTCGTTTTCCGTTCTTTGCCAGGGTACGTTTTCACGATTCAAAATATCGTCTTCCTCTCTCCCTTCGGTAGCAACGTTTTTCGAAATATTTACTTCTGCGTTCACAGATTGATTTTTTTAGTTTCAGAAGATCCCGTTAAGGGTGAAAGCACCGATTCTTTGCTGAAACTAACTTTGATCTGTTATTTTAATATATATATATATATATATATAATATATATATGTACGTTATTCTGGGTTGAATCGGAGGTAACCACAGTAAGTAAGGTACTCAATACATTGCAGAGTATAAAAGTTTTAATATAGATTAGATTCTACAGGACTAGAACTGTTTCATTCTTTAGAAATCATCAGATATGTATATATATATATATATATATATATATATATGTAGATTTTTCTCCGTCTCATTCTCTCCTCACTCATGTCTGCCTTTTTATTCCTTCTAATTTTCATCGTTTTTTTCTATTCAAAGAAAAACATCCGAAATATTAAAACTGGTGTCATACTCTATCAAGAGTTAAACTAATAAATTTACACTTCATTGTACTGTATCGTTCTCCTATGTTGTCCATACTTGCCGACTCTTCATATACCTATCTATAAACAAAATGCTAGAGAGTGAATGGTAGAGAAAGAGTGAGACTAAGAGACACCAGGTAACGATTTACGCCATATCCTATAATAATTCATTTTAATCTTGTCGAACACATTCGTATTTTGTTCATTACTTAAGTCGTAATTCTGCATCAACAAATACATAATCGTAAGTCAATGCGATTAGGAATATATATTATTAAGTATTGGCAACATGCAATTCTTTAAATTAGTTCACGTTTTTATAATCACGAATAATTTTAAATCACACTTTATAATCAATTAAAATACCGTTATATGAAAGTGTTTAGTATTTTCTGCCTGACTTACTATATATTTTTCATGTAGAATATCGGTGTTCATTGAATACTAAGTCTATATCCATCTATTTCTCGTTGGCCTTCATTCATTCTGTAATTTGATGATTACTCAATGTATGGCTACTTGTCTGTACAATTGTATATTGATAATAGTGAGAAATGTTTAACCCATATACTTCTTCCTTCCATAATATGAATATGGAATATTCATATTATAGAATATATATATATATATATATATATATATATAAATTAATATGTATGTGATGAAACACAGGTACCAACACATCTGTATATATATTGCAAAAGAAAAATTTAGCCAGATTGAAGTATACTAATTATTATCCTACAGTTTGTCCATATCGATTTAAAATAATAAATCAACGGAGACGAACTGTATTGCCAAAAGGCCGTGATGTTTAGACACATTTAAATTTCAAAATCAAACCTGTTCCGTAGATAAGTTTAGACTTTAAGATCCAAATATGTTTCGAGTTAAATAAGTGTAGGAATATCATGTCCCGCGCTCCTCAGTAAACATCCAGAGACAAATTGATATGCTTCACTTCTAAATAATTTAAAAGACTGCGTGACGCACATGGCTTTACAGTATCTAACTAGTCTCAAAACCCTACTGCTAGAAATAACAGTCGTATATATGAGGCGGCTTGCAGCTCAAACTAGGAGCAGTTAAAATTAATAAGGTAATGAATTCTTTTACAATGGAATCAGCTCGAATGAGGAAAAATATCCCATGAGCAGTGTATAAATTAATATGTATGTGATGAAACACAGATACCAACACATCTGTATATATATTGCAAAAGAAAAATTTAGCCAGATTGAAGTATACTAATTATTATACTACAGTTTGTCCATATCGATTTAAAATCGATATGGACAAACTGTAGTATAATAATTTGGATTTTGAAATTTAAATTTGTCCAGGTATCACGGCTATTGCCAATATGGGTTTGTTTTTATTGATTTATTATTTTAAATCGAGACAGGCAAACTGTATTAATCTAATTAGTATTTTTCAATCTAGCTAACTTGGTCGTTTACAATACAAAGGCTTATATATTTATATTATTGTTTATCATATATTAATTTACATTAACTTGTATTTCACGGCTCAGAAATGAGATACACACAAAAACAAAATGGCGTAGGATAGAAGAAAGGAAAGGCACAGAAACAAAGAAAGGAATCCCCAGTCACTGAAGAGGTCACAGAGTGTGTGACGAAAGGACTATGACTATATATAAACAACTATCTGGTTGTGGAACCAACCAACCAACCAGAAATTTATAAGTTTGTAGATTTGTAAATTTATAAATTTATAAATATATAATAAATTGAAGTGAAAACAGTGGTGCGTGTGTTTCTTATTGGCAACATGACCCTCCCAAAGTATAACAATATATATATATATATATATATATATATATATATATATATATATATATATATATATATATATATATAGGAACCAGTAGGACCCCAACGGCTGAGCTCAAGCCGTTTCGACGGCTAGTTCTGGACGTCCAGATTTAGCCGTCGAAACGGCTTGAGCTCAGCCGTCGGGGTGCAACTCGTTCCTATTACACACTCTACTACCCTAATTATTGAGTACTTTGGTGCGTTATGGTCCAGCTGGTTCCTTACCACATTTCCTTCGTTATATATATATATATATATATATATATATATATATATATATATATATATATATATATTTCATTTCTGAATTTGTTAAGCAAGATTATCTATCTGAAAACGTGTGTTGAAAGCGATATTGTTATACTTTGGGAGGGTCATGTTGCCAATATGAAACACACGCACCAGTTGATGTCACTTCAATTTATTATAAATTAAATTTATAAATTTCGGAATTTATACATTTACGGTTGGTTGGTTGGTTCCACAACCATACGATTGTTCATATATTGTCAAAGTTCATTCGTCACACATTCTGTGACCTTTTCAGTGACTGGGGATTATTTTCTTTTTTTTTTTGTGTGCCTCTCCTTTGTTCTGTCCTACGCCATCTTGTTTTGTGTGTGTTGTGTGCTTAGTTTGCGCATGTGTTACATCCGGGTGTCTGTGTGTGTTTATATTTGTTTATTTATTTGTTTATTTACATGTTACTGGTTGGTTGTTTGTTCTATATGTGTGTGTGTTTCCATTTTGTCCTTAATTGTAAGTTGTGCTGTGTGCTGTTCCATTCATGTTTTCTATTTAATTTTGGTTGGAGTTCATTTATGTTTATTGCCTCTGTGATTTGTCTAAACATTTCGTATTTTTATGTGTGTCTGTGTATGTGTATGTGTCTGTGTATGTGTGTGTGTGTTTGTGTGTGTGTGTATGTGTGTATGCGTGTGTGTGTATGGGTGTGTATGTGTGTGTATGCGTGTGTGAGTTTGTGAGTGCATGCATGTGTGTGTGTATTTTATTTTTCACTATATATATGGTGGGGATGCGAACGCAGTGCTACATAGAAATCTGTGTTACATCAACATTTTTGTTGCACGGCGAAACAGCGGCGAATTGATATAGTTATTAAACTGTCAGATTAAATATCTCGGTATTTGCGAAGATACAACCGGTGTCAACTTTGCCCTCCATCTTTTCAGGTTCAATAAATAAAGTAAAATTCCAGTGACCCTATATTGATGGAGAAATGGAATCGTTCATATTCCAACTATTTGTATCTTGATCTACGACCAGCATATACTATCAGTATTAAGAAAACCAATGGAAATGTTTATATTGTCCTGTCTGGCAATAGTCTCCTATCCTTTCTTAAAATATTCTATTGATTAAGATATTTTCTTCACAATATTGAGGTAATATAGTCGGCATTTGTTATCTCTTAGGCAATTACCATTTCACATGGTCTCGCATTGTTCCTCAGGCTTAAGTGAGGAATGGGTAAATACTTATTTAGCAACCCGTCAGGTTGCCTGTATCTTCAGCTAAAATGGTATGTCTTGTGTCACACTGTGTTATAAAAATAGTACCTGAGAATTCTGTTAAGGTGCACGTGCCTGTGGAATATGCAATTAATCATCACACGTTAATTTAAAGAGCAGACCTTTCCGTTGATTAGGAACTTGCAATATTTATCCTCGAAAGTGATGTACATTTACTATAAATAGTTAATTTCATACAGACGACAACGTATTTGAGGAATTTAGAAAGAAATACAATGTATAATCGGATGAGACTTTCAATTGACTGTGCATTCCCATACCTATTTAACGCCAACAATTGTAAAATATATCTTTAGCTTTCATTTAGGGTAATTAACGCATTTTATTATGCAATACGAAACTCGTTATTTCTGTCCTCTAGATTATTTATCAAGAGAACAATCAAGTCATTAGAACGTATCATATGTATCCTCGGTTTATTTACTTTCCCTCCACATTAATAAGAATACTTTACTTCTATATTTTAAAGCGAAATACTAAATATACACAGAATGGGGATATTCCTTTCCGATGAGTTAGTAGCTTTTGTTAGTGTTCTGATTATTAAAATATAATATATGCTAGTATGAGCATATTTAAAGACGATCGGATATATTTATCTATTCAAGTTACCGAGTTTTCATGTCTTTAAATCAGGAAATATATTTTCACTTTTAAATTTTCTATATTGATTTCAATTAAAACTTATCCCTTCATTCATATTACTATTCGCTTTATTTCGTTCTCTCACTCTTTCTAATTAACCAAACTTTCGTGAATATCGATTAAGAGCAATGGATTTTATCAATAACTAGCATTAAAGCCCGGCGTTGCTAGGGGTCATTAAGTTACCAAAGTTAGGTTGCACCACCCATTTTATGGCAGCACTTTTTTGTCTGCCAGGCACTGGGTGAATGAATTGCAGACCTGGAAGCAGGAGCTGCGCCAGCAGTGGCAATTGTAGTTTCGCCTATGGATATTTTCTCTGTGCAAAAAAGTGTTGAAATTTATTGTTTCACAGTACTTGCGCAACACGCGCGTAGACGATGCCAGCCGAACAACAGAGCTGCGATGGAGTTGTTCTGCATGGTTGTCTGTGTGTTTTCTAAATGTAAGACACTAGGGAGGGTTGTGATATGAGGGAGAGTTAGCTGTTGTTTCTAGCAGGTTTAGTGACCTCATAGAAGATATATTTTCTAAATTTAATACAGTAGGGATGGGTGTGATATGGGGGAGAGCTAGCTGCTGTTTCTAGCAGGTTTAGTAACCTCATAGAGGATATGTGTTTTCTAAATTTAAGACAGTAGGGAGTGGTGTGATATGGGGGAGAGTTAGCTGCTGTTTCTAGCAGGTTTAGTGACCTCATAGAAGATATGTTTTCTAAATTTAAGACAATAGGGAGGGGTGTGGTATGGGGTAGAGTTAGCTGCTGTTTCTAGCAGGTTTAGTGACCTCATAGAGGATATTATTGTTTATCATTATCTATAAAAGGCAGATTGTTGTTGTTGTTGTTGAAGTGAGTGTGTGTTTGTATGCGTTTAGAAAAGAGGTTTTAAAAAAGATTTATCGCTTGTTGTTGAATAAATGTATCTGTTGCTTTTGAATAATTGTCGTTTCGTATGAAATGTAATAATTTGAAGTATAAAAGAGAAAGTAGCAAAATGTGTGGGTGGTAGATAGAGGTGAACAGATGATATGAGAGAGTAAAACGGACAGTATCACCATCATGCTTGGAAAAAGAAAGTAGCAGAAAGTATGAAGTTGTATAGATTTTGAATGGTAGTGGAAAGAGTTTAGCAGTCTAAATGACAGAGAAAAATCGTAAAATATTGAGTTTTATCTATTTTTTGTGTAATTGTGGGTGAAATTGAAACGCAAGACGCAATCGAAACTATTTCGAATACTGAATTGTAAATTTCAATTGAAGAAATGCTATATCGTAGATTTCTATAAGAAAGGAGCATTACCACACACTGAGCTTTATAGATTATGATAATACATTTGATAGTTGTCACTCTAAATTGACATTGAGCATCATTAATCTGCCATACCACATCATTAGGACAATTATAAACTTGATTCAATTTTTTTTTTGTATAACATACATTTAAACACGTACATTATTCTATTGTACACCCTTTCGTTAGATATTCCCACTCACGGTTTAACTGAAATATGTCACTAAGTATTTCACGTATTGATTAATTTAGATTGACTATTTACAACATTGTCTTCTGAATTTTACATGTGATTTTTATACAGAGAATATACGGCAAGATTTCGCTTCTACGTTTTGTAGCATTTCAGTATCTATAGTATTTTACCAAAATAGAAGCCAATATTTTAAGCCAATACTTATGCTTTTCTCTACATAAATATAGCATACATGGAGTAGTTTTAAAAATATCAGAGCTATTACTGTACCAATATGATTTTAAGTTAATCAGCACATTTCTCATCGACCAGAAGATATTTCAGACAAGTGTCAAATGAATAAGCCCTTACCTATCCTTGTTGTTTGTGATGTTAAATAATAAAGTGCTTTCTCTAAGATGTGATGATAAAAACAAACTAAAAGTTAAGAAATGTAATAGCCTTGGGCAATAACATTTTTAGTTGGAAAATATTTTTCTCTTGCGAACAGTCAGAGCAGAGTTGTCGTTTTTCCTTTGTGCGCAAGACATAAACACTGTTAATCATGGCTGTATAATTTTACCAATGAATAGTTTAACGCGTTTCCACAGACTCGTTTTTTAAACACTTATTGATAGACAAGTTCATGGTTATATAACATCACTCCTACCCTGCAGATAACAATTAACGGTTTTGTTATAATGCAATTAAATTGGACTCACGAGTTCATTACCAAATTGGCATTGCAAAAGCGAAAATGAAATTTTGTTTGTGATATATTGTGTTTAATCCAAATATACGTGAGTGTTGCTAGTGCCAATAATTTATGCTGTCATGAAATATGTGGATTTAATCCTTCATTGAAGTGCAGTGTTGAGGAAATTCCGTACAACCTTTGAGTCGGAATAGACCGATGTCATAAATATTATTATTTACGGCAGGATAGGTATCACCAATCACAATTATCTAGATACATAATTTATCATTAGACCTAAGACACCTGAATTTATTATGAATCCTGACAGGCCTTGATTTAACTTGCCACCTACAACAACTACATGTATCATGAGAACTATCATTGAATTTAAAACACTTGGATTATAAATGCCATTTAACGCGTATTAGTTCACCATGATGCAGATATATCAAACCGAGATTTGTAATAGCTAACATACCTTAAAAGTCATTTCACTTAACAGGCTGTTTCTGGTGTAGAATTTCAATAGTTACCTCGAATTGAGGATTTAGTATGATACGTATATATGTTTAATATTTCATAAGTGATATTTAAACCCATCAATAACAGGGAAATACTTGATTTCCCTGTTAACAGTATGTCATTACTCTGTGAATATTTACATCACTGATCGTGAATATGTTTTATGGTGGTTATACACCTATAAATGCATAACCATTCTATGTCCAATGGCACACACGTGCTCGTTGTAGTTGTAATATATATGTTGTGTCAAATGAGAATGGTCTGAATAATATAGATATTCAACTTCTCACTTTATGTCGAAATTTGTTTAATTTTTCAAATACAAGGGTTTACCTTTAAAGCGCCGAGAAAGCTACGGTGAAATTAACAAATATATACCTAACAATAAATTTTGCATAAAGATTAAATATCCATAACAATGTGTTAATCTATGGCACTGGTGTTGATATGAAGACTAAAATAAACTATTAACATCATGGTCAATTTAACCTGTAGAGAAAGGAGTACCATATATTTGTAGATATATATTCTTATAGTACTGTATTGTTGAGCGTACAGCAGTTAAAGTCTATGTTATGTTATGAAGATGATGATAATTATGGTGACGACAGCGATGATGAAATTAATGATGATGATAATGTTTATGCCGAGAATTATGAAAGTGATAATTATTATGGATACAGCCAAACCTCTCACAATGATACTGTCACATTGACATCGTTATCTGCAGAACACAAGTTCATGTAAGGTTGTTTGTTGAACACTAGCAGTCACCTATGCATACCAGTGCGTTCTCTCCACGCCACCGATGTTTTCTACTGTACGTCTGTATACATATATGCATGTACGTATACACACAGACTTACATTTAAGTAAGTGCCGTACTAAGAGTGAGAAATGAAATTTCGTTTTCATTTTATTTCAACTTATCGTTCTCGGTATGCCTGAGAGACTTAGCTCACTCGATATGCAAATTAGGCTGCTCAGCCGTTAATTTTCATAAGGAAAGTATATACTTTCGAACGTTCAACTATCTGGCAGATGGGTATACGGCGCTGATGATAGCTAACAGGCTTGAAACTAGTACATCGTTCCTGTGTCAGTGTTGAACAAAAAGGTGACGTGGTTGCCTTAACACCGTACGGCATAAAAATTCAGGCTGTTCAGTTGTTTACAAACGAACAAAGCGGCGTTATAATAAGCGTCCGCTAAACTGATACGTGCATATATGTATGTGTACCTGTATGTATATGTGTATATATATATATATATATATATATATATATATGCATGCTACTGTACGTCTGTATACATATATGTATGTACGTATACACACATACTTATATATATATATATATATATATATATATATATATATATATGCATATATATATATGTATATATATATGTATATGTATATATATATATATATATATATATATATATATATATATATATATATATATATATATAACTATATATAAATATATATATACATATACTCCACTTGCCGATGTTGTAAGGGTTAACCCCTTCTTACAAAGATAGACGTAACTTTTCTTTCTTTTCCTCTATGTTTCCTTCTACCCCCACCCCCCATCTCTTCCTAGTCCTTCCACACCAGATCTCCTTCCTCGTCTGTTTTTTTCACCTTTCGCCTACCCCGATGCAGCCCATCGGTCCACTGTAGCATCAGTACCCTCTCTCCCCTAATTTTAAGATGGAATTGCCCGATTACGCTTTTTATAGCAGATGTGTTAGGCCCCAGTATTTTTTTTTTTTTTTGGGTTGCTGCTCCATTTCTATGGTTTCAAAATTTCTCAGTGGTATTTTTGTATTAGTATTTTTATATTAGTATTAATAATTTTGTAATAGTATTTTAGTATTTTTGTTCTTAACTTATTAACCTGTCATTATAAGATAACATTGGCTGATTACTAACTATCTATAGCAGTGGTGTTGGACCCCCTGTAAAGCCGGCTTTATCAAATTATTTCACTACAATATCGTATTTAGTATTTTTCCCTAAACTTTTCTATAGCTTATCAATACCAATGAGAAATTGGGTGATTGTAGAAATGGAGTAGTAACAAGAAATTGTTTTTATATATTTATTTCCTTATTTTTATAATGGTCTTATTTTTTTACTCCCTTTCGATTTAGCTATTCTTCCAACACCGCCCCCTCCTTTTCTCCAATACACTTTTTTCGACCTTTTATACACTATCCTTAGAATCTGCTGTATAGATTTCAATTTCAACGCTTACTGGGTTTCCCCCACTCCGTCTTTGTTCTAGTGGCAAGTTCAGTTACCGCTACCTCCCACCAAATGCCATGATCAGTATTTACAACAAATGTTTGACCAATCCTCTCGACAATTACTATCTTCCAATATATGGTAATACCCCTTGAGAAGTTCGGCTATTTATTTACCAGGGTAAACATTATTATTTAGTCCAGAAATAGCCGTCGAAACGGCTTGAGCTCTGCCGTCGGGGTCATACTTGTTCGTATTACCACTCTACTACCCTAAGTATTGAGTAGGTTGGTGCGTTATGGTCCATCTGGTTCCTTACCACAATCCCTTCGTCATATATATACATATATATATGTATGCTAAGTTAAGGAATTATAACATATATATATATATATATATATATGATATAATATAAAGACACTAGCATGTTGCGTGCATATAAATATTTAAACATATATCAGTTTTGTTCAACGAATTGTGAATCGACTTTCACTTTCATATAACATTGTTGCATAGTGTCAAATGTACATATTTATATATATATATATATATATATATATATATATATGTGTGTGTGTGTGTGTCTGTATGTGTGTGTGTGTGTGTGTGTGTGTGTGTGTGTGTGTGTGTGTGTGTGTGTGTGTGTGTGTGTGTGTGCGTGCGTTTGTGTGTGCGCGTGTGTGTGTATATGTTTGTGTTCGTGTGTATGTGTGTGTGTGTGTGTGTGTGTATGTGTGTTCTCTATGCAACATGTTGTTATATACTTTATATTAATAACATTACACTCACTTTTGCATTGCAAATCATATTTTAAAATATACCAACATGCAAATGAAAATAACTGTCCATAGAATAAACAAAAAAGTGTTAGTATTACGATATTGTATATAATGTATGAAATATCTGATAACAACACTTTGGGATGACAGCATTGATTATATTTGGTAAATGAACAATTCTCTAATAGATAATATTGTTCAATATAACACTGTTTTATGTATAGCAATATCAAATCTATCATGGCAGCAACACGATAGTAATTAATTACCAAGCAAGCAGTGAATGATTAGGCGACTAATACTGAATTTCTTCCACTTAATATTTACATCCTTCTCCACTGAAATATTTCAACTAAGCTGTTTTTTCACTGTCTAAATTTCTTCTTGGTTATATACGTTTATCTTGATAAACAAATTGAAAAGAAAAGAGTCGATTATCCTCCATCGAACAAAAGAAACAATATGTCCATTGATATCTCTATTGTTATACCTTCTGCCGGTAACAACTGTGGAAATTACGCAATCATAAATTATGTTGCTAAAATACTCAACTCACCACCCAATGCACGAATCAAAACAAAGATCATATAATCCTTAATCCAACACATTAATAAATATTCTACGTAGTTGCATCCATACAAACATCTACTACAACATATAGATATTCAATCACAGACGAATACAAACGCCACATGTCTGTGTACGTATGTGTGTGTACGTGCGTAGATGTGTATTCTTGACTGTGTGTATATGTTTGTGCATGCTTATGCTTGAATGTATGCATGTATCTGTGTGTGTGTATACATATATATATACATAAATACAAGAGAACTACCGATCTTAGCCTATCGTATTTGATCTAGGTATTTAAAATCATCTTAGAGCACACACGCAATCATACATCTATGACAAATGGAAATACTTATTCTCTAATAAGAGCATATCCTGGAAATTCGTGACTGGGAAGTAAATTAATCTGACGCCATGTAGAAAAGACACTTTCCTCTTTCAAACAGAAGAAAGTACCATTATCTTCACTTTATATTTACAATTTCTTTTTGGTCAAAAGGTTTTGACACTTTCCCACTATTGTAGTCTGGTTTTATATGACTAAAATAGCACTTTTACTCTGAATTTACTGATTGTAATTAGATGATATCATCATGCCATGTATATTACTGTTATATGTATATAATTGTTTCTACTTTAGGCACAAGGCCAGCAATTACCCAGTGCATTACTGGTACTTTATTTTATCGACCCCGTAAGGATGAAAGGCAAAGTCAACCTCGGCGGGATTTGAACTCAGATCATAAAGGGACGTAACTATGCCGGAAAGCATGGCGTCCGACCCTCTACCGATACTGCCAATCCACCGCCCTTATATGTATATAATGAATGTTGTTATTAATCGTGAACATGTGAATATATTGAAAGGATATTGTACTGTAATTGATAAACACACTCTATCGTTTGGATCTCACAAGTATGACACTTGAGCACGCTTGGCGATAATCAATGTCCGATACTAATTGGAATTATGCTGAATATGCTAGAAATTGACGAAACGTATGTGAAGATAATTTTTGATGTCGTGACACTAGATGATTATAATTCAATGTTTTCCACATAAAAGCAGCATGGCCTAATACTATATTGATGACTTCATTCAGAGGATCAATGGTGTCTATTTGAAAGAGAACAGTTTACAAAAACCAGGAGCGAAGATCATATTGGGCAATATTCACTCACTACGTGGCATATACATTCAGAATTATCGATTTTTATTGTGCGTACATTAATATCCTTACAATGAAATATCTAGCATAGTTTACAAATTTTCAGAGAAACGAAAACATGCCGAAATTACATTTGTGATATTAATATTTCAGAGGATTATATTAAGTTTACGTTTGCGTCTACAGAGAGAAGATGTTTCAGTTTCACAAGCATAGTAATCATCATAGTTAAATACGTCGTGGGGAAGTAATATTTAATTGTAATATGATGTGTAAGATGATACTTCAAACACGTATTTAGATTCCTACCAACAACTTCACGCTAGTTTGAAATTTGTTGCAAAGCCCAAATTGTATGTTAATCTTCTGTGGATATTTAGCGTAGTGTTAATCACGTTTATTAGCATATATTTCGTGTTATAAGACGTTCTCTTGTGTACGACGTAAGTGTACTTTCTAGAAATTGTATTCAGAAAAGTTATACAGAAATATCCACGAATTTAAAAATATTTCACCCATGTTAACACTATTGTTTTTACTCCATTTATATATTAACGAATTTCGGAGAGATGTGAATAGTTACATATTATAAAAATAGCTATATATTTATTATATAAGTATGTATATGTACATACATATATGTATACAGACGTACAGTAGTATGTATATATATATACATACATGCACACATATATATATATGTACGTATGGATTCATCGAACAATTCATCAGCCTAATTTGCATATCGAGTGAGTTAATCGGCCGGGGTACCGTAAACGATAAACGGAAAAAATGAAACGAAATTTCCTTTGTCAGTGTTGAACAAATGAGCAACGATGGTTGCTAGACACTGTACGGCTTAATTCGGGATGTTTGTTTACAAACACACTGAGAATTATAATAAATGTTCTGTGAATCCATACGTACATATATATATGTGTGTGCATGTATGTATATATATATACATACTACTGTACGTCTGTATACATATATGTATGTATGTATACATACTTATATTTAAGTAACAGACGTGCTAAGAGTGAGAAATGAAATTTCGTTTCATTTTTTCCGTTTATATCTTTATTACTTGCGTGTAACAAAGCAACTAACCTATTTATAGTGTTGTCAAATATCATTTATTTTTTCTCTTTTAGCACAAGGTCAACAATTTGCAGGGAAGGGGAATGTCGCTTTATTGGCATTTTATCTTAACGATGTCATAAGTATGAAAGGCAAAGTGAATCTCGGCAGTACTTAAAGACAATGTAAAGAGCCTTAGCTGAATCCAAAGTTGTCCGATACTTTATCGATAGAGATAGTGAAAAACATATTAAAAACATGCGCACACTATTAATCTGGCATGGTGCCAAGTAACAACTTCTCGTTATATTTTCTCTCGTTACTCTTAGATATGTCCCTATTATGAAATCATCTTCTCGTCTTCTAAGGAGAATGCTGCTGTAGAAAATTGGAATTTGAATTTTAAGCTGAAAATTCGAATAGGGAGATTTCTGTTTAGTGAAAATTGTGAAGAGAATAATTCTCGTTCAATAATTTAGATATTGAAACCGACATGTTACCTTTCTCATACCATTATCTATTTATGACATTTCCACAAATATTCTCACCAATATCACAATATAGAATGTGTATAAGGTTTAGATTTGGCTTTCAAAAGATGATTAAAATGTAACTGTGAGAAGCAAACGTTCACACGACTCAGGAAGAATTGAGCAAAATTACCCTTAACGATAATTACTTTTCTGTTTATTACTGTTTATAATTTCCATTGACACTTCTTACCTCATTTCACTAAGTATATATTTTCAAAATAAAATAACACCATATAATAGTATAAGGAAATACTACCATGTGTGTCGCTGACGATTTTCCAGGTGTTCGATCAAAGCAAAATTAACGGGAAGTGACTGAATATTCGTGTACATAGAATGTAATACTTAAGATGATTCAGCGTGATACAAAGAGTACCAAGGTCAGACGATGAAGTTCCAAGAATTTCAATACATTTAAGCTGTTACGGTTTTCCTTTATGTGGCAGTGTTTTATTTGTTATAATGTTATTTCTTAAAAATATGTAAACCCTTAATTTAGATATCTATGCACGTTAGAATATATGGTAAAGAATGTGTAATGAGCGTAAGAAAACGATCGCGAATACAAGCGACAGAAAAGGGGTTCCTCCGAAGGGCATTTGGAGGAACGTTACTCGATAGAGTGCGTAGCTCGGAAAGCAGAGACTCAATTCAGCTAGAGCCGCTACTTCTCCGAATTTAGAGATCACAATTCCAATACTATGGGCATGTGGTTAGAATGTCACAGGAATGAATCAATGGATAAAATTTTCGGGCAAAACCAACCAACAGGAGTAGACCCCGAGCAATATGGTTGGATGATATTCATGAGTTTGGCTGCTCTCACTTGAAGATACAGCAGAATTAGCTGGAGATGGTTGCTTCTGACAAGACCCACTGAAAGGAGTGTTTGAGGAAGCTGCCCTCACGATCATCTCCTGGAAGAAGAAGAAGAAGAATTTGGCTCGGCAGATTTGGAATCTACATAAAGAGTTGTAAAAAAGTTGCATTCATCCGAGATGATTTTAAGATGAACACATTATTTTCTACAAGGAATGAACCGGATTTCGATCTTGATTTGATATCTGTCAATGAATGTTTCTTCTTTCAAATATATGTACATTATATTTCAATTATATTTATATATCCCAACTATATTTATATGACGAGTATGGCACACATATATGAGGAAGGAGATGTCTATTTATTTTTCATCCCAATACTTTATCGACATAGCAGACAGGTAAAATTGATCACAGTGGTATTTGAAACCAGAACAGAAAGTGCCGTAACTAAACTACCCGACTTTCTAAAGATTCTGCAAGTCAAACGCGATATATATATGTAACATTAATCATATTGTTCAGTAAATCAGAATGTATTATTGGTTTTATCGTCAACACTCTTTGGCTAACTAATTGTTCTTCAATAGCTATATAATAACAGGCAACATTGCAGGAGCACTTTCTGGGAATCAAAAAGTTCAAAACGACAGCTACTGCCCAACAATACAATACTTTTATATGAACAGTGACGGTATGGAGCTAAATCACTACAATGACCCGGTAAACTATTGGGGATGGATCACATGCAATAAATCTTCAAAAATGATGAAAGGGAATGTCTCGACGAGGTTTTAACATATATGGGGAGAGCTTGAATAAGGCTAATTATTTATCCATATTACTAATAATTCTTTCATTTCGCCACCTTCTAGATATTCATACACGGAAGTTATTCATTTTTTATTGTAGAAGTAGTGCTATCATCAATGTAGCGTTAGGGTAATTTGAAAGATGTTAAATTATTGAAAAAGATCACAGAAATGTATTTAACATGTATGGCATGAATGCAAATTTAATGATATATTTAACAATGATTAAGCAAAGGTTTAATTAAAAGGACCGACACATCAATTGTAAACTACTTACATCCGATGCAACATCCAACATACTTCTTACGGTATAGAGTCTGGAACTTGACAACGAACTAAATAATAAGAACATCTCATTGTGATTTTAAGTGGAAAAGACATGATACTACTAATGGAACCGAAATGCAACATAGCTAATTGACATGTTCATACTTATAAAATGATTCGATGAAATACAACAGGGATTGATACATCCAAATGATAGTGACGTAGGTGGATATAAAACACACCAGTTTGAAATCCAATTGATCGCAAAAAGTTCTAATTATGTAAAAAATGCATTCTCCCTTAATACCGGATAGTTTTCTCTCCATGACATTTATTTTGCTATTCGATCACATTTCTAAATTATATTTCTATGGACTTCTTATGTCGAGCATATATCACCCTGGCTTTTGGCATTGTGACATAGTTTTCTGCTTCTAATAACAATCATTTAACATTTGCAATTAAAATAATCGATGCATTTTAAAACGAATATGTAGTTTTAGAATTTTGTTTTAAAGTGTTCTCTTTTGGTGTTAGAAATTACAATATAGTTTTTTTTATATATAATATATAATATATAAAATAACAGACGATATATGGAGAGGATAATAAGTTGCAATTAGAGCTATTTTCCGTATTCAACTATGTTATCATCTTTCCCTAAATATAAATGTTTTAGTTTATTTGCGAAGCATTTCTAGTGTTTCCTTTAAACGCATTTTAGAATATAATTTTCAATCCAAATACTTAAAACGATGTCTGTCAGAATGTATTCAGATATATTTTCAGAGGCTATTTTATTTAGTTTCAAAACAAAGATATATTTAAAAATTGATTAGCTTATCATGGAGATATTTAGTTTCGACAAATTTTCGAATGATAAAACCTTATTTGATTTTGATGATAATTATACTAATCTTTTTCTGTTCACAATATCTAGATGAAATTACTGTTTATTCGGAGAAGTTTATAGTGTGTAATTAACAATTAGTTATATATCTTAAATAGTAAACATGTTATATCAAGCCATATCATGTGAAATTTAATTAGTATTCATTTAATGCATTTGGGGAAAGTAAATCTAATTCTGCAAATATATAATGATTTACTTGTAACATTTAATTATATATATTTTGTATACCTATCTGTCTGTCGGTCTTCCAATAATCTCTTTCTTCCAATACCAAAGGTAATAAAAATGTCTACTTAGATAAACTTAAATGCACCCCATAAGTTTACGTAGGCAATTATTGTAATGTCTATAATTCAATGTATATTATCTCCTCATTAGACAATTTGATATATACGCCACATCAACCTTTATATAGTTAAATATATAATAATGAATATTGTTATATAAGTATGTTTGACTAAGTATACACACATACACACACATACACACACACACACACACACACACACACACACATATATATATATATATATATATATATATATATATATATATATATATATATATATATATATATATATATATATATATATATGTGTGTGTGTGCGTGTGTATATACGTACTCAAACATACTTATATAACGATATTCATTATTATATATATGAATGTGTGTGTGCATATATATAAATATATGTATGTATATATTGGTACATATGTATAACTGTAAGTATACAGACACATACTCGCTTTTATACATACTATGATATTATTTATTGTTGCATTTAACGTCATGAAGCATGGAGAAACTGAAATCATGCGTTTCCAAAATAACATTTATGACTACTCATTTTCCCCTTCCCAAATTTCACTCACAACACTTTTATTATCACGATGAATGGTATTCATTTGAAGTTGTTTTTTGCGAAGAAGAATAGAACTCAAATTCACGTGTCGTCTATACCCACACAGCTTTGAACAGCTTCATTTAGATAATTTATTAGGAATCGTGTTTAATTCTATTATAAGCGTACTATTTTGTCTATCAGAAATCTGTTAATTATTCTTTACTGGTTAAATATGTATGTACACACACACACACATATACCCCCCCCCCGCACACGCACTCGCACGCACACACACACACACACACACACACACACCCCCACACACACACACACACACACACACACACACACACACACACACACACATATCTATATATACATATATATATATATATATCAAATATACCCCCTTGCAATCTTGCAGTGAGTGAAATTAAATTAAAGCACGAATATCATTTCATATATCGTATTAGTGACATGATAATTAATCTAAACATAGACATTACCATGTTTAGACGTTAATGAGAACACTACATGACAGATAAATTGAAGGAAAATATTAGGAAGATGTAGTTATGTTGG
Organism: Eledone cirrhosa; assembly: GCA_964016885.1. Lineage (NCBI taxonomy): Eukaryota > Metazoa > Mollusca > Cephalopoda > Octopoda > Eledonidae > Eledone > Eledone cirrhosa. The sequence goes on from OZ024743.1 coordinate 39,215,252, forward strand.
ATGTATTCTCGAGTATGACGACGTGCATTGTGTCTTGCGATCTATTCAACGTCTAGCTCGTGAATTATCACGTATGCCGTTGACTATTGTTGAGGTACTCATACCATTTACTTAATTTATATGTTAAATCAGCAAGACATAATATGTGACGAGACTGGATTTTCACTGACAAGTCAATCCGATGGGTGTACATTAAATTACCGTTTACTCAGTGTCACTCAGAATGCCTGGATATCTACGATGTGAATGTTAAATACGATATGATATTTAGCAGCGATGCAGAGGCTTGGGAGCCTTATACATATACAAACTATTTTAGTTTGCATGAATACATATATTAATGGGAAACTGAAAAAAAATTATATTTACGAATAAAGTTGAATAAAACAACATTCCTTTTCCTGAAACAATGCAACACATACAAAGCAGACGTTGATATAACAGAAAGTTATAAGTTGCTGGAGAAAGGAAAAATATATTTTTTACATTCACTTAACCCTAATTTGAACATAGCACAGCGATGACTCATGCTGACAGAATGGCAGGAGAATCCCTTTGTCAATATCCACAAGATTTACGAAGGTAAAATAAGATAATAAATACAAATTTAAGAAAAAATATCAAATATCAGAGTTATGCAAGTTCCACCTATTAACAGTGAAGAATTGATTTCATTTCTTACTCATGAGCTAATCTTTCGCAGCAGAATGTACTATAAATAAATAATGATAGATACCAAAACAAGTAACCCCAAGATACATAAGATTAAGGAAGAAACAACTAAACATCTTTTTCGCAGCCCAGCTTTAGCGGAAACGGAGTATATAAAATCACAATACCGTATGGGTCCTTAATAATGAGATTAATATGCCATCATGGGGATGCAGTGAGATAGATATACTGGTAGATATATCAACATACGTACCACAATATATATATATATAAGTTAATTTTATAATTTTCTTATTTTACGACTCTCATATATATATATATATATATATATATATATATATATATATATATATATATATATATATATATATATATATATATATATATATATGTAGGAAGTGAGTTTTATTGTAGCACAATAAAGCAATGCAAATATCGGATAAGTATATATAATGTATATTAAACCATATTTAATGCTGGTCTATATTTTTGAATAAACATATTTTCCTTATTTATTCGTATTTGTTCTGTTGTATTGTTAGCGCAAAGGTAAAATGGGAAGACTTGGAATTTGGGTGTCTTATTACTTGCGCATATGTCTAGATGTGTGCTTAGTGATATCTGTCTCGTGGTTGGATCTCGTAATTGTTGGCGATGCAATGTCATTCTCTTTCTGAGTGTGAGTTTAGTTTGTCCTATATAATCTTCATTGCATCCTTTATATTTAATGGCATCAAGTAGTTTTTTTGATGAGCAAGTGAAGTGATTTTTTACAGTAAAACTTTGTCCCGATTTAAATGTATACGTGTTGCCTTCAATGAGGTGAGTGCAGGTACCACAATTAGAGCGACCACATTTTTTGACTGTTGGTTGTGGGTTTGTGGTAGGTAATGTGGCATTGGTGAGTAATGTTTTCAGTGATTTTGGTTGTCTTTTGCTTTTGATTATTTTGTGTGTTTCAAGGGCTTTTTTCATTCTTGGGTTTTGTTTTAGTAGTGGGATGTTCTTGTGAATAGTGTTGTAAGCTTCCGCATTTCTTGGGTTGTGTGTTGAGATATATGATAGAATATTGGACGTACCTTGAATTTGTTTCTGTTTTCGTAATGTATCAATGCCTATTGCCTTAGCCCTTTCTATTATATTATTTATTAGTAATGGTGGGTACTCTCTTTCGAGTAGAATTTCCTCTAATTATTGAAGTCTTTTATTTCCCGTTTCATAATTGGAGACAATTGTGCAAATTCTTCTTGCTAGGTTAAAAGGAATGTTCGTCTTCGTGTGCTTTGGATGGTTGGAGGTGAATAGTATGTATTGTTTGGAATCTGTTGGTTTGTAGTGTATGTCAGTTTCAATATGTGTGTCTTTTTTTAAGATTAAGATGTCCAGAAATGGGAGGTGATCTTGGCTGTATTCCATTGTGAATTGGATGTGGTTATTGATGCCGTTTATTAAGTTTTTGAAATCTTTCAGTTGGTCGAGTGTGTGGGACCAGAGAATGCGACAATCATCGAAGTAACGTTTCCTATTCACTGATAAATATTTGTGGAAGTTCAATCCGTATTTTGATTTGGACTGTTCATATATCTGGACTTGTAAGTATGCCATAACTAAGTTGGCATAAGTTGGAGCGGCTTTTGTACCCATCGCTGTCACCGATATTTGCTTGTATGTACTGCCATCGAAATCAAAAAAGTTGTTCTGTAAGATGAATTTTAATCCCTCGGTGATGAAACTGTTTTCTTCTTCTGCCAGGTATCTCATTGGGATATTTCTCTAGCCAGAATCCTATTGCTTCTAGTCCGTATTGGTGTAGGATCGTTGTGTAGTGATTCGCTACATCGAAAGACACAATAATAGTGTCGTTGTTGACATGTTTGGGGAGGTGTGTTTAAGAGGTCTAGATCGCCTCTTACAAGGTTTGGTATGTGTTTGAGAATTGGTTTTAGTAGTATGTCTATAAAGCTGCTCAGTCTGTGTGTTTCACATTGTGGGCCCGCTACAATTGGTCTTAACTTAAGGTCTGTGGGGGTATTGTGTGTTCACGCAGGCTGAGGTGGATTGTTTACAGGCATCGTTAATTATTTTACACTTGTTGATCTTCGGAAGTCCGTAAAGGTTGCTGGTTTTTTTTTTTTAAATGTGTTACATATCCGCGTTCCTTTTTAGTTAGGTCTTCCTGGTATCGATAAATCAGTGTGTTTAATCTGGTCATTGTTTTTGATTGCTGGTAGTTTTTAACTCTTTCATAGTAATTCGTATTTTGTAAGAGAGAGAACATAGCATTTTTATATTTTTCAGCCTCCATAATGACAACAGTAGTTCCCTTGTCCGCTTCCTTAATTATAATGTCCGTATTGTTTTTTTACTCCATGGATAATCTCCCATTCCGTTCGACTCGTGTTGTGTTTGGATTTAGGTTGCGGTTGTTCATGGTATTGTAAAGTAGCTATGTGGTCACAACATTTGTCCAGAACTCTCTTTCTACATTTTGTTGGATTGTAGCTGCTTTTATTCCGTACAATTGATTCGTCGTTATTCTCCTTGTCAAAGAATTCCTCTGTGAGACGTAATTTTCTACAGAAGTGTGAGATATCGTCATTTATCTCATTGAGGTTAGAGTATTGTGGTGTTGGTGTGAATTTCAGTTCTTTGGAGATAATGTTTACTTGTTGGGCTGAGAATTTTGTATTTGAAAGGTTGATTATTTTCGGTTTTTCAAAATCGGTTTGTGCCACTGGGTGTCGTGGGTCCTGTAGCCTTGGTCTAAAAAACGATTTTTCTGGAATGCTTTTTCAATGGTATTATTATATCTAATAATACCAGGCGATGGATTGGCAGTATCGTAGAGGGTCGGACGCCATGCTTTCCAGCATAGTTACGTCCCTTTACGATCTGAGTTCAAATCCCGCCGAGGTTGACTTTGCCTTTCATCCTTACGGGGTCGATAAAATAAAGTACCAATAATGCACTGGGTAATTGCTGGCCTTGTGCCTAAAGTAGAAACAATTATTATATCTAATGGTATTTCCTCTGTTGTTGTGTCGTCTTGTATAGAAGTTTCGGACGTATTGAGGTTCGGTTTGTTGATAGACCGGGTTGTAGATTTTGTTCCTTTGTGTGGGTTGGGATCTACGGTTTTGGAACAGGCTCTGTGTGGGCAGGGGTCTACGGTTTTGGAATAGGTTTTGTGTGGGTTGTGGTCTGCGGATCGGGTCCTGCCTTGTGTTCGGGGATCTTCGGTTTTTGTTAGTAGGCTTATAGTTTTGTCTATGGTTTCTGGGATTATCGTTATATTTGTGTTGGGGGTATGTTGGACGTTTTGTTACTTTTTTTGTTATTTGTTGTGCATGTGGTGTGTGAGTTTTAGTTTGTTTTAAAAATGGGTTACCTCTATGTTGTTCATTTTTGAAGTCCATTTCGTGACAGCCATAATTTCATTTATAAACAATCAAATTACTTTTATTAAAATTAGCCTTCGTGAGCCCATATTTTTTAAGTAAAAAGAAATTCAAACACACAGACATAAGATATATTAGATATGTCTCATTTGAAATAATACAGCCAATTTTCCACGCAAAACTTTTAGTTAGCACACCGAACACATAATTGGGAATAGAATCACTTATTTCATAATGTTTCTGGAGTGAGTTGGAATTTGGCCGGAGTATCGCTAAAAAGCATTCTCCGATATTGTATTTATATATATATATATATATATATATATATATATATATATATATAAAAATATATATATATATATATATATATATATATATATATATATATATATATATATATATATATATATGGGAACAAGTAAGACCCCGACGACTGAGCTAAAGCCGTTTCGACGGCTAGTTCTGGAACAGAATTAGCTGTCGAAACGGCTTGAGCTCAGTCGTCGGGGTCTTACTTGTTCCTATTACCCACTCTACTACCCTAAGTATTGAGTACTTTGTTGCGTTATGGTCCACCTGGTTCCTTACCACATTTCCTTCGTTATATATATATATATATATATATATATATATATATATATATATATATATATATATATAAATATATATAAATATATGTATGTATGTATGTATGTATGTATGAATGTATATATATGTATGTATGTATGTACGTATGTATGTATGTATGTATGTATGTATGTATGTATGTATGTATGTATATATATATATATATATATATATATATATATATATATATATATATATATATATATATATATATATATATACGTGTGTATGTATATATATATATATATATATATATATATATATATATTATTATTATTATTATTACAGCTGCATTTATCTTGCTTTATGTTCATACGAGTTATCACCAAGTCACAACCAGTGACCTCCAGAGACAACAAGGTCCGCCATGTTCAAGAAAGAACATACATACTCACACATGCATCTTTAGGTGTTTAGAATTGTGATGTACTTATATTGACAGAATCTTCCTCAGTATATGGTCAGTACACATTAGTAATATATTTTGTATTTCTCCTATACGCAGGTTTCCTGGGATTTGCGATAAGTAATCATTAGATCCCTTAGGTATCATCCGTAGAGCGCCTACAACCACTGGTATTGTTTTAATTCTCATTTTCCACAATTTTACAATTTCTATCTCCAGGTCCTTATACTTGCTCAATTTTTCAAATGTTTTTATAGATACATTCTGGTCTAGTGGAACGGACATATCAATTAGCAGGCATACCTTCTTTTTAAAGTTCATCAATATTACATCAGGTCTATTTGCATCTATTTTTCGGTCTGTTTGGATGCTAAAGTTCCACAAGATTGAGATGTGATCTTTTTCGAGTATGGGAGGTGGTTGATGCTCCCACCAATTCTTTTGATGGGGCAGGTCAAAATGCTAACACATTATCCAATGTATGTATTGTCCAGCTCTGTCATGCCTGTTTAGGTATTCGGTTGGAGCTATAGGACTGCACATTGAAATTATATGGTCAATGGTCTCTGGTTGTTTTTTACATACACGGCATAATGTGCTGCATCCATTTTTTATTTCGTTGGCTTGGTAATTTTTTGTTGGCAGACACCGATCTTGTGCTGATATAATCAGTCCTTCCGTCTCCGATTTCAGTCCAGAGGATGCCAACCACTGATGGGTTAACATTTTGTCAACATCAGGATTGTTAGCTCGTTCTGGGTATTTTCCATACAGAGGATTTTCTTGCCATTTGTTAGCCAGTTTCTGTAGCAGTTCTTTCTTTGCAGTTACTTTTACCTGCTTTGCTTTTTCTGTGTTTTCCATTTCAGCAGTAAATGGGACTTCTGAAATTTGTAGTCCATTACTGTATCTTTGTGCATCTTTTGTAATGGAGTATGATCTTTTGATGCTTTCGGCTTTCAAAACGAGTTTGATCATCCAATCAGGTGATTCCCTCAGATATGTAGATAATCCAATTGTTGCAGTTTTCAACGCAATGTCTAACTGGATTAACCCACGTCCTCCTTCTTTCCTAGGGAGATATATTCTATCTGTATCTGTCTTAGGGTGATGCATTCTGTGCATGGTTAAGAATTTTCGAATTTTTGTATCGAGCCTACGGATCTCTGTGCTTGACCAGTTGATGACATTGTAACTGTAGGTTACTACTGGTATGGCAAGCGTGTTTATGGCATCGATCCTATTCCTTGTATTCAATTCCGTTCTTAAGATTGCTCTTACTCTGCGGTAACATTCCTTCCTTATCCATTCCCTCATTGTCGAGTGCTTGATTCCGTCTCCTTCCAAAACACCTAGATTATTTGTAAGTTTCCTCTTGATCAAGTTCTCTTATCACATTCCCCCGATCAAGATTAATGTCTGAACTTTTCAGCAGCTTTCCTCTGGTGAACGTTGCTTTGGCGCATTTATCTAGTCCAAACTCAATGTTAATGTCATCACTGAACTGTGCCACAGTGGATAATAGCCCTTGCAATTGTTCATCATTTTTTGCAAATAGTTTCAGTCATCCATGTTGAACAAGTGATTAATGGTTTTGTCATAGACTTTATAACCATGTTTTGTTTCATTGAGCATGTTACTTAATTGAATAAGTGCGATGCAGAATAAAAGCGGTGATAAAGAGACACCCAGAAAAATTCCACAATTAATATTATCTTCTCCAGCTTCGAGAGATTTTGTTTCACTATTCAAAAGGAGTGTCGTTTTCCATGTCTTCATACTGAATGACAAAAACCTTCTGACAACGGGAGCTATTTTGAAAATCTATAAACATTTTTCAATCCAACTGTGTGGCAAACTATCGAATCCTTTTTTATAATCTATCCATGCAATTGATTGATTTTTGTGTCTATTATGACAAACTTCCAGTATCATTTTGTTAAACAAAAGCTGATCCTTACAGCCATATGAGCCTCGTTTATACCCTTTCTGCTCAATGCGAAATAGGTCATTTGTTATCAGGTGGTCATATGTATATTCAGTCAGGACTGATGTTAACCTTTTATACATGGTGGTCAAGCAAGTTATCGGTCTGTAATTTTGGGGATTGTTTGTCTCATCATTCTTCGGAAGCAGGAATGTAGTGCCGTTAACTAGCCATGATGGTATCTGTTCTGGCTCCTTAACTATTTCATTGTAAAGTTGGGCTAACAGCTCATGAGACTCTGTGAAGGCATTTATCCAAATGTTTTGTATTTCTCTTTTCCTGGGGACTCCCATTTGCTGGTTTTTCTAAGAGCCAAACGCAACTGTTCAACTGTTATATTTTCCCATATTTGTTCCTCAAATTGAGCTGTATCTTTCATTTGTCTGTCTATCCATGGAGCATGTATATTATGAACTTTTTCTTCGGCCCAGATCTTTTCCCAGAATTCTTGCACTTCCTTCTTGGGTAGTATTGATTTAGCAGTTATTGTTGACTTACCAATTTTTCTGTAGAAGTTTCTTTGGTTGCTTTTGAACATATTATTGTCCTTATGGAATCTAAATCGTTTTTCAAAGCACCTTATACGAGCAGCTTTGGCCGACACTTTTTGCTTGATTATTTCTATCAGCATGTCTATGTCACTTGTTGATTTTATACTGTACTTTCTTTTCAATTTTCTAAGTTTAGTTTGTTTAACATGTTCACCTTCTTTATAGTTTGTTAAAATGTCTCTGTCAGATCGGAGAAGGTTTATTTGGCGATTGATGTTCTCTGGCCAAGTAGATTTCTTGTGTGAATTCCTTTGTTTTTTTAATTTTCACTCCACATAAGTGAGTGGTGACTTTAGCGATGCATAATAGAGATGATTTAAATCAGTAATGTTTAGTTTGTTTGTGATAATAATATTTTTGAGAATTATGTTTGTCTTGTGTATTATATTTTGGTTCTGTTTGGAGTTCTGGATCTTAGGGAGGGTGTCTCGTCCCCCCATGTCAGATTCTTTCATTTTCATCCATTCGATCATAATTTCATCCTTCAAGTTGGCAAGTTCATTTTCATTCATTTCTTTATCATTTACGATCTCATTGTTTTCATTTTGAGTTTCATCTTGAGCATGCACTCGCTCCACGTTTTCGATCCTTTCTTTAATTTGTTCTGTTGTCAGTGATTCCGTCCCAACACTGGGATTCAAAGTGTTACATTTACCTCGTTTTCACTGACACATGTTTCATTTTCCCTTCGCTGACTTTGTGCTAATAGCTTGATCTGATCAATTTCTCTATCAGTTAGTAACTTTTGTTTACAATATTTCTTCGTATATTATCTAGTTTGTTACTGTCAATGTAGCCTCTGTTTTCGGAATGTTTCTTTTTCCAGTTGATATATGTCTGTTCTGTATTCGATGTATTTGATGGGTAGTACATGGCAGTGTAGAAAGCCTCAAGGACTTCATTATTATCTTCCCTTGACCATTTTTCTCTCTTTTTCTTTGGATTTCTTGGCGGTGAGCATGGAGGGCCAACAGTAGGAGTATTCCGGTTATGGGAGGTCTCCAGCTCCGTGGTGATGGAAAGGTTTAAACCATTTTTCGACCCAAGTCTGGTTCCTCTCTGAGGGACGCGGCCCTTTTTGACCCGGGTGACGGCCGATCCGGTATGAGATTTTATCATTAGACATTTACTTTATTTTATCGCGTTTTATCCTTATCCGCCAAGGGGTAATCATTTCGTGTTACCATTTCTAGGACGAGTGTCAACCAAGACTAAAGGGGTCGTCCTCCCCTAGAGACACGGCTATTCCCCGCCGGCCGCCACCCCGGTATTTCTTGGTCAAGGGGTTTTCTTTTTTGTTGTTTTTTAAAATTGTTATTATCATGAGTGGTTCCTTAATGTGAGCATTGCGTGACTTAAGAATGAAATTATTAATAATATAATATACTTTTTGCTGAAGTTGCCTGTTATTGTTGTTGGCTATGTCGGTGGTGGTGCTGGGGCTTTTTCTATTGTTGGTGGGGAAGGGGGGATCCAGGAGTGCCATAGTCGTTGACGTTTGGCAGGTGACCGGGTCACTAAGTCAATCTATTTATATATTTTTCTAGCCTCTCCCTTGTCTAGTGATACCGCCACCTTCCCCTTTCTGAAGTTAACAGAAGGTAATGGGGGAATAGTGGTGGTAGCAATGAAGGAGTGGTGGCGGCGGTGATGGGACAGTGGTAGCAATGATGGATGGAGTGGTGGCGCCGGTGACTATAGTGATGGCGTTGTCGTTACTGAGTTTTGTTGAATAGACTGTTGTTTGTTTGATCTGTGTATCTATGCGTTTGTCGCGTATGTTTAATATATGTGTTGACATATTTCTTAATATTGGAATTAAACATTTTGTGAAAACTTGAGACAATAATAATAGTAATTATTATTATTAAGCTATTTATTGGCAGTATCGGTAGAGGGTCGGATGCCATGCTTTCCAGCATAGGTACGTCCCTTTACGATCTGAGTTCAAATCCCGCCGAGGTTGACTTTGCATTTCATCCTTACGGGGTCGATAAAATAAAGTACCAGTAACGCACTGGGTAATTGCTGGCTTGGTGCCTAAAGTAGAAACAATTATTATTATACTGGGATTGGTGGTAGTGGTGGTGAAATTGCCGTTATCTGGCTGTTGTATTTAGTGTACACAGAGGGGTGATGGGATAGGTGGTGTATCTAGTTTGTGGTGTTGGTGAAATTGCTGTTATTTGGCTTTTCTATATACTGTAGACAGAGGGGGTTTTCTTCCATTTATAACCATTTTCTTTTTTTATTATAAAATGTATAATACAAAATTAAATATTTGAGCGATATAACAGGATATCATTGATCCAAATTTTCTGAGAGTTAAGTCTGGTGCTTTATGTATCATTTGTACTAAGAATTGTTATTTCACAATTGATTTAAATATGTTAAAAATCAAAAATTTACGGGAGGCATTTCATGACCTTTTATCCACCACGTGCGTCTTCTTCCCTTATTATTATTATTATTATTATTATTATTATTATTATTATTATTATTATTATTATTATTATTATTAATATTATTATTATTAATATTATTATTATTATTTTTATTATTATTGTTATTGTTATTCCTTGAATCTCAGTCATTGATGTTGGTTAACTGGAAAGTCCGTTGGATTGAATATCAAGCCACTACCTGCAGCCTCAGATATTCAGGACGTATCGGAGGGTTCCTGCCGTTCCAAGCAAGCATGCCTTTTGAAGCGTTCCAAAAAGCGTGAAGGGGCCGATTTTCTTTAACCATCCCTGGAAACCTTTGGAGATAGTCCCCAGTGCGCCTATGACAATCGGGATCACTTTGACTTCATGGCAGTTCCAAATCCTTTTCACCTCCCACCTTAGGTCCTGGTATCGGTTAATTTTCTCCCTCTCCTTCTCTTGCACTCTCGTGTCGAACGGGCAGGCCACATCCACAATCAGGCACGATCTTTTTTCTTTGTCCACAACCACCAGGTCAGGTCTATTGTGTTCCAGTTTTTTGTCCGTCTGTATCCTAAAATCCCACAGCACCTTCACCTGACTGTTCTCCATCACCGCCTCTGGCCTATGCTCATACCATTTCTCAGAATGTGGTAGATTGTTTACTTTGCACAGGTGCCAGTGGATCACCCTGCCCATCACATCGTGTCTCCAGCCCTTATAGTGGGTCTGGGCTAGGTGTTTACACTCGGACACAATGTGAGCCACAGTCTCCTCTCTCTCTCCACAGATCCTGCACAGTGGGCTAGCCTCCTCCTTGTAGATATGGTGCTTCAACCACTTCGTTTTGAGGGCCTGCTCCTGCGCAGCCATTAGCATTCCTTCTGTAGCCTTTTTGAGGTCTCCTCTTCTCAACCAGTTCCATGTCTGTGGATCTCTAAATTCAGTTTTCTCAAAGAAGGTACTATGAAGGGATTTTCCCTTAAGGCTGCTCTTCCTCCTTGATGTTATTTCCTCCTTGGGTATCCCCTGGCCTACTGTCCCCTCCTTCAGTACAGCTCTGAGCATTGGCTCCTTACTATAGGTCACGTATTTGTATAGGTTTTTTTTCTCCATCTGAACACAGTCCTCTATGCTGATAAGACCTCTTCCACCCTCAGATCTCCTTAGGTAGAGTCTATCGACATCACTCCTCTTGTGGAACATGTTGTAGATAGTCAATAGCTTCCTAGTCTTCCTATTATTATTATTATTATTATTATTATTATTATTATTATTACAACGGGCGGTGGATTGGCAGTATCGGTAGATGGTTGGACGCCATGCTTTGCAGTACCATTACGTCCCTTTACGGTCTGAGTTCAAATCACGCCGAGGTTAACTTTGCCTTTCATCCCTACGGTTTCGATAAAATAAAGTACCAGTAATACGCTGGATAATTGCTAGCCTTGTGCCAAAAGTAGAAACAATTATTATTATTACAACGGAAAAATGCATAAATGTGTGTAGAAAATCATAGCCAATTACACTACACATACCCAAGAAGGTAATCACCGAGAATGCCTTCATAACGATATGACAAACTACTTGTTAATTAACCAAGCTTATAGTTATGCATAGATACGTTCTTTTTCTGTATAACGTAGTTGGTATCCATGAAGTAAGACCTAAACACTAGAGTAAACAGTAAATATACAATTATACTCATAGCCTTGTAACTTATACGACGGCTATCATTGAACTGGCATACAAGAGAAAAATATTCTACTTGTAAAAAATATTTGAAAAACGACATACAATAAGTGATAATTTAATTATGTCTTACCATTATTTCATAATCTCAATTTGAAATTAACTACAATGTTAGCGATAGTTGACAATATATAGTAACCAGCAGTGAGACTGGGGACCGGCTGGGACTTAGCCCAGAAGACGTCCCCCCTCCTTCACCCCTGCTGACGTCAAGTGGCCCCAAAGCATTTGCGATGCCATCCAATGCAGCCTAGCCTCAGACAGGCTCACGCGCCAGCTCGACCAGCATCGCCTTGCCATTTTTTCGTGCGGCCTCCAAAGCTCACAGTGTTGCCCCGCTCCATGCCTTGACTTCCTTCTACACTGGCGCGCAGCTGGATAACGATATCCTGCGCATCGGCGTTTCCTTAAGGCTTGTACTCCGGATCTCCGAGCTACATAATTGTCGCTGTGGATCCTCCGTGGACTCTCTCGGCCTCCACCGGCTTTCCTGTCGCCACATTGCCGGCCGCCTTGCAGGCCATGCTGCCCTTTACGAGGTAATAATATCTGGCTTACATGCTGCAGGATTTCCCTTCCAGCTCGAGCCACTGGGGCTGGAGCAGGGGGACGGCAAAAGGCCAGACGGCATGACCAACTTCCCGTTCCACGGTGGCAAACCTCTCATCTATGATGCCACTTGCAGTGCAACCTGGTGCAGTCTGTTACTAACCCAGGTTCTGCTACACGTCGGGCTGAGGAGGCCAATCTCTCCAAGGCGCAGTCGCTCTCCGATAGGCCTTCCGTATATCTTCTTCTGATACGTCACAGAATCCTTATTTAGAAATATGTTGTTTCTTCGGTTATTGCCAGAGAGTCGGGCTCATGTTGGTTTAGTATTTCCTTGAAAGTTCGACTATCCTGCAATCCTATCTCCACTTTTGGACACAAGGGTTTCTTCCTTTGGTTCGATTGGACACACCTGCATTTTTTCTGTAGTAGTGGTTTTCCTGGCACAGAGATATTTTCGTATAGCTTTGACCTCTGCTTCTTCTGCTTCGCTCTCCAAACACAGACGTTTGTTCTTTTGTGCACTGCCCCGTTATTTCCTTTCGGTTTCAGAACATGTCTGTCACAAACTGTGGTCTACATCATTGTTTTACGTTTATAGGATATGTAATCATATATTATATTCTATGTATAATAAACATATAGGACACTCGCTATCAAAGAAAACGTATTTTGCGTCATGGAAAGTTATTGTATATTTTTTTATCTTTGAACATATTTCAGTGGTGTTGAAAATGTTAGACAGCTCTGCCAAGATGTGTTAATCTTTCGACAGAGACATTCACTAAACCAGTACTGAAATGAAAATAGACTAGAAAGTATATAAATTGTGCGTTATGAACATTTACTGGAGATTATCCTTGCATATAGCCACTGGAATCTATCGACTGGAATTGCTCATATAGTGAAGTTGGCTGGTTATAATTACTTGATAGTAGCACTATATATATATAGTAAACAGGTATGGAATTGCATATGAATGTGTGTGTGCATGTTCTTTATATGTGTGTGTATATATATATATATATATATATATATATATATATATATATATATATATATATATATATATATATATGTGTGTGTGTGTGTGTGTGTGTGTATGTATGTGTATGTGTGCGTGTGTATGGGTGTGTGTGTGTATGTGTGTATGTGTGTATGTGTGTGTGTGTGTGTGTGTGAGAGAGAGAGAAAAATTAAAATTAGAAAGAAATTCGATGTTTATGCTGTCCGAAATATCTGGTTAAACAACGTAACTTTTAACAGATTGCAATGAAATACCCCAAATCTCTAACAGGAGGTTTGTTGATTCTAATGCTGTTTGCTGAACATAATTCATGCCGTATGAGAATAAGAAATTGAATATTTAACGTGATAGATTTGTAGCACCATTTTATCATTTTCAAGAAGGCTTTGATACTGTAGATTCAAGTTGTACATGATGTTAAGGGTTACTTGATTTGATTAATGTAATATTTACGTTATTTAAGGAATTAAAAGGGGGAAGGAATGAAGTCGTAGTTTGGTACTTCAATGAATTCAATCAGTTATCCCAGTCCTTCGAATACAAAGATATCAAGAAAAGATAATTAGTATGACAATGCTTATCTAAATTCCAGATGTCTATGCTTTCCAAGAAGCTCTAATTTCTTTTGAAGACAATAATATATTACCCGGTGAGAATTTCAGCATATGATGGGCAAATGTATATATAGCCATACGTTATCCGGCAATATGGAAAGGAGAGAAGACGAAATTTCATGGCCGATATCATACACATGATATAGTTATTCGATGAAGAGAACTTGCTGCCCACAACAGTAATATTCAACTGCCTTTCCCATGGGAGATTGGAGGAATGTGAAGCAAAATGCTCTAATCATCATGTCATGAATATTCAACTATGTGTCATATAACATAGTATAAAGGCAACAAAACGCATCAATAAAATATATCAATGCGTATTAAATATATCAACAACACAATTCCAGTTACTTATTCATAATAATTTATCAGTTTGTTAGAAATTATATCTTTATTTTCCATAGTATTGCTGACCACTCGAACAACACTTCCATAGACAAATACAGTGCATTGCTTTATTAAACGTTACGTATGCTGTTAAAATGGGCAATTGATGCAGCCTCACTGTGCTCACGTGTCCTTCTAGGTCTGCTAACCAAAGTTTTCTTAATCCCTACACTAATACGTAAAAGAGAAGACCCTGCATATGTTAGTCTTAGAAGTCATGTCCAAAACTAATTTAATTATACTTCAAATGAAAGCAAACCTATTTAAATTCGAAACATAAACTTTCATTTAGAAGCTGACATCTGAGACTCCCAACTAAATTGTATTTAGTAAGACAATACACCATAGAGAAAGGAAGGGAATAATTGAAGAAATTTATTTTACAGAATGGTCTGTGTAATAATATATGCAAAACATATTGCCAGTAATTAGAAGATTGTTCTTAATAATATATCTATTCCTGTCACAAACTTTCGTCGTTGAGATACATTAAATTGGAGATTAAGTGAATTGCAGATCCCTGATAGCAAAACCATAGGTCACTTGATAAATACATTATTAAATGCCATATACATAAGATATAGCTAATTATTCTCTGTGCAATGTAGTCCCAAGCAAATGTAAATTCCTTTGAAGATAGCCTCAAACAACTCTGGAAGTTACTAACGAGCGACGAAACTTCTATTAATTTTAATATATTATACTAATAAACGAAACAAATTGTTCAATGTATCTAGAATAGGTAATATATATATATATACACACACACACATGCCCACACACACGTACACACACACACACACACACACATATATATATATAAACACGTAGAGTAAATATTTTTTATAGAACAGAGTAAAGTTTAAGGAAAGAGTCGCTGCTTTTACCCTTAACGGTTAAGAGTGAAAGCAGCGATTTTCGCTTAAATTTAATCTGTTCTTATAATATATACATACATAAATATATTTAGCGCTTAGGTTAGCGCTTGAAGTAGCATGAATAGGGTAATGACGTTTTGGACGCTAGTCTTTTATCAGAAGAAAGAATGAGGGTTGTAATTGGAAAAATGTATTTAAATATACATTTACGCATCTGTGTGTGTTTATGCTTATATATATATATATATATATATATATATATATATATATATATATAATTGAATAAACAAGAGAGATGAACACTTATATAAACATACATGTGTTCAAATCGTAAAGACCAAGTTTGCTAGGGTGAAAAAGTACCAACTACAGCAATATGGTTTGTCAGACTTAATTTTTAATAATAAATTAAGAAAAATAACAGACTTATATTGGGCAATCGCCTGGTCGCAACTAGACAGTTTGGGAGACTGTTCGCAACATCTTATTAAGTAAAGTCCACTCTTTTCTCTGCTCTTCAGTAGTTGTTGAGAAACTAGTGATCCTTCCACTTCTAAAAATATTATTGACTGAATTGCTTACGATTCGAACACATGTATGTTTATATTAGTGTTCATTCAATTATATTGTACGGTTCTTAGAGCTATTTAATTGTAAGAGACTACACTGTGTTTCAAATTCACTATATGTTTGTCGGCTCCATCATGTAGTGCTAATTTTAATGTCCTGTTAGCCAGGCTGCTACTTTTAGTGGAATGGTATTTCGAGACATGCTGGTTTCCGAAGACACAAGTGATAATTCTTATCGCACGCAATTCAGTCTATAATATTTTTAGAAGTGGAAGGATCACTAATTCCTCAACAACTACTGAAGAGCAGAGAAAGGAGTGGAGTTTAATTAATAAGATGTTGCGTAACAGTCTCTAAAACTGTTTAGTTGATACCAGGCGATTTCCCAATATATGTCAGTTATGTTTCTTAATGTAATATTTAAATTAAGTCTGACAAACCATATTGCTGTATTTAGTATTTTTTCACCCTAGCAAACGTGGTCCTTACGATACGAAAACGTATGTTTCTATTAGTTTTCATCTCTCTTGTTTATTCAATTATATTGTACGGCTCGGAAAAACTTTTATCTTAGAGTTATTTAATTGAAAGAGACTACTCTGTGTTTCTAACTCACTGTATATATATATATATATATATGTATATATATATGTATATATTTAAATAAACATGCATATATTTGTAGAAATGTTTAATGTTTTTTTTCGTTATATTGTCTGTAAATTGACCGCTAATGGCAGGAATAGAAATTGGTAGTAAATAAGGATCTGGGCGTGATTTTTTACTAATATGACATCCAAGATGGTGGTCAGGGAATTTTTCTTCGGAAACGGAATTGATGGTGGGTGACTAAGTGGGGTCTTTTTACTGCTCCTTCTAGTACGATGACTCGGCGACAGATACTATTGCTGGTTTATACATTCATACAATTTCTTTATATGTATATCTCTCTGCCTCCTGTTTTCACACACACACTCCTGTTTTCTCTCTCACTGCCTCTCTCTCTTCTCTCTCTCTCATATATATATATATATATATAAATAAATTCATATATACTCGCACGCATTCACAAATACAAGTATATATATATATATATATATATATATATATATATATATATACTCACAAACACAGGTATATATATATATATATATATATATATATATATATATATATATATATATATATATATATATATATATATATATATACAATTTCAGGTTATCAATAATGTAGTGATAATATATCGTTACGTTAGAGATGAACAGCGTACGTGTAGGTTTGCTCAACCAGTATAAATTATATTCCGGAGAAAATGTAGAAAAGATGAATATAAAATGAAAATGCTTTTTTAAAAGAAAAGGAATTTATTAGGTATTGACATATGTTTCTGTAACAGACGGAATACCTATGTATCACTGCTTACGTAATCTTATAATGTTAGCAAATATTCGATAGCAAATGTATAATCAGTTGTCACTTCTTCAGAGATTTTGGATAAATTGGTTAAAATCATGTAACAACACTCGCAGACAAGGCTTGGTAGCTGCGTGAAAATAACCAACAATTTAACCTAAAATGGGATATAATAGCGGCTGCCCCTCTATATTCCCACGGACAGGAATTTACTAAATTATGTAATATAGAATTATGTTGTATTATGAAATCCAAAAACATTTTATTAAATAACAGAATAGAGCGATCGTTATACTGCAACAATCGCTTAAAATCTACATTTTCATATTACAAATACTACCAGGATTGAACGCCCGTCTCCATCCCCGTTTGATTGTCAAAATACATATTAACATTCTCTATTAGTCTTAATTCTATCAACTCTTCTATTATTTACCATTTAATATAAACTGCTATAGATAAAATGAGATTTCTTAATTCAATTCCCTAATGCATATACCAGCTGGCTACTAGCATTGGTGTTATTCAGTAGAAGTCGAAATCTCCCCCTTCCTCAATTGACACTTTATAATTAATACTACTACACCAAATGACCAGCCCTGTCCATTGTTCAATTGGTCAAGTATAGATTAAAATAGGCACTCCAAAAAATTCTAATTTAAATAAAATAAACTATTTACTCATAGTATTCTCATTATAAACCCTTTATATACTTGTTTAGCAGTAAAATGGAATTACCATCTGTCATATACTATCCCCTCTTTTCTTTCCCTATTACAACTAATATAAATACTTCAATTTTTCTGATTTTATCCAATTTATCCAAAATCTCTGAAGAAGTGACAACTGATTATACATTTGCTATCGAATACTTGCTAACAGTATATGATTACGTAAGCAGCGATACATATGTATTCCGTCTGTTACAGAAACATATCTCAATACCTAATAAATTCCTTTTTTTTTTTAAAAAGCACTTTCATTTTATATTCATATTCTCTCTCTCTCTCTCTCTCTCTCTCTCTATATATATATATATATATATATATATATATATATATATATATATTCACAAACACAGGTATATATATATATATATATATATATATATATATATATATATATATACACCTGTGTCTGTGAGTACATGTATATGAGGATGAAATGTTGTCCTTTGTTGACCACTAATAGCAGTGAATAAATTTGGTAATAATTACGGTCTTTCCTATGTTTTCAACTAATCTCACGTCCGATGCGGTCGCAATCTACTTTTCCCCGAAATGTTGTGGGTTTGCTGCGAGGTGGAGATCCCCCGCATTTTCCCTCCCTCGGAAATTTCTCCAATGGCAATACTTTTCTTTTTTATGTTTTTTGTTTAATATCGCCCAATCAGACATCGGACTCACTGAGCAATGACACACCATTTTCTGAAGACGGGGGCAGTGAGGGACGAGGACCCTCGGAGTTACATATAAACACATCTCCGCCGCTTAAAATGTACCATCCAATCATGACAGGGCACAAATTGAATACACTTCGTATTTGTGAAATATAGGTGCGAAACCACGCGTTACGGAAAGAGGTATCTCACCATATCAAGCGCTTAGTTGTCTGAGATGATAAAGCCTGAGACCTTGCTTCCAATCCAATCCTTGTCCACACACATTTGTATTTCCTACTCTAATTGTAAACATGTCCGAAGTAAGAAAGGGAACGATAGAAGTGACCCACTTTGTTTCCGAGATGTTCAATTCAGCCGGTCTTCTTGTTTGTTGCATTAGAATTTACAAAGAGATTTTGTAAGTTTCTATTT
>OZ024743.1:39239327-39266827 GCA_964016885.1 Eledone cirrhosa
ATATATATATATATATATATATGAAGTATTTCCGTATAAAGGGTAAAGGAAGGAAGTGTGCTCTATGTATAGTACAGAGCTCTTTAATTATATAAATAACAACACAATACAATTATTCCATTTACCAAAGCTTTCACGCTGACAGGCGACCTTAATAAAGACGTCTGAAATCGTTCATCAGAAAGTAAAGTTTAATTAGATTTTCCCTTCTGATGAACGAGGCAGAGGTCTCTATTGAGGGCGCCTATCTACGTGAAACCTTTGGTAAATTGAATAATTGTATTGTGTTTTTTATTACATAGATACATAATAATAATAATAATAATAATAATAATGATTTCTTTATTAACCACAAGGGTTTACATAAAGTAGACATTAAGGATAGTGCAGAACAATACAGAACGGTACAAATGGGCATTTCTGCGTGTAAAAAACAAAAACAGAGGATGTAACAAAAAATAACAATGAAAAATTCCCCAATAGGGGGGAGACTTCCGAGGGACATTGGTGGGGAAAGCACATTAAAAGGCCACAGTAACCCTGACAACCAGGGCAAGTGCCCTCGCCCAGATTTCCACCATCGAAGCTATCCCGGATGTGATAGACTTCGATAACGGCACTCAACTGCCCATAAGTGTTGAGGGCAAACGCCCGAAATGCTTTCGTTGTGGATCGAAGACTCACCTCAGGGCCTTCTGCAACGAGAAGACCTTGAGAAAGGAGAACACCTCCCTCCTTCCGACACCGGCTCCACGGCTACCAGCAACAGGACAAGCGGCAACCAGGAACGATAGGTCCGTGGCACCCATACCCACGCCACGGAATTCAGGAGCAGCAGCAGCAGTGGAAGTATTAATAACAACAACAGTAATACCAAATGCAGCCGCAAAAGAGACTCCACTGCAAACATCACCAACAAAAACAAGTGAAAGAGTGGAGCTGGTACCCCTCCCCGACCGCACAGATCAGACATGGAGTGTGAGGTGGGAGAGGGATGGCAAAAAGTCGCAAGAAGGGACAAACTCAGAAGCAGCGCATCGTCGCCTTCGAAAAGGGAGGAAAGAAATGAAAAAAGGCTAAAGGCTACTGCAGCAACACCACCAACACCATCACCACCCACACTAGCACCAACATCATCCCCGGCGATAACCCCACCGCCAACAACAACAACAGGTTCAACACCACCACCACAAGCACCAACATCGCAAACACAACAACAAAACACACACACCCAACAACAACGACAAGAAAATAGCTGAACCACACCCCACCCCCAGAAAAAACAAACGCACGGCAATAAATACACACAACAAGAAACTAATGACTTACATAATTGAACACACAGACATTTCACAGCACGACTACATAATAACAGCGCCAATCAAAACGCCAACGAACATAAGACTGGTGAAAATAGCACCGAAACAATACACAAACATTAAAACGAAATTCCCTAACGCAGTTGGCGATTTCAGAGACCTAGGAGGGACTCTCAACCAGAGAGTATATTCGGACATACTCATCGAAGAGCCGATGACCAGCCGAAGGGACGATTCAACGGTCCCTTCACCAGACGATCAAGTGAAAAGGGATGGAGAAACCATTCTTCCTCTACGAAAAGTACGGTAAGTGGTCTTTCCAATCGTTTCCACTCCATTTCAACATGCCCTCACTCAGAATAGGCAGCATAACTGCGCGTGGATAGGGGTCGTCATGGAAGCAGGGCCACCTGCTCAACGACCTCAGGTAACTAAAAATAGATGTAGTGGCCATCAGCGAGACCAGAATCTCCGAAGCACGGGCCTTCGCACCGATCTTCGGCGGCTACGATATGTACGCATCTCCCAGCCGTTCGGGATCGGGGGGAGGAGTTTCTGTGCTTTTTCGGAGAGGTTTGGATCTTTACGTACAGATGCCAGACTTGTTCGGAGGCCTCTTGGCGGACAACTACTACAACTGGCAACAGAACGGGAAAATTCGCAGCTCTGTGAGACGAGGAGCGGTGGCACTGCTGAGAAAGGATCCGAACAAGGGGGATAACATAGATACTTTCAGGCCCATAACTCTGCTAAACACAGAGTTCAAGATTTTGGCAAGTGTGCTGGGAAAGAGGTTGGCGCTTGTCGTTGGTGGTCTGATGGGAGAGGCGCAGACATGTGCCATTCTCGACAGATCCATCCACGACAACCTCCACCTCATGCGATACATCGTAGAGAGTGTAGCTAGGGAACCTGGCACGTGTGGGTACTTGATCAATTCAGATCAGTTAAAAGATTTCGATAGGGTCGACCATCGTTACCTAGCGTCAGTCCTGAGGGCGGCTGGCTTTGGGCCCGTCTTCAGAGGCTGGATCGCTACCATGCACAGCGACATCTGCTCTGTGGTGAGAGTGAACGGTCACCTTTCGGAACCGTTCAACATCATGTGCTCGGTCCGCAAAGGATGTCCCCTAGGGTCCCTCTTTTACGTATTGACTCTCGAGCCCTTACTGCACACACTGGAGACGTTGAGGGGCGTCCTGCGCGTACTAGAATGCGGAAGATCCGTGTCAGCATATGCGGACGATATGACCGTAGTGGTGTCGAACGCCAAACACATCGAGGCGATCGGCACTACACTAAGAGAATACGAAGCGGTGACAGGAGCAATGATCAACCAGGAAAAGTCAGTGGGCCTCAGCTCGGCACCTAGAGAGGCAGGTCCATGCCGTCCAACAGCGTCGTTGGACGCTGGACGGACGGACCGGTTAAATTGCTAGGTGTCTGGTTCGGTCCGGACCTCCAGACGGACAAAAACTGGGACGAGGTGACGAGCAGGGTGGCTTCTCTCACCCAGAAATGGGCCGAGAGGAAGCTATCCCTGAAAGGTCGAGTGGAGGTGGCTAACGCGTACATCGCGTCTGTAATCTGCTACGGCCTGACCGTCGTACCTTGTCCTAAGCCCTGTCTGACTGCGCTGGAGCGTTTGCTCTTTCGCTTTTTGTGGAAGGGACGCGCTCCGATGGTCAGGCGGTCCATCTGCTGTCAACACCCGCTAAGTGGAAGGCTGGGTATGCCGTGGCTGATGATGCGCAGACACGCGCTCAGGCTACGACATCTCCACCTCTTCCTCGACGGTGATTAGGTGTGGTCGCCGTTTGCTAGACGCGTATTTCCTTGAAGGAGCTGCAGTCCTGGGTCAAGCGAAGACGGATAGGGAGCGCCTGGAGATTGGAATGTCTTCAGGCGATCACAGCCCTCGGCCAACCGGGCAATGGGTAGAAACTCCAACTCGGCGTTCTATAGAGGATTAGTGGAGGGTAAGAGCGACGACGTACTTGGGGAAACTCTAGGCGTCAACGAAAATCAACTAGCCAATCTCTTCGGAAGAACTTTCGGGCCAGGGCCTATGGACAATTTCCAGAAATCTCTGGCCTGGCAGTGCTACCGAGGAGCTTTGACAGTTCGGGAAAAACTCTACAGGCATGGAGGTGCCGTCAGCCGAGCATGTCCGACGAAACCCTCCTGCACGCACTCGTCCAGTGTCCGAAAATTACTGACTTGTGGGTTTATGTCGAACAACTGCTGTCGCGTGTAGGAAGGATACGGCTATCATCTGAGTCCATCGTGAGGATTGTCCCGCCTTCTTCCTTTAGCCGGGAAGGGCAGGCAGTTTTTATCTGTCTGGTGGCGATGGCGAAAGAGATAGTATGGTGGACACGTTTGAAAGGGCTGAAGACGAGCAATTACCTCTTCGGTGATGCCCTGATTGACTTTTTCAAATTTCATTTGAAAAGGAAAATCAGAGTAGATAGGGAAGTGCTCTCTTCCCAGCATTTTGTTGAAAGATGGGTGAGAGAAGCAAGAATGGCCCGTGTGAATGGGCCTACTCTGAGTATGTGTCTGTAAATTAAAGGTGGAAAACTGGGAGAGGGCACTTACACTGGTGGTCAGGGTCACTGTGGCCTTTTAATGGGGTTTCTCCACCAATGTCCCTCGGAAGTCTCCCCCTATTGGAGAATTTTTCATTGTTATTTTTTATTATATCCTCTGTTTTTTTTACACGCAGAAATGCCCATTTGTACGTCCTGTATTGCCCTGTACTGTCCTTAATGTCTACTTTATGTAAACCGTTGTGTTTAATAAAGAAAGCATTATTATTATTATTATTATTATTGAATGCCATGGTTGACGGAGGCCCTGCTCTGTAAGGTATTGTAAATTTTGACCGCTATAACAATTGTAAATTGTTTAAAACTTTAACCAAACTGTAGACAAAAACAGCCTCCTCTTCGCGAGTGGGGTCTTTCTGCCCGTTATTTGGCCCTTCGGGATTAAATAACCGCTTATTGGGGTTCTGTGCCCAATATTTATTTTAAACTAAAAAAAAACATGGCTACGAAAATAATTTTCACGAGTCACTCCCACTCATTACGTCTTCTTCTTCCTCAATCGTCACTACAGCAGAGAGAAGATTGTCTCTCTCCCTCCCTTCTCTAAATGTGTCTCTCTCCCTCCCTTCTCTTTCGCAAGCGACGCCAGTAAAGCAAAACAGTTTCCAAAATCATGTGCAAATCATGGAACATTTCTCCACGACGACGACAACGACGATAAAGGTGTTCGGTAAATACGAAAACCCATTTCATTCGTCTGACGTCATGAATAATAGCAGTAGCAGCCGTAATAACAGCAGCAGCAGCAACAACAACAACCACAGCAACAGCGGTGGCGGCAGTAGTCGTAGTACCTGCAGCAACAACAAAATTAACAGCAGCTCTGACGACAACAACAACAACAACAACAGCAGCAGCAAAGAAAAACCAATCTCTTTGCAGGTATCGCAAAGAACCTGGAAACCATCGTCATAAAAAATGAGGAATTACAGGAAGCAAAGTAGATGGTGACGAAAACCGGACACCGAACAATCTGCAAGGCAGCCAAAAAATGTTTTGAATCCCAACAGCACTGTACCGTCACGCACCGTAAAGTAAGTACAAAATCCCGTAGCATTGAAAGAGCCACAGAGGCTCAAATACAAAAAGCCTTAGGGTCTGTGTGGCAGCGGAAAACGCATATCACCCGAGGCAAGAAATATGCCACCGTAGACGTGCTTTTTGCCACACCCCAGGAGGCAAAAGCTCAATCCTTAGTGACCCTAAGGAGCGAGGAAATGGTGTTGGTGCCCTCCTACAGCGGGCAAAAAATTGTGAGGGTCAAACTGACCCACGCCCCCCCGGGATGGCCCCTTCTTGGCTGGCTGCGTCTGTCATCGTCGGAATCGAGGACAAAACAACTGTACTGCAAGTACAGAAACAAGTAAGAGAAGATGGGTCGGCACTTCCCTCTCTACTCTGATTTTCCTTTTCAAATTTGAAAAAGTCAATCAGGGCATGTCCGAAGAGGTAAGTGCTCGTCTTCAGCCCTTTCAAACGTGTCCACCATACTATCTCTTTCGCCATGGCCACCAGACAGATAAAAACTGCCTGCCCTTCCCGGCTAAAGGAAGAGGGCGGGACAATCCTCACGATGGACTCAGCTGATAGCTGGATCCGTCCTACACGTGACAGCAGGTGTTCGATATAAACCCACATGTCAGCATTGTTCGGACACTGGACGAGTGCGTGCAGGAGGGTTTCGTCGCCCTACGCGCATCTCGGACATACCCGGCTGACGGCACCTCCATGCCTGTAGAGTTTATCCCGAACTGGCAAAGCTCCTCGGTAGCACTGCCAGACCAAGGATTTCTGAAAGTTGTCCATAGGCCCCTGCCCGAAAGTCCTTCCGAAGAGATTGGCTAGTTGATTTTCGTCGACCTCTAGAGTTTCTCCAAGTACGTCGTCGTTCTTACCCTCCACTAATCATCTATAGAAAGCCAAGGTGGAGTTTCCACCGATCACATTGACCGATTGGTCGAGGGCTGTGAGCGCCTGAAGACATTCCAATCTCCAGACACTCCCTCTCGGTCTTCACTTGACCCAGGACTGCAGCTCCGTCAAGGATACGGGCTAGGGAAAGACGTGTCTAGCAAACAGCGACCACACCTGATCACCGTCGAGGAAGAGGTGGAGATGTCGTAGCCTGAGCGCGTGTCTGCGCATCATCAGCCACGGCATGCCCAGCCATCCACGTAGCGGGAGTTGACAGCAGATGGACCGCCTGACCATCGGAGAGGGTCACTTCCACACTCAGGCGGGGCTTAGGACAAGGTACGACGGTCAGGCGGTAGTAGATGACGGACGCGATGTACAAGTTAGCCACATCCGCTCGACCTTTCAGGGATAGCTTCCTCTCCGCCCATTTCTGGGTGAGAGAAGCCACCCTGCTCGTCACCTCGTCCCAGTTTTTGTCCGTCTAAAGGTCTGGACCGAACCAGACCCCTAGAAATTTAACCGGTCCGTCCGTCCAGCCCGACGACGCTGTTGGACGGCATGGACCTGTCTCTCCAGGTGCCGAGCTGCAGGCCCACTGACTTTTCCTGGTTGATCATTGCTCCCGTCACCGCTTCGTATTCTCTTAGTGTAGTGCCGATCGCCTCGATGTGTTTGGCGTTCGACACCACTACGGTGACATCGTCCGCGTATGCTGACACGGATCTTCCGCATCCTACTTCGCGCGGGACCCACCTCACCGTCTCCAGTTTGTGCAGTAATGGCTCGAGAGTCAATACAAACAAGAGGGACGACAGGGGACATCCTTGGCGGACCGAGTGCATGATGTTGAACGGTTCCGAAAGGTGACCGTTTACTCTCACCACAGAGCAGATGTCGCTGTGCATGGCAGCAATCCAGCCTCTGAAGACGGGCACAAAGCCAGCCGCCCTCAGGACTGCCGCTAGTCAACGATGGTCGACCCTATCGAAAGCTTTCGACTGATCTAAATTGATCATGGATCTGTCGGGAATGGCGCATGTCTGCGCCTCTCCCACCAGACCACCAACGACAAGCGCCAACCTCTTTTCTAGCACCTTGGCCAAAATCTTGAACTCTGTGTTTATCAGAGTTATGGGCCTGAAAGTATCTAAGTTATCCCCCTTGTTCGGATCCTTTTTCAGAAATGCCACAGTTCCTCGGCTCACGGAGCTGGGAAATCTCCCGTTCTGTTGCCAGTTGCAGTAAACATCCACCCAGAGGCCTATGAACAAGTCTGGCATCTGTACGTAAAGTTCATAGGGCAGACCATCCAAACCAGGCGATTTACCCCCTGTGCAGCCATCATTGCCTGCCATACTTCATCGGCTGTTATCGGCTTTTCGCAAAACTCCGCCTCAGTGGCCGAGAGCCGCGGCAGTCCGTCGAAGTGGACACTAAAGTCCATCCCTCGATCCGGCCCGCCGCTTCCCCCGAACATCTGTGCGAAGTGTCGCTGAAAAGCTTCACACATTTGCCCGGGATCAAGTAGCATGCACCCGTCGTGGTCCACCAAAGACCGTATCGTGGCTGTGTTGCCACGACGCGCCTCCGCTACTCGGGCCGATTGTACGGCTTTCGTCCCCTCGTGTCTGAGAGCACGCAGCCTAGCTCTGACAACGCAGCCTGCGTGCTTTGCATTGAAGAATTGTTAAGGGCCAATTTCGCCGCAAGTACGTCGGTCGCGATCCCTTTGCTAAGCGCCTCGTATAATTTTCCTACTAATTCTCCCTCTGCCCTATTTTTCTCTATTGCTAAAGCCTTACTAAACCTAATGGACACTATTCTAATTGCTCTTTTCAGAGCAAACCACCATTTGTTGTTGACTATGACCCCCGTCAACGCTCGCTTAACTAGTTCGCTAATCCGGTCTCTGTAGGCCTTGCGCGCTGGTAAGGACGCGTTTAGCTTCCAGTAGCCGGGTCCTCGTCTATGAAGCCTATCTAAGTCAAGCACACAGATCACGAATTTGTGGTCCGTGTAGTTGACTATCGTGAATTGTCGACAGACTATGCTAGACCTATCTATTTCCCTACAAAATACTCTATCTAGATATATGGATGACCCTATGCGATTTGTCCAAGTCTAGATTGGCACATTGGGGAAAACCAATCGGTACCTGTCAGACAGTTCAAAACGCCTGATCATGTTGGTGAGACTCTTGAACCCTCTTCCCTTATCCATTAATCCCACACAGTCCCAGCGTGCATCTAAGATCCCGTTCCAGTCGCCCACTAACACTAAAGAGCGGGACGTTCCAAGAACGGTCTCCAGACGCCGGAAGAAATAAGGCCGCCCTGCTCCTACGGGGCATAGACGGCCACTAACCTGAAAGCTTGCCCGTCTCCGCTTGTCACATCCAGCACCACCAACTTACCTTCTGGGTCCAGGAAGATGGCCCCCTATGGCAAGATCCAAACCTCTCCGAAAAAGCACAGCAAGTCCTCCCCCCGATCCCGGGCGGTTGGGAGATACGTAAACATCGTAGCCGCCGAATATCGGTGCGAAAGCCCGTGCTTCGGAGATTCTGGTCTCGCTGATGGCCACTACATCTATGTTTAGTGACCTGATGTCGTTGAGCAGGTGGCCCTGCTTCCATGATGACCCCAAGCCACGCCCATTTATGCTGCCTATTCTGAGTGAGGTCATGTTGAAATTGAGTGGGAAAGATGAGAAAGACTATTTTACCTTACTTCTCGTAGAGGAAGAAGGGTTTCTCCATCATTTTCACTGCTTGTGGCCTCCTCAGGAAGGATGTCCTTGTAAATTCTCATGGAGAGTGCTTGTCGGAAGCCTCCGATATCTTTGGGAAATTTTGTTTTAGTGTCATGTACGTTTTCTGTGTGATGTGAGTGATTTGAATGTGTGGAGGTGGTGTGAACTTTTGGGTTGTTGTGTAGTCTTTTTCTGTGATGCTGGTGTTGTGTTGGATGTAGTGTAATAATGTAGTGTAATAATTTAATGCTGTGTAGTGTGTATCGTTTTGGTTGTTTGTTTTGTTTGCGTTTGTTGTGGGTTTGTTTATGTGTCCCTTTTTGGTGACTTTTGTGGTGTAGGTAATGGTGGTGTTGGGGTTAATGATGGTGATGGTATTGGTGTTTGGGGTGATCGGGTTGGTGATGCTGGTGTGGATGGTGGCATATCTGTCCTAACATTTTTATTTGATAGTTTATTTGTTTCCCCTCTGTATTTTGTTTTTGGAGGGGGAAGGAAGAGAATTTTTTCTTTTTGGGTTTCTTTTTTTCTTTTTTTTTGATACCGTTTCCCACTCTTCGTCGTCACAATCTGTCTCTAGTTGTGATAGGCCGGGGAGTGGAAAATCCTCCAAAGGCGTTAGTTTTGGTTGTGGTGTGGTGGATGGTGTAGGCGCTGGTGCTAGTTCTGGCGCGTTGGGTGGTGGTGGTGTTGTTTTGCTACTGTTGTTGGGGTTGTTGATGTTACAGTTGCTTCTGTTGTTGCTGCTACAGTTGTTGCTGCCATCTCTGCTGCTAGAGGTGTTGATGGTTGAGTCACTGGGGTGGGTAGGAGAGGTTGCCTCAACCTTTTAGCCTGAGGGCAGAAAGCCCTTTGGTGGGTACCTTCACCACAAACAACACACATAGGCCTTCTGCCCTCGACAATTACGGTGAGGTGGCTGCCGTCAATGATGTCTATTACCTCTGGGATCTCCTCAATGCTTTTTTGGTCCGCTTGGACCAGGAGCACCATTCCAGATCCGGACCAGTTCTCCTGCTTTTCTTTCGCTATTTCGATTATCTTGGTGTTGGCTTCGATGCCGGTGAGGACGGCAGCTATTAGCCAGGGAATTTCGATTGCCGGTGGAACGTGGGTGACCCTGATCTTTACGAGTCTCTGGCCACAATAGCTTGGGACGAGTGTTAAGTCGTCACTTCTTAATGGGGCCATGGAATGTTCTCTAGCCTCCTGTAGTGTTTCAAAGAAAACGTCCACTGTTCCATACTTCTGCCCACGTCTGTTGTGGGGTTTTTTTGCCCACACATGTCCCAAACCTTTTTGGATTTGGAACTGGGATTTTGAACTTGGATTTGGAACTTTGGATTTGGAACTCGGCGCGATTTTATATTAATTGTTCGATAAGACACGGTGCATAGGTGCCGATGCTCCATTTTATTAGGTGTGTGTGGGGTTGTGGTTGGGGAGGGTGTGTGTGTGTGGTGTGTATGTGTGTGTGTGTGTGTGGGGGGGGGGGTGACCCTGTTCCCATCTTTCCTTACCATGTTTTTGGCTTTTTCTAATTCCTCCTGAGTTACCTGGAATGCTTCGAACTGTTTTGCTACTCTGGCAAAACTCAGAGTGGTTTTCTTAATGTCATTGTTGCTGTTGTTGTTATCGTTATTTGTGTTATTATTAATTTTAGTTTCAGTTGTGGTGGTGGTGGCGTCAGTGGTGTTCGGTGTGAAAGAGTTCATTTTGGTTGAAATCATTTCGACATCACGAATTAATTTATTTTTCTCTTTTGTTTCTGTTGTCGCGGTGGTGGTGGGGTGGTTGTTGTCGCGGCGGTGGTGGGGGTGGTTGTTGTCGCGGTGGGGGTGGGGCTGGCTGTTGTCGCGGTGGTGGTGGGGGTGGTTGTTGCCGCGGTGGTGGTGGTGGTGGCGGCTTTAACCCCTGCAGTCATTGGTAATGGCGGGAAATGAATGTCTGCCTGAGACAAATTTAAAATATTGCTACTGCTTATATTTTTTTTAGTGTTGGCAAACGTAGTAATATTTATAATGGTGGTATCGGTGTGAGGTGTTAGATTGTGAGAAAGGAGTGATTCTGAGACATCCATGATTTTTCAAAGAAAAATGTTTGTTTGATAATTATAAAAAGTTTAAATTTTGGGCTCATGGCCCCAATATTTTTTAGTGTCCTTTTCAGAAATCATTGTATGTGCACTTATATACAGTTAACAATAAAAATGTTCCATAAATGGCAATTTTAAATAACTGAAAATAACAAACTTTTGCGGAGCTCACGATGATACGATTTACTACATAGGTCGCCAATAATAATAATAATAATAATGATAATAATAATGATAATAATAATAATAATCTTAAGCTCTTCGGGAAAAGTGAGAAGGAGTTGGATGTGCTTGTTGACACTGTCCGTATTTTCAGCAGTGATATATGTATGCAGTTTGGTAAATGTGGAGTCATTGTGATGAAGAGGGGTAGGTTGAGCAGAAGTAACGGGATCCAGATACCAACAGGTGAGATGATAAAGGAAATTGACTCTGAGGAAGGATACAAGTATTTGGGCGTTCTGGAGGCTGATGGCATAAAGAACAAAAAAATGAAGGAATTGTTAAGAACTGAATATATTCGGAGAGTAAGGAGCGTATTGAAGTCACATCTGAACAGCAGAAATGCCATAAGCGCAGTAAATTCCCGGGCTGTGTCTATTATTAGGTACAGTGCGGGAATTCTGAGATGGAATGTTGCTGAACAAAAAGAAATGGATAGGAAGACTAGGAAGCTATTGACTATCTGCAACATGTTCCACAAGAGGAGTGATGTCGATAGACTCTACCTAAGGAGATCTGAGGGTGGAAGAGGTCTTATCAGCATAGAGGACTGTGTTCAGATGGAGAAAAACAACCTATACAAATACGTGACCTATAGTAAGGAGCCAATGCTCAGAACTGTACTGAAGGAGGGGACAGTAGGCCAGGGGATGTCCAAGGAGGAAATACCATCAAGGAGGAAGAGCAGCCTTAAGGGAAAATCCCTTCATAGTACCTTCTTTGAGAAAACTGAATTTAGAGATCCACAGACATGGAACTGGTTGAGAAGAGGAGACCTCAAACAGGCTACAGAAGGAATGCTAATGGCTGCGCAGGAGCAGGCCCTCAAAACGAAGTGGTTGAAGCACCATATCTACAAGGAAGAGGCTAGCCCACTGTGCAGGATCTGTGGAGAGAGAGAGGAGACTGTGGCTCACATTGTGTCCGAGTGTAAACACCTAGCCCAGACCCACTATAAGGGCTGGAGACACGATGTGATGGGCAGGGTGATCCACTGGCACCTGTGCAAAGTAAACAATTTACCACATTCTGAGAAATGGTATGAGCATAGGCCAGAGGCGGTGATGGAGAACAATCAGGTGAAGGTGCTGTGGGATTTTAGGATACAGACGGACAAAAAACTGGAACACAATAGACCTGACCTGGTGGTTGTGGACAAAGAAAAAGGATCGTGTCTGATTGTGGATGTGGCCTGCCCGTTCGACACGAGAGTGCAAGAGAAGGAGAGGGAGAAAATTAACCAATACCAGGACCTAAAGTGGGAGGTGAAACGGATTTGGAACTGCCATGAAGTCAAAGTGATCCCGATTGTCATAGGCGCACTGGGGACTATCTCCAAAAGTTTCCAGGGATGGTTAAAGAAAATCGGCCCCTTCACGCTTTTTGGAACGCTTCAAAAGGCATGCTTGCTTGGAACAGCAAGAACCCTCCGATACGTCCTGAATATCTGAGGCTGCAGGTAGTGGCTTGATATTCAATCCAACGGACTTTCCAGTTAACCAACATCAATGACTGAGATTCAAGGAATAACAACAATAATAATAATAATAATAATAATAATAATAATAATAATAATAATAATAGGGAATAATAATAATAATAATAATGATTTCTTTATTAACCACAAGGGTTTACATAAAGTAGACATTAAGGACAGTGCAGGACAATGCAGGACGGTACAAATGGGCATTTCTGCGTGTAAAAAAAAAGAAAAACAGAGGATGTAACAAAAATAACAATGAAAATAACAATGAAAAATTCCCCAATAGGGGGGAGACTTCGGAGGGACATTTGTGGAGAAAGCCCAGTAAAAAGCCACAATGACCCTGACCACCAAGGCAAGTGCCCTCTCCCAGTTTTCCACCTTTAGTTTACAGATATATACTCAGAGTCGGCCCATTCACTCGGGCCATTCTTGCTTCTCTCACCCATCTTTCAACAAAATGCTGGGAAGAGAGCACTTCCCTCTCTACTCTGATTTTCCTTTTCAAATGAAATTTGAAAAAGTCAATCAGAGCATCACCGAAGAGGTAAGTGCTCGTCTTCAGCCCTTTCAAACGTGTCCACCATACTATCTCTTTCGCCATGGCCACCAGACAGATAAAAACTGCCTGCCCTTCCCGGCTAAAGGAGGAGGGCGGGGCAATCCTCACGATAGACTCAGATGATAGCTGGATCCGTCCTAAACGCGACAGCAGGTGTTCGACATAAACCCACAAGTCAGCAATTTTCGGACACTGGACGAGTGCGTGCAGGACGGTTTCGTCGCCCTGCGCGCATCTCGGACATGCCCGGCTGACGGCACCTCCATGCCTGTAGAGTTTATCCCGAACTGGCAAGGCTCCTCGGTAGCACTGCCAGGCCAGAGATTTCTGGAAGTTGTCCATAGGCCCTGGCCCGAAAGTTCTTCCGAAGAGATTGGCTAGTTGATTTTCGTCGACGCCTAGAGTTTCCCCAAGTACGTCGTCGCTCTTCCCCTCCACTAATCCTCTATAGAACGCCGAGGTGGAGTTTCCACCGATCACATTGCCCGATTGGTCGAGGGCTGTGAGCGCCTGAAGACATTCCAGTCTCCAGGCGCTCCCTCTCGGTCTTCGCTTGACCCAGGACTGCAGCTCCGTCAAGGAAACGAGCTGGGGAAAAACGCGTCTAGCAAACGGCGACCACACCTGATCACCGTCGAGGAAGAGGTGGAGATGTCGTAGCCTGAGCGCGTGCCTGCGCATCATCAGCCACGGCATGCCCAGCCCTCCACGTAGCGGGTGTTGACAACAGATGGACCGCCTGACCATCGGAGCACGTCCCTTCCACAAAAAGCGAAAGAGCAAACGCTCCAGCGCAGTCAGGCGAGGCTTAGGACAAGGTACGACGGTTAGGCGGTAGCAGATGACAGACGCGATGTACGCGTTAGCCACCTCCGCTCGACCTTTCAGGGATAGCTTCCTCTCCGCCCATTTCTGGGTGAGAGAAGCCACCCTGCTCGTCACCTCGTCCCAGTTTTTGTCCGTCTGGAGGTCCGGACCGAACCAGACCCCTAGCAATTTAACCGGTCCGTCCGTCCAGCGCCCGACGACGCTGTTGGACGGCATGGACCTGCCTCTCCAGGTGCCGAGCTGCAGGCCCACTGACTTTTCCTGGTTGATCATTGCTCCTGTCACCGCTTCGTATTCTCTTAGTGTAGTGCCGATCGCCTCGATGTGTTTGGCGTTCGACACCACTACGGTGACATCGTCCGCATATGCTGACACGGATCTTCCGCATCCTAGTTCGCGCGGGACTCCCCTTAACGTCTCCAGTTTGTGCAGTAATGGCTCGAGCGTCAATACGTACAAGAGGGACGAGAGGGGACATCCTTGGCGGACCGAGCGCATGATGTTGAACGGTTCCGACAGGTGACCGTTCACTCTCACCACAGAGCAGATGTCGCTGTGCATGGCAGCGATCCAGCCTCTGAAGACGGGCCCAAAGCCAGCCGCCCTCAGGACTGCCGCTAGGTAACGATGGTCGACCCTATCGAAAGCTTTCGACTGATCTAAATTGATCAAGGACCCACCCGTGCCAGGTTCCCTAGCTACCCTCTCTACGATGTATCGCATGAGGTGGAGGTTGTCGTGGATGGATCTGTCGGGAATGGCGCATGTCTGCGCCTCTCCCACCAGACCACCAACGACAAGCGCCAACCTCTTTGCTAGCACCTTGGCCAAAATCTTAAACTCTGTGTTTAGCAGAGTTATGGGCCGGAAATTGTCTATGTTATCCCCCTTGTTCGGATCCTTTCTCAGCAGTGCCACCGCTCCTCGGCTCACAGAACTGGGAATTCTCCCGTTCTGTTGCCAGTTGCAGTAGACGTCCGCCAAGAGGCCTCCGAACAAGTCTGGCATCTGTACGTAAAGTTCATAGGGCAGACCATCCAAACCAGGCGATTTACCCCTTGTGCAGCCAGTCATTGCCTCCCGTACTTCAGCGGCTGTTATCGGCTTTTCGCAACACCTCGCCTCAGTGGCCGAGAGCCGCGGCAGCCCGTCGAGGTAGACACTAAAGTCCATCCCTCTACCCGGCCCCCCGCTGCCCCCGAACAGCTGAGCGAAGTGTCGCTGAAAAGCTTCACACATTTGCCCGGGATCGAGTAGCATGCGCCCGTCGTGGTCCACCAAAGACCGGATCGTGGCTTTGTTGCCACGACGCGCCTCCGCCACTCGGGCCCATTGAACGGCTTTCGTCCCCTCGTGTCTGAGAGCACGCACCCTAGCTCTGACAACGCAGCCTTCGTGCTTTGCATTGAAGAATTGGTCAAGGGCCAATTTCGCCGCAAGCACGTCGGTCGCAATGCCTTTGCTAAGCGCCTCGTCTAATTTTCTAACTAGTTCTCCCTCTGCTCTATTTTTCTCTATTGCTAAAGCCTTACTAAACCTAATCGATTCTATTCTAATCGCTCTTTTCAGACAAACCACCACTTGTTGTTGACGATGGCCCCCGTCAACGCCCGCTTAACTAGTTCGCTAATCCGGTCTCTCAACGACCTCAGGTCACTAAACATAAAAAAAAAAAATAATAATAATAATGATTTCATTTATTAGCCACAAGGGCCGACATGTAGGGGACAATACAAAGACAGGGACAGTGGGGGTTCACAATAAGGTCGAGTAAAAGTGCACAATGGCAAAACTAACTTAACAATGAAAATATAAAAATATAAAATAAACAATGCAAAATATAACAAAATAAATTCCCCGATAGGGGTGGACGACCCTGGGGTGATTCGGGTACCCCACTAATCCTGAACCACCCTGCGCTTCTAGGGCACCCAGGAGAGCAGCCCTCTCCTCAAGTTAGCTAGCCTATATGCGCATGGTCAGAGTAGGCCCATTCACACGAGCCATTCTCGCCACATTCACCCACCTTTTAGCAAATGTACTGGGGGGCAGCACTTCTCTCTCCACCCTCACTCTCCTTTCCAGGTGAAACTTGAAGAAGTTGATGAGGGATTGGCCGAAGAGAAAAGTGTCTGTCTTTAGTCCTTTCAACCTGGTCCACCATATAATCTCTTTCGCAACTGCCACCAGACAGAGGAAAATGGCCTGCTCTTCCTGACCTAAGGAAGGCGGCGGCTCGATCTTCACTATGGACTCGGCCGATAACCGGATTCGTTCCACACGCGACAGTAGCTGTTCGACATAACTCCACAAGTCAGAAATGCACGGACATTGGACAAGTGCGTGCAGAACGGTTTCGTCGTTCTGTGCGCATCTTGGGCAGGTCCGTCTGACAGCACTTCCGTGCCTGTAGAGATTATTCCGAACCGGCAGTGCCCCCCTGTAGCACTGCCAAGCGAGGGGTTTCTGGAAATTGTCCATCGTCCCCGGCTCAAAAGTCCTCCGGTACAGACTGGTCAGTTCGACTTCGTCGAGGCCCAAAGCTTCTCCGAGTGCGTCATCGCACTTGCCCACCACTAATCCTCTATAGAACTCGAGAGTGGAAGTTCCACTGATCGCATTGCCCGCTTGGTAGAGGGCAGTGAGTGCCTGGCAACATTCCAGGTGCCAGTCACCCAGTCTCGGTCTCTTCTTGACCCAGGACTGCAGCTCAGTCAAAGAAATGAGCTGCGGAAAGGCCCGTCTGATAAACGGCGACCATACCTGTTCACCATTGAGACAGAATATCTGGAGATGTCGCAGCCTCAACGCATGTCTGCGCATCATTAGCCACGGCATGCCCAGCCCTCCGCGTAGAGGGTGCTGGCAGCAGATGGACCGCCTCACCAACGGAACTTGTCCCATCCACAAGAATTTGAAGAGGAACCGTTCCAACTTGACGAGGCACGGACGGGGGCAAGGCACGACGGTTAGGCGGTAATAGATGACGGACGCGATGTACGCATTCGCCACATCCGCGCGACCTTTCAGTGATAGCTTCCTCCCAGCCCATTTTTGGGTGAGACTGGCTACTCTGCTCGATACCTCGTCCCAATTCTTTTCTACCTGGAGGTCTGACCGAACCAAACCCCGAGGAACTTTACTGGTCCGTCCGTCCAGCGCCCCACGACGCTGTTGGACGGCATGGGCTTGCCTCTCCAGGTTCCGAGCTGCAAGCCCACCAACTTTTCCGGGTTAAGTTTGGCTCCTGTCAACCTTTCATATTCCTTCAATAAAGTGCCGACCACCTCGATTTCTGAGGTGTTCGACACCATCACGATGATGTCGTCCGCATAAGCAAACCGCCTTTCCACGTCCCGGTTCGAGCGGTATGCCCTGCAACAGCTCCAGCTTCCGCAGTAAAGGCTCGAGAGTCAATACGTACAGAAGGGAAGAGAGAGGGCACCCTTGACGGACCGATCGGGAGAGCCGAAATGGTTCCGAGAGGTGGCCATTAACCTTGACCACCGAGCGTGTGCCGCTGTGCATTGCACCGATCCAGCTTCTAAAGACAGGGGCGAAGCCAGCTGCTTTGAGGACAAACTCCAGATACCGATGGTCGACCCTATCGAATGCTTTCGATTGATCTAAATTGATCAGTGCCCCACCGAAGCCAGGTTTACACCCTACCCTCTCTATGATGTATCGCATGAGGTGGAGATTGTCGTGTACGGACATGGCTGGGATTGCGCAAGTTTGCGCCTCCCCAACCAAATCCTCGACGACAAGCGCCAATCTCTTTGCTAACACCTTGGCCAAAATCTTAAACTCTGTGTTGAGCAGAGTAATGGGCCTGAAGTTGTCTAATGTATCCCTCTTGTGATCGTCTTTCCTTATCAGCGTCACCACTCCCCTGCTCACAGAACTGGGAATACTCCCATTCTGCTGCCAGTTACAGTAGAGTGCTTCGAGGAGTTCGGAGAACAAGTCTGGCATATTTACGTAAAGCTCGTAGGGCAGGCCATCCAAACCGGGTGACTTGCGCCTCATGCAGCCGACAAGGGCGTCCTGAATTTCGGCTGAAGTAATCGGCCTTTCGCAGCGCTCAGCGTCGACCGTCGAGATGCGCGGCAAGCCGTCAAGGTAGGGACTGAAATCCGCTACACTCTCTGACTCGCCACTCTCCCCGAACAACCGAGCAAAGTGCTGGCGAAAGGCCTCACACATCCGCTTGGAATCGCTTATCTCGTGTCCGTCTCGGTCCGCCAAAGACCGAATTGTGGTTTTATTACCACGCTGCGCCTCCGCCACGCGGGCCCATCGAACAGCTTTAGTTCCCTCGTTTCTCAGCGCACGCGCCTTAGCTCTGACAATGCAACCTTCGTGTTTGGCATTGAAGAAATGGTCTAATGCCATTCTCGCCGCTAGCACGTCAGTTGCGATGCCACTACAAATAGCCTCGTCTAACTTATCTACCAGCTCCCCCTCCTTTCTATTTTTCTCTAACGCTAGTTCTTTGCTGAACTCTATCGAAGTTACTCTAATCTCTCTTTTGAGAGCCCCCCACCATCTGTTGATGATGATCCCTCCTGTCAACTTTTGCTTAACTAACTTATTGACTCGGTCCCTGTAAGCCTTACGTGCCGGAAATGACATGTTCAGCTTCCAGTAACCCGGTCTTAACCTACGCGTTTTATCTAGGTCGACCGTACAGATCACAAATTTGTGATCTGAATAGGCGACCGTTTTAAAAAGTGGACAGCCCACACTATTTCTGTCTATTTTCCTAATGAAGATTCTGTCTATATACGATCTAGATGACTCCATTCGGTTGGTCCATGTCCATACTGGCACATTGGGGAAATCTAGTCGATACCTGTCAGACAGTTGGAACTGGCTGAGTAGGTGCTTGAGGCTTTTGCACCCCCGCTCCTATCGGCTACTCCCACACAATCCCAGCGTGCGTCTAAGATGCCATTCCAGTCCCCCGCTAACAGTAAAGGGCGAGACGTACCCAGAGAGGCCTCCAGGCGCCTAAAGAAGTCAGGTCGTCCGGCCCCTGTAGGGGCGTAGACGGCCAGCAGTCTAAAGGCACCACCTTCGCTACTGCTCACATCCAAGACCACCAACTTACCGTCCGGGTCCCGGAAGATCGACATTACCTCGAGATCCAGTCCTTTCCTAAACAGCACTACCACCCCACCCCCCATTCCCAGCCTGCTAACAGATTCGAAGATCTGATAGTCGTCGAAAATGGGGGCTAGTGCACGCGTGTCGGAAACTCTGGTCTCGCTTACGGCAATCACATCCATTTCCAGCGACCTGAGGTCGTTGAGCAGGCGACCCTGCTTCCAGGGTGACCCCAGGCCGCGAACATTTAAACTTCCTAATCTTAATATGGCCATATTGGTAAGCTAAGAGAGAGAGAGGGAAGGTTTACTTACCTCCCGGGTCTTGTGAAGGTCGGGTGGTTCGACCTCCATGGTTGGTGGGGTTTCTTTTGGGAACCCCTTTAAAAGTCTTGATGTGGGTTTCACATTCGGGTTTCTCACGTCTTGAGGAAAGCTCTCTCGAATTTCTTTGAAAAAATTGTGTGACATTCGGACCAGAAGCAAATCTTCTGGACGCAAAATGTGCTCATTTCAAAAATCTCCCCCTCTGTTTGAATGTCCTCGCTTCGCGCTAAGAGGGCCATCAGTTTATATGGCCCTTCTGACAAGCACGAAGTTTTTAACATTTTGTTGGTGTGGTTTTATATGTTTTCGTTTTGGTGAAGGTGGTGGTGATGGTTTTGGTGGTGTTGTTTCGGGTATGTCTATGTTTGTTGTAGGTGTGGTGTCTGCAATTTCAGGTATTTGTGTGTTTTGGTGTTGGTGGTGATCCGGCTGCTTTTGATATTGGTGTCCGTGTTTTTGTTGATGTTGTTTTTGGTGGTGGTGGTGGTGCAGCTTTCCGTGCTGACACTGGCGTTGGCAACAAAGGAGGATTGCGACCCCCTGCATTTTTGCGCTGAGGGCAGAAGGCTTGAAGATGCGTGGCTTCCCCGCAAACGAAGCAGCGTGGCCTTCTTCCGTCAATCATTAGTTGGATTGTTGTCCCGTCCTGCAGGCGGGCAAAATCTGGGATGTTATTTATATCCTCCGGTTTCATTTGGAGAAGAATCTCCAAATCCATTCCGGACCAGTCTTCTCTCTCTGTACTTTTGATGTCCAGGAGGGTGGTGTCTGTCCCCTCCTCGATTACGCATCCAAGCAGCCACCATATGTTCATTCCTGGTGGGATGCTGGGAATGCGTACCTTCACTGTCCTTTTACCCATATAGGACGGATGCATGATAATGCGTTCCGTTCTGCAGGGGATCACCGAGTGCTTAATAGCGAGGGCCTCGGATTTGAACAGTACCGAGATGGTACCGAACTGTTTGCCTCTTGCTTTGTACTCTATGTTACTTCCGATGTACTCCAAAGCAGCCTCTACCTCTGCTTGGCTCGCAAGTTCCACTTTTCGTGTCTGCACCGAAATACATCGAAAGAGCACCGTCCTCCTTTGCATGGCCACTATTGCCTCGTCCGGGATGGTCAGGTTTGCCCAGGACTTCTCCCGTTTAATTAGCCTCCACGCTTTGGCTAACTGTTCTTCTTTATCGCTAATATCAATATCGATATTCAATAAGCGCTTTGTTTTTGCTGCTGCTGCTGCAGCAAATGTGGTGTTTCTGATGCTCTTATTGTTGTTGTTGTCATTCTTGCTGTTGCCACCGCCATCCTTGTTTACATTGAAGCTGTCGGTGTTTTTGTCGTTATTGCTCTGAGTTGTTGTTGTTGTTGTGGTGGTGGTGGTGGTGGTGGTGGCGGTGGTGGTGATGTCGTTTTCAGATGATGCTGCTGCTATGCCAGAAGGTTGTGATGGTAGCTTTTGAGTTTTGCCTTCACATTCAGTAGAGTGGATGACAGGCATGACTGTAGCCGTCGTAGTCGTGGTGAAATCTGCAGTGGCTGCCTTTAAACTTTTGACCTGAACCTTGTTTACCGTTTCAATGTCGAAAATTTCCATAATTTTCTTTTGGTGTGGAAGCGATTTTTTTCGAAGATTTTAAAAAATAAATCTGAATATCCGGGCTTAAGGCCCGAATATTGAGAGGTATCCCTCTCTTTAAATCAAGATGTGTATCTTAAGTTTCGTTAATGACAAGAAAATACAAAAAAAGACTCTTTAAAATAGCTTAAAGCTACGAACCTTTTCCCCCGCAGACTTGTCTGTCTTCACACATGTGCGGCCATAATAATAATAATAATAATAATAATAATAGTAATAGGGAAGAAAAACTAAGTCAGTCATTCAAACATTACATTACAATGAAACTTATGCTTATTCATTTTTTAGGTTTTTTTTTTACTGTTTGTTGTTTGTTTATTTATGTTCGTCTACAGCGTGATAATGCCAGACAAAAATCACCGGGAGTGACGAAATCACCGGTGGTTATGTAACCATACATTCGCAAATCCTCGATAAGAGTGTTTAAATGTCGAAACTAAACAGTTCGAATAACGGTGAAATGTAGACTAGAATGTCATGTGACAGACTCTCACCCAACAGGTGCTCCCTGGCTCAGCAGCAGGTACCTGGCTGTCAACCAAATACTGCTGGTGTCGGAGAAAGAAGAAGAAGGAAAGGGACCAGAACCAACTGGACGAAAGAATTGAATAAAACTGTTATGCAATGTCACCTGAAGAGTAACCCCAAGGAGAAAGGTTATAGGAAACGAATGCATAACATCTGGAACGAGATTGGTCTATTTAAATTAGATGAACAAAAATTGGCCGGACAGGCTCGGGTAATAAGAACTAATGGGTGGATAAGCGAGCTGGAACTGGAGGAACTGAGCAGAGAGATTAGCTTGGAAATGGAGAGTGGATATGCCAGGTAAACGAGCCAGTGGGAAATGAAGGTGAGGAGGTCGGGAAAACTGAGGAACCACACGAAGCAGACAATGATCTGAATGCTGAGATAAATAATACCTGGAACAGAGATACGGCCACTGAGGAGATAAATGTTGACGGACTAGGACAAGATTTGGTTGATATCCTAAACTTAGTGGTAGATGAATTGAACAATGATAGTGGGAAACCTATGAACCTAAGATTTGTAGACAAGAAAAAGTTAAAAGAAACAACAGCTAAGGTAAACAAAGTCAGCCCATACCTTGAGGCGAGGAGCCTTCACCAGTGCAACAATATCCTCAAAGCAACAGCAAATACGGTGAGGAAACTACTTGGTATAAAAGCGAGAGGAAACAACAGACAAGAAAGATCAGAGCCTTGGTGGAAGAAACGACTGAGTGGTCAAATCAGAGAAATGAGAAATGACATTGGAAAGCTTGAGTCTCTACTAAATGGGACACTAAAAAACATAGACACTAAAAATAGACTGGAAATAAAGTACAAAACTAGGAGGAAAAAGCTAAATATTATCATAGAGGAACTGAAGCAACGCATTGTAGCAAAGAGTGCAAAAATCAGGCGATACGAGAACAGAGTCAGTCAGTATAGACAGAACCGCATGTTCGACAACAACCAGAAGATGCTGTTTGGACAGCTTGAAGGGAAAGAAAGAGGCAACGACTTGATTCCTGAGGCGGAACAAACTAAAACATTCTGGAGAGGAATATGGGAGCAGGATGTTAAACATAATGACCAGGCAGTTTTACCCGTTATATAGCAGATACCAATCGAATCGAAGTATAGATATATGATTACATCAGGCCGTTTTTGTGCACTACTCATAACATCTAATCCAGTACAACCTTGTGCATGTTCGGGTCATCGCCGACAAAACTGGCATCTCTACCAAGATTATTTGGTGATGAGTGCGAGTTGGACTCCCTGCGAGACGACAAGCATTCGCCAACAAAGGGTAGAAGAGACAAGTTGGATCAAGGGCCATCCACTCAAACATATCCATGTTTATATATGGAGATTCAGGTGTTGGTTTTGCAATTAAAATGTTAATCCTAGAATATTTAAGAAGTTCCAAGTGGTAAATAAAATAGCCCTGCGAAAATACCAAAGCAGATTAAAACATTCAACATTGCTTATGAAATAAGCAAAGTAATAACGAAATCAAATTAACACACGGTCCCCGCCGTTAACAACAAAACAGGCGTTATCTACACGGTTGTGACTGGTATCATGGAAAGACTGTCTGAGTATTGCTGATATGTTTATAACCTTAAACTCAGATATTACATAAATATCATTGATAATTTCACAAACAAGAATACAGAAGTTAGTGATACTCCAATTGCCTAGTATAAATTCAAAACACGGTGCACTAGCTGAAAGACGGAAAATCCATAGGATTGGATAATGTCTTATCAGAGCTTCTAAATGGTAAAGGATAGTTACTTCTGTGAAGACATGGAAACGAAGAAATGACAAGACCAGAACGTTAATGATATCTATTCAGAAGAAAGGTAAGTCAAGAATCTATTAGAACTAAAACAACAGTTGTCTAATTAAGCACCCCAGGAGCACACTGCAACATTTTCTTCTAAACAAACTGAAAGAGAAGGCACAAACAATCTTGCAGAAAAACTTGTTTGAATTCAGAGAGAAATGGACTACAATGGGACGGATATTCAACATTAATCTGCTAATCGAGAAACATCTGCAATGATAATATGACATCTACCTTAAATTTATCATCTTCAAAACCTCTTTTGTACTTTGTTTGTCACGACAGTTTGTGGCAAGGACCCATGGAATCTAATGACTGCAATCAGGTAATTAGGTAAGGACAATTACATCAGCTCTGATCTGGCTCTCATCTTTGGAGCTGGGAAGTTTTCAGTGGCAATTAGATAATTGTTTTGGATGTATTAAAATATCTAATGTACCATGAATGTTAATTATTAGCTCAAGCCATCACAGATATAGTTTCCTCCGCATAAGTACGTGTATATAATTAACTATCACATGTAATATCCTTCACGTTGAACACTATACAAATGTATTATGATAACGTATGACATGTTTGCAATGTTATATAATTTATTAATGTACAATCCGATATTATCCATACAATAGCTTCATAAAATAACTCTATATATTTAAGTACCATGTGTGGAATGGAAAATCAAAATACCTAACCTGTGATGTAGTTAACATCGTCTATTGAGAAGTAAATATATGGCAATATTCGTTGTTAAATGTCATTTTGTCATTTTGCTTTATACATGAATTCAATTCAATGAAATTACAAGAACAAACGTTCATATATCTTCAGTTATTCATAAAATAAATAGTGACAGGTTCAATTACGAACTACAAAGGTTAGAAGTCTTTAAATTGATGTTTATTGAGAACTAATTTAATCAAAGGAACGTTTTCGATTTACCGGGCACGTGAATATGTATGATATATGATATTGAGGGATTAAGTTTTCCTTTCATCCTAAATCCATTATGCCCTTCTATCTCGTCGACATTAGCTAACGTTCAGTCTTCCATCGTTATATTCATATTCGCTGACCTCTCTATTCATCGTTTGTTCCCATATATATTATACAGGTTTGAAGTTATATACCAACATATTATGCAATAAGCAGTCATCTGCAACAGGACTAACTAACATGTTATCACCCTCCAATTATTTATCTTCAAAAAACCTGATGTATTTGTTATTTAACCGCAATCATGCTTGGTTGTCAGGTCGACCCTCTACCGATACTGCCAAACTATCACGTGATTATATTATTACATATTGTCATTGAAACGCTGAAGTTTGGAGGAATTGATAGAAACTCGTTCAGCACATTATGCAAAGTCTTCAACTGCGACAAAACGGTTGCTTATCCCTTAAAACTTGTTTTCTTTCTCTCGCGCTCCCTCTCTCTCCATCTCTTCCTCTCTCCCTCTCATTCTCTCTCTACTTCTCTCTCCATCCATCTATCTATAGAAGGATAGAGCCTAAATCAGAGACCAATATTGATTAATTATCTATTCATCTGACAATTCATAGATGTATCTGTCTAAACAAATGAAAAGCATTCCTGAGTTCGTAATTCGTGAGAAAGTAATTTCGGGAAGTGGGTGGCTTGCTTTGCTAAGCTCAAACAAGCATGTAGTTAGAATGTCACAGGCAAGAATCGGTGGACATGTTTTACAGGTAATATCAACCGGTAGGAGACGCAGCGGTATACCCCGATCAAGATGGTTTGTCTCACTTGAGGAACCCGCTGGATCAAACTGGGGACGGTTTGGATGCGCTTGAAGAAGTGTTTGAGAACCTTTCCCCACAACCCTAAGGCGGTGAAAAATGTCTAGTTTTGTTTCAAGCCAACAACTACAACGTCTACATACCCTATAAATAAGTGTGTGTATATATATTTATGAATATACATATATATATGTGTGTATGTGTCTGTGTGTATGTATATATGTATATAAGAATATGCATGTAATGATGGTGAGAGAAAGAGAGAGAGGGGGGAGAGGCCCGAAGTGTAGTTTAAATATTCATTTAATGGTTCAGAAGTGAGCATTTTTTAACTGGAATTTCAGAG
Organism: Eledone cirrhosa; assembly: GCA_964016885.1. NCBI lineage: Eukaryota > Metazoa > Mollusca > Cephalopoda > Octopoda > Eledonidae > Eledone > Eledone cirrhosa. The sequence continues at coordinate 39,264,658 of OZ024743.1, forward strand.
ACAAGATAATCAGACAACAATTAAATTTTCCAATACCAGAACATCGTAAATATGGAGAAACTTAATGGTGGGGTTAGTGATTGGTGGCTAGGTATATTTGAATGAGCGAGTGACGAGTGTGAATAGGTTAATATGAAAAGAAGAATGGAAGAAGTAAAATCTAGGAGAGATAAGGAAGGTGTGTGTGATAATAAAGTTAAGTTCCTGAATTTGATGTCAAGATGAAAGGGGGAATTATTAAAAGAAAGAGAGCAAAGTCTAAAAGAAATCAGAAAGTTATGGGCATAGTGTGTGTGATGCTGTTGGCAGTAGCAATTAGGAAGAGAGATAAAACTTCGTGCGATCATGAGGAATAGGGTAAATGGGATGGGTGGGTGTCTATAGGCAAGGTGGCGAGTGTGTTCGGTGAATGCTGGATACAATGGATTATCCACTGAGTTTTCAACGAAAACAGTGAGTTAACCAGTAGGAAAATTGGTATCGCCATGGCATGAGTATGCTTGTTGTTACAGCTCACACCTATGTAGGTTTAGCTGACCTCCTACAAGGTTGTATCTCATAGATTTCTTGGGTGTTATAATGATAGAGACCGAAGTCCTATCTTTTTGTTGCAGCTCACACATATGCAGGGTTAGCTGGCATCCTACAAGGTTGAATCTCATAAGAGGTTTCTTGAGTGCTTTAATGAGAAGGACCACAGTCCTATCATATGGGGTATATTTGAAGAAACATTGACTGAACTTTGTTCTATACAGGTAGGTTAGACTCACGGGAAGAAACAATCTCACCTTGTCTACATTCAAGGATGTTCCACTTATGTCGCTTCAAGCATCATCTATCAACACACTGAAATTATTTCCTTTGCATTTTCATCACTCTGTAAAATTTACCGATATCTAAAAAAAATTAAAATTTTAAATTTAAATGTATAACATATTTACAAGAACTAACCTTGTAAAAAAACATATAGAACGAGAAATTTACAGAAGATACATGTACATTGAATGATACACAAAGTGAAAAAGAAAGTGGTAATATTAACTAAGTGTAATGGATTGTAGCGTCTGAAAAAATGTATTGCGGCATTTATTTATGGCACCTTACATTCTGCTGAATGCAACTTTGTTTTTTTACCCTTCCTGGTTTGTTTAAATATGGTGCCAGTCAGGTACTGACTATAATGTTCTTTTGCCTCAAAATTGTTGGCGGAGAGCCTAAATCACAGACCAAAATTGACTATATAAATTCATCAGGTTTTTTCTCTTTTGTAAATTCACAGATTACTTATGCGTTATCATAAGTGAAATATTAGGAGGTAATTAAAAGAAGGTTTATTTTATTTTAAGATACATTTAGATAGACACCAGTAAACAGAACCCTTTTTCAAGGAGATCCTATTCTAATCTTTCAATTATAGAAGGTATTTCCCACGTTTCAGTTCATGAAAGCAATATGTGACAACAGCTGTCATAGTACAACGTATATGAAGTTAGTGTACAGAATGATAAAGAAAATTGAAGACTCGTTGTCATCATAATACCATATGCTGGTAATTATCTTGCATAATAACAGCTGCAACTAGTTTCATATGAACTAATGACAGTATGACAGGCACTACACTTCCTTTATACGAACACTGTATATTAATGAACCTATTGATTTATCTTCTCAAATTTGCAGACAAATTTCTATTCGCATACACTCATGTGTCTGTTATGTGAATATTTGTGTGTGCTCCGTGTCATTGTATTTCTCCCAATGTGTATATATATATATATATATATATATATATGTACACATTGGGAGAAATACAATCACACGGAGCACACACAAATATTCACACAACAGACACATGAGTATATATATATATATCTATGTGTATAAAATATACATATATATATATGTAAGCAAATATCTGTGTGTGTATAAAAATATACATACATATATATGTGTATATATATATATATATTTATATATATATATATTTATATGCATGTAAACGTGCATGATTGTGCACGTGCGTGTGAGTATGCGTGTGTGTTTGCGCAAATTAATCAAATTTGTTGCGTTCACATAAATCACAATCACATTGGAAAATAAAAGTAAAATCCATAGACGTTGGCAAATTTCTAATTCGAATGACAGAAGTGATTTACAACCGACTCTTATC
>OZ024743.1:39269327-39281827 GCA_964016885.1 Eledone cirrhosa
TTTCTTTGTTTCTGTGCCTCTCCTTTGTTCTGTCCTACGCCATTTTGTTTCTGTGTGTGTGTTGTGTGCTCAGTCTGCGCATGCGCCACATCCGGGTGTCTGCGTGTGTTTATGTTCATTTATTTATTTGTTTATTTACATGTTACTGGTTGGTTGTTTGTTCTATGTGTGTGTGTGTTTTCATTTTTTCCTTAATTGTAAGGTGTGATGTTGCTGTTCCACTCATATTTTCTATTTAATTTTGGTTGTAATTCTTTTATGTTTATTGCCTCTGTAATTTGTCTAAACATTGCGTCTTTTCTGTGTGTAGATTCTATTTTTATTTCTATGTTCTCTAATTTGCCCTTGTGTTCTATCTTAGCATGTTGGTAGAGTACAGATGATTCTTTATTATCTTGAAGGTCTCGCCAGTGTTCATTTATCCGTTCCCCTACACTACGAGCTGTCTCACCTATGTACACTATATTTTTGTCTCTACATTGTCCTTCAGTACATCTTATGCTATACACTACATTTCTAGTTTTACAGTTAATATGGGGGCTTATTTTACAGGTTATACATTTCTTATCTATACAGGAGGGTCTTTGAAAAGGGCATGTCTTGCTAATAAGTGTTTTTACGGAGGTACCTGGTCTTTCTACTATCTTAATATTGAGTTTATGTTTATTTAGGCCCCTTCTAAATTTGTAAGCTAATTCACCTCTAGGGGTTGTATTGATGAACATTACACTCTGGTATTTATTGCTATCATACCATGAGTTTATTCTATTAGCCTTGTTCCTAGTTCTTTCTATTCTACTCCAAAATTTGCAACTATACAAGGGGCAGGTCCCATTTATGTCATTATTTACCATTTTTTTTCATTTGGTTCCTGCTCCTCTATACACTCTTATTTTATCTCTCTGATTGTAGCCAGAGAACTGCAGACGGTGGATGAAGTGTTGTATGTGTCTCTCTAGTTCTTCGGGGTTGCACATGCGGGATACGTTTCTCATCACCCGTACTAAATCCGCAATCAGTATGTTGATTTTGGTATGGTCCGAAATGGCCGAGTTTCGGTGGATCAGATGTTTGGAAGTCATGGGTTTGGCATAATGGGAATGGAAGATTTGTTTTTTGTTGTTAATGGTATCTAACCAGAATTCTGTCTAGTACAGGTAATCGGTGGTTGGGGTGTTTACTTGGGTAGTCTATAGTAACTCTAATGCTCTGGTGGATGGAGTTTGCTATTTGCTGGATGCTTCCATCGTGTTTTTCTCTAGTTCCTGACTGTTCTCTAGTGGGGGTGTCTTAACTACGATGTTTATATCATCTACGTAGCGGGAGTACATTATCAGGGTTAAGGAGTCTTCTAATTGTTCTTTAAGTTTAAGTTTAAGTCTACTGTCCCACCATACCATGAATAAGTTAGCTATGTCGCCTGCAATGCTAACACCAATGGCTGCTCCTTCCTCTTGGGCATATGTTTTTCCATTAAATTTGAACATATGTTCCTTAAGGGTTAGTTTTATGCTGGCCCCTACCGCATGTGCAATCATTTTCTTCAGTTCATCGTGGTTTTCGGGTGTCCGTATGGCTCTGGTCCACCTGTTCCATCTAGCTGTGTGGGTTATCTTGGCCATTGAGGTAATGGTAGGTGGTCTACCTCTTGCTGGCCTTGTACGGCACAGGTTGCTAAGGTCATATGTCTCTAGGTAACTATTACTATAGGTAAGCTTAAGTAGGAGTCCCTGCTCACTGGTATCAATCCCACGGAACTCAACCTTGCTCTCGCTGATCATTTCTACGCATTTCTCCACAGCAAAATCCACGTCAATAGATGGATACAGGGATACAACATCCATACTGCCTATTATGCAGTTTGTTAGGTCCCCAGATCGGTTACTCACGCCGATTCTGCTGAGGAGGTCCTCCGTGCTGTCACATACATCTGTGGACATTTCAATGATGGGGCGTATGATCAGGGAGAGGAAGTAGGACAGTCTGTAGTTACTAGCAATGTTAGCCCCACAGACTGGCCGTGTTGGTGGTCCTGCGACAGGGTCACAGCCAGTTTTATGGTCTTTTCGAAGCCCATACAACGGCGGCAGGTCATTGTTCCAGGCCTGGAAGTTGTTGCAGTCCTTTTGTTGGGCTGCATTATATTCGTCCACATCACCATATGGGCATTGAGGGCTTTTTCTCTATCCTCATGCTCCTGTGGTGTTACCTCTCTTGTGTTAGTGATGTGGGGTTGCATTGCCTGGATGTAGTTTGGCAGGCTGTCAACCGACATTCTGCCAGACTTGTCTGTTGGAAAGCATGCTATCTCTCCATTACGTGAGCGCTGCATGAGCTTACGCAAGCCATTTGCAGATTGTTCTCCCAGTTGCTGGGCCTCCATTCTATTATGCTTCTTGCTGTACTGTTCTATAATATTTCTAAGTTCGGATCTAGCTATACTAAATTGTGCTTCTGTTTGTTCATCGACCTGCGACAGCAATTGCGTGCGTTTGTTAAATGGTAAAGTCGTGACGTGGACTCGTCGCAGGTCGAATGATTTATCGGAATGATTATAAAACGTAGAGTTCCAGGCTGCTGCTTTATGTGTACTAGGGCTATTGTTATCGTTAGTTGTGTTGTTTCTATTTCTATTTCCACCAACAGCCTCATGGTTGTTTCTATGTCTCTCATAATTACTCCTGTGTCTTTCCACTGGCTCATTGTTGTTATCTACTCTATTTTGTGTGTCTGTGTGTTCGTCTTGGTTATTCTATTTGTCCTTAGTCTCCCTTCTCCTTTTAATCCTATTACTTTCCCTTATTTCTGTGATTTCTGTGCTGCTGTCATTACTTTGTGGTGGTGGTGAGAGGCATTGAATGCGTGTGTGTTGTTGTTGATGTGTGCTGTTGTTGATGTGTGTTGTTGTTGGCTCCGTGTGTGTTATTGTTGTTGTGTGTGTTGTTAACTGTAAAACTAGAAATGTAGTGTATAGCATAAGATGTACTGAAGGAAAATGTAGAGACAAAAATATAGTTTACATAGGTTAGACAGCTCGTAGTGTAGGGGAACGGATAAATGAACACTGGCGAAACCTTCAAGATAATAAAGAATCATCTGTACTCTACCAACAAGCTAAGATAGAACACAAGGGTAAATTAGAGAACATAGAAATAAAAATAGAATATACACACAGAAAAGACGCTATTATTAGACAAATTACAGAGGCAATAAACATAAAAGAATTACAACCAAAATTAAATAGAAAATATGAGTGGAACAGCAACATCACAACTTACAATTAAGGACAACATGAAAGCACACACACACATAGAACAAACAACCAACCAGTAACATGTAAATAAACAAATAAATAAATGAACATAAACACACACAGACACCCGGATGTGGCGCATGCGCAGACTGAGCACACAACACACACACAGAACAAAAATGGCGTAGCACAGAACAATGGAGAGGCACAGAAACAAAGAAAGGAATACCCAGTCAATGAAGAGGTCACATAGTGTGTGACGAAAGAACTATGACTATATAAAAACAACTATCTGGTTGTGGAACTAACCAACCAACCAGAAATTTTTAAATTTATAAATTTATAAATATATAATTAATTGAAGTGAAAGCAACTGGTGCGTGTGTTTCTTATTGGCAACATGACCCTCCCAAAGTATAACAATATATATATATATATATATATATATATATATATATATATATATATATATATATATATATATTTATGTATATATATATGTATATTTATGTATATATATATATATATATATATATATATATATATATATATATATATATATATATATATATATATATATATTTATGTGTATATATATATATATATATATATATATATATATATTGTTATACTTTGGGAGGGTCATGTTGCCAATAAGAAACACACGCACCAGTTGCTTTCACTTCAATTTATTATATATTTATAAATTTATACATTTCTGGTTGGTTGGTTCCACAACCAGATAGTTGTTTATATATAGTCATAGTTCTTTCGTCACACACTCTGTGACCTCTTCAGTGACTGGGGATTCCTTTCTTTGTTTCTGTGCCTCTCCTTTGTTCTGTCCTACGCTATTTTGTTTCTGTGTGTGTGTTGTGTGCTCAGTCTGCGCATGCGCCACATCCGGGTGTCTGTGTGTGTTTATGTTCATTTATTTATTTGTTTATTTAGATGTTACTGGTTGGTTGTTTGTTCTATGTGTGTGTGTGTTTTCATTTTGTCCTTAATTGTAAGTTGTGTTGTTGCTGTTCCACTCATATTTTCTATTTAATTTTGGTTGTAATTCTTTTATGTTTATTGCCTCTGTAATTTGTCTAAACATTGCTTTTTTTCTGTGTGTATATTCTATTTTTATTTCTATGTTCTCTAATTCACCCTTGTGTTCTATCTTAGCATGTTGGTAGAGTACAGATGAAACTTATAGAAAACTTATAATGAAACAATTGTTTGGAAAGAGAGATATACTTTAACTTTAATTATATCTCATAAAATAATACAACTGGTTTTTCCACATTATACATATTGTTAACACCCCAAACACTTAAATTGGGTTTATATTTAAATATAACCTAATGTTTGTTGAGTGAGATGGATACCAGTCAGAGTTTAGCTTTAAACTATCTCTGTTATTGTAATAAATATTTACACTTGATTGGCCAGAGGTATTTATTTCCAGGTACCTTATGAATTTGACTTTACGTATTTATTACTGTTGTGAAATATGGTGGCTTTTTTTGGTTGTAACTTCTCTGTATTTTAGCCTAGGAAAATATATATATATGCCTACGTATATAATTACATGCATATATGTATTTATTTTCTTTTATTAATTGAGTTCTTTACACGAGGAATTAATATTGGTTTTGAATTAACTAATTAACCCACGTGTGTTTTATATTTTACTCTTAATAATTCGGCCGGAGAATTATATTCCCATTTGCCCTTTATAACATAACTTTCTGCAGTTACTGCGGTTATGAGAAGCGGTTCTTATTCGGGTACAACTTCTGATTTAGCCTAATAAAATATATATATGCGTGTGTAATTTATACAAGCATATATTTATTTTTTTATTTTCAATTGAGTTCTTAAACACGTTGGATTGATAATGTTTTCAAAAAAACTAATTAACCCGCGTGCATATTATTTTTTTTCCTCATTTCGTGGATCGTGGGTTGTCTCCCCTTCCCGCTTCGTGTCGCTATGATACTTCATCAGTCAAAAACTGCTGGAATTTCAAATTTGGCGGTCATTCGAGGTGAGAGAGAGCAACTTTACGGACATGATTTTTGACAGCGGTAAGAAATTGTTTTCTTATATCAATGTTTAATGGGCTCCACTGATGATTTATAAGTGCCCACCTAAATATATTCTTACATGAATATATATTAGGCTTCTACATAAACTGGAAACATTCTCCCACACTTGTAGAAAACTTATAATGAAACAATTGTTTGGAAAGAGAGATATACTTTAACTTTAATTATATCTCATAAAATAATTCAACTGGTTTTTCCACATTATACATATTGTTAGCACCCTAAACACTTAAATTGGGTTTATATTTAAATATAACCTAATGTTTGTTGAGTGAGATGGATACAAGTCAGAGTTTAGCTTTAAACTATCTCTGTTATTGTATTAAATATATATATATATATTTATGTATATATATATATATATATATATATATTTATGTGTATATATATATATATATATATATATATATATATATATGTATGTATATATATGTATATATATATATATATATATATATATATATATATATATATATATATATATATATATATATATATATATATATACATATATATATATACATATATATATATATACATATATATATATATACATATATATAGATATACATATATATAGATATATATATACATATATATATATATATACATATATATATACATATATATATATATATATATATATATATATATACATATATATATATATATATATATAGATAAATCTACCAAAATATTCATAGAGGGAGAAACAACCTAAGTGTTGGACTTGTTCTCAATGTATCGATCTCTAAGAACGTTAGGTAAAGTTGAAATCAGCGGGATTCGAACGCATCACAACAAGACTGAACTAATACGGCACAGCATGCCATTCGATATTCTACTGGTTCGGCCAATTATGCATCGTATTATGCATATTAGGTTATGAACAGAATACACACATTTTCGTCTTTATATATATAAAGACTAAAATATATATATACATATATATACATATATATACAGAGCGTGAAATTAATAAACATTCGTTGTACTGCCTATCTGTTTTGTACCTGTTCAAATGTTTCCATTATATATATATATATATATATATATATATATATATATATATATATATATATATATATATATATATATATATATATATATATACATATATATATATATATATATATATGTAGATAAATCTACCAAAATATACGGTAGTGTCCAATCCGTATGAAGAACTCAATGTAATCCTAATATCATGAAAAAAAAGATGTATTTAGAAATATTTTCGATGAAATTAACAGGAAAACAGAGTCAAGATGAATTAATAAAAACAATGAATAAAAACAAAGAAACTGTTCCTTATATTAAAAAAATTATCATTTTACGATCGTTTCTAGGATATATATGTGTGTGTTGGTATGTATATCATATAGATCTGTGTAAATATTTTACAAACTATCAGAGGGAATATACATACCTAGACATATATATGCTGTCTTCAGAAATAATGATATTTGTTTATTGAAAAACACCAACAAAGATGTAATATAATAAGTCTGTTTGGGAACAGATTTTGAATTGACCAATCGAAGAGTAGTAAGTGGTCAAGTTGATAGAATAGTAGTAGTAGAAATTTAATTTTGGGGTAGAGAAATGCAGACTTCACTTTTAAATGGAAATAATTATTTGAATGAAAAGATTACTTTTGGGATGAAAAGAGCTCAAGACAGTGAAAGGTACACGAAAATTATATGTTATTAAAGAATAATGCTAATGTTAAAATCGAAGGAGAATAAAATTTTAGGATAAATGTGTTAGTGAAAAATACCAATCTTATTAAAAACATAAGGAATTTAGATCTATAAAAAGAAATTAAGTTAAATTAATTGATAGGTATACTTATATGGATAAATTTATATTAATACATATAGATGTGATAAATAAGAGTTAGATGTTATTAAAGAATGTTGTTAAAAAACAAGGAAAACAAATTTTTTGGGGGATAAATGTATTAGTGAGAAATAACAAACTTATATAGACTAACATTTAGATTCATAACAGGAAATTAAAATAGTTTATATGTATACTTATAGGTATTAACTTTAGGAAAAGATAGCTGTAAAAGGGAAATAAAATTATGAAGTTCTCAGTAGTAAAATACTAATTATAGGTTAACTAATTTAAAAGAAAAAAAAATAATAATAATTATAATAATTTGTCAAATAAAAGTGTATATTAATTAGGTTTATAATATTTGAAAGTTCTTCTAATTCTATGATTGCACGATATAATTAATTCTTGTCGCAAATTTAATAGGGTATCCTTAGATTTCATGATTTCAAAAAGTAATTTATATATATATATATGTGTGTGTATGTGTGTGTGTGTATGATTGTTTGTGTGTGTATTGTGTATCTGTGGGGCGAAGAACAGAATTCAGAGTTATACTTAATGCATGGAAAGATAAGGATTGGGTATATTACTGTGAGGATTGGAGCTTGTAATCGAACGGGAGGGGGGAAATCATGAGGTGATTACAAGCTTATACAGCAGAACTCACAGTTCGACATTTATTTCACTGATACACAGACACACAGACACACACACACACACACACACGCACACACACATATATATATATATATATATATATATATATATGTATATATATGGGGGGCGGTTGTGCGGGAATTCATCTGTGTTTGTTTTCATTGAAGCATTTCCATTTGGTATTTTGGGTAGATATTCTGTGCAAATATTCAGTTGAAATATGAAATTGTTCCATCATTATACAGGCGGTGGATTGGCGGTATCGGTAGAGTGTCGGACGCCAAAGTGTCTTTGCAGCAAAAACTACGGCCCTTTATGATCTGAGTTCAAATCCCGCCGAGGTTAACTTTGCCTTCCATCCTTACGGGGTCGATAAAATAAAGTACCAGTAATACACTGGAATAATTGCTGGCCTCGTGCCAAAAGTAGAAACAATTATACATTTGCCCGACGTATGAAACCAATGCTCAGTAGAAATGCTACAGCCAACGCCATTTTCGCTAACAATGTATATGGTTATGGGTTTCTTTGCTTTGTTAATCATATATTTTCAGGTAAGATATATCTGTAAAAATATTAAATTACCCTACAATATCATCGCCCCTTTATGTTTCAGAAATGTTTATACTTTTAGTTTATTATCCTTTGCAGTTAAATATCTGGGTGTTCTTGTACTCGATTACATTAATTTTCCGTCAATTCATCCCAGGGTATTGTGCCCAATGGCCTGAGAGCTTGCATCTCGTTTACATGTAGAATAACCATCCTCGTATATACTAATTTAAATATATACTATGAATAGATTTCTTTTTAGTTATTAATTCATGATGTTCATGTTTTATTGATGAACATGCTGATTACATTGTAGCTCCTGTATTTCATTATTTTCTTCTCTCAGGTATATTTTATTATTCCCAGATTGTTTGATTTATGTTCCAGATAATATAGGTATTTCAGCTGTTTACGTTTTTTGATGCAGTTTCTGTTTTCGGTTCATCATACGCTAAACATTTCTCATTTTATACGACATTTTCTGGTCGCGGCTTTTTTTTATAAAGAACAGTTTCATAGGTGTATAAGAGAATGAGATGAGATATTTGCAGAAAGTAATGACTTTTCATAATTCCATAGTCGATAAAATAAGGATCATTGTTTAAATCAATTTGTCTGGTGCAAAGCATTTAAGTTGAGGGGAGGTGAAACTTGATTATATAACCAACAACACCTGAGTGGTACTTCATTTTATCGACAGCAGAACGATGAAATGTAAAGCTGACATCGCTGATATTTGATATGAGACCGTAAAGGGCCATAACTGAAAGCTGCAGAGCATTTTGTCTGACGCAGCTAATCCATCATCCTGCTGTGGTTAAATAATTATATTATTATTGATAATTATTATAAGAGCGGTGGATTGGCAGTATCAGTAGAGGGCTGGACACCAAGCTTTGTAGCAGAGTTACGTCCCTTTATGGTCTGAGTTCAAACCCCGTCGAGGTTAACTTTGCCTTTCATCCTTACGGGGTCGATAAAATAAAGTACCAGTAATGTACTGGAATAATTGCTGGCCATGTGCCAAAAGTAGAAACAATTATTATCAATAATAATATTATTCATGAAGCTATCTGACTTTAATTCTCAGTTTACTTAAATTTATTAAGTGAAAGAAACTGTCTTTAACGAGGCATCTCTGCGCTAAATTAACCGAAAGAAAGTTGAATAAAATGCATACTTTCCTCCTGACATTGAAGTATACACACCAAGTAAAAGAGCAAAGTTTCGTGTCTCAACAACGTGGTCCTATGAGCGGTAATGTAAATATAAATAGTTTCCCACTAACAACCTTATTATTTAATGAGTAGCAATTCGTAGAATGTTCTCTGGGTTAAGTTTTTCCGTATTTTGGCTTTCAACGCTGGAAGTATTTTCTTTATTTCTTCAACTATTTCTACTAGTCTAATATAAGAAAAGGGAAGTACGGTTCCTTGTAAACAGTAGCCATTTTTCACATTATTCTCCACCAATTATTCAAAGGACCTCATATATACCTGCATTGACTAGGGTATAGTTAACTATTAGACAGATGAGAAAAGAACATGACGTGAAATTTGAACACAGGAAGTGGAGAAATACAGCTACGTATGTAAAAATATATTAGCTCTTACTTTCAAATAAAAATTTATTTCGGTCCTGAAAAGAATATGTATGAATGTCATGGAGTTCAGATTGCATTATGATGGAAAGAAAAGAATTGACAGTAAAACATTAATCCAGAGAGAGATAGAGAGAGGGGGGGGGGCATATGGTGGGGAACTGGTCTGCTGAGGAAAGAGAAGAGATATGCGTGTAAATAAGTGAGGGAGAGAGGTGAGAAAAAGAGAGAATGAAAGAACATGAAAGTTTGAATGAATTCTGCGCTAAGCTCATCTAAGCTAATATCCTTTGTTATCACCATATCCTAATGAGACGAATGAAGGGTCGTCTGGGCCTATGACCCATATTTTCTTTTTGTCATTGCTTACTTTAATTTTCAATTTAGTTTACACAAGGCCCACGTTTGTATTATCTACTACCTTACATGATTCTTGTTGTTGTTGTTGTTTTTTTGGTGGCTGTTGTTGTTGTTGTTGTTGTTGTTGTTGTTGTTGTTGTTCTTCTTCTTCTTCTTCTTCTTCTTCTTCTTCTTCTTCTTCTTCTTCTTCTTCTTCTTCTTCTTCTTCTTCTTCACCCGCATATTCATGGATAGATCTCGGTGGGACCACAATTCAACGGCGTGTATACGCGATCGTAATCTTTTTGTCATTACCCAAGATTCATGGCCATAGACAGGGGTTAGAACGAATAACCAATTGATGGTGCGAGTTTGTCTTTTACACTTACATCCCTTCATCTGATTACCGAATGCTGAAGCTGGCGCATTACTGCATTAACCGCAGCAATTCTTGCAAATAATTCAGCCTCCACCATTCCATCACTTGTGAATACGGTCTCCACCTACTTAAGTGGACCCTATCACACGTAGAGTGTACTAGGCAGTCAACCTTGAAAGAACGAATTTCTCGGTCTCCGCAGAAGTGATTTTAATTTCAGGCGTGCAGCATACAGCAGCAGACCTATGAAGTGCATGTGGGAGATCCCCTTCAGGCGCCTAAAGTAATAACATTTAGACTGCAAATCCAGCCTACTGATCTTACCCCTGCCAGTGTGATACCATTTCCAACCCGGTTGAACATATCAATCCGCTAATCAATATTATGAACAGATTCTGAGTTCAAATCCCGCCGAAGTTAACTTTGCCTTTCATCCTTACGGTGTCGATAAAATAAAGTACCAGTAATGCACTGAGAAATTGCTGGCCTTGTGCCAAAAAGTAGAAACTATATTATGAACAGATTTGAGAGAACGCACCCTTTGTGGAATTTCACTTTGAATGGTTTCAATTTAGTTCCAATTTTCCGAACACAATACTAGGATATTGGTATAGAAATATCAGTGCTACAAGAAGCTGCGCATCACTCCCTTAGTTCAGCAGAATCTTCCACAGCAGGAAATATGTACTGTGGTAAATTACTATTTTGAGGGCTAACAACCCACGAATACACCTCTTGGAAGTACTCCCAAAATATTCGTTGTCTGATTATTTGGTTGATTGCACTTTGTCCTGGACGAAAGCAAAACACTTCGCCAGCTAGCGTGGACAACAAACTCCCTACATCTTTTGTCAGTCACTTAGGAAATAGTTTACCGGGGCGGCTTATAAAAAGTAACCTTTTAATTGGAGCAATCTCTCATCTTCCTTTTTGAAAACTGTAATTATCACCCTCGATTGTCATTGCGCATATGGTTTACAGAGATCCAGAATATCCAGAACACATGAATCAGCCAATGAATACCTTCTCTATTTAAGGCTTTTTAACATATCGGGGCGAATTTCATTCTTCGGAACGGCCCTCCCACTTTTGCCCTCTTTAATTGTTTGTTAAACGTCAGTCTCCGAGCGATTAGTTATCTCTGACAGATGCACCAGCTGTACATCAGACGCACTTGTGTCTAGGTTTAGGAGATCATCAACGGATTCTTTCCAACCCGCATGTATGCACCTCTCTGAAGAGAAGAGAACTCCAGACGCATTCCTGATAACAGGTGTGGAGGAGGACAAGTTATTACGAAGGACGTGTATGGTTTGGCAGAACAATTTATTCGGTTATCTGAATCGGATTTTAGCTTAATCCTAAAGTCTCCCCATATCTAAATGGGAAAATAACTGAGGTACAAAGCGAAGAACCCAAGTGGTCCAATAAACCTGAACATTTCCAAACGATATGGTATGTATTATTATAAATGATTATAAAATATATATCACATCACAACTTACATTCTATACATTACCCATCCACCATACCTCCTGATAGTACATATTAGAACATCTTTTCCAGTCTGCATTCTTAAGGTGGCTGTTGTATGTGTATTACAATGTTAGATAATTTATTACTCTCTATGACTTAACTGTAGTAAATATATCCAGGTTGTTATAAATCTCACCATATCTTAACACTTGGCAATTGATGCTAATTAAAGTACTTTACAACAAGTCTGTTAGTACAAATCTTAAGAACAGCAATTGAATACTGATTACTGTGTAGTAT
>OZ024743.1:39286827-39294327 GCA_964016885.1 Eledone cirrhosa
TATTTCATCATTCCCAGTGAGATATAATAACTACTGTCTATAACATCTCTGCCGATGTGGTCAAATATGATCATGTCTCCAAAGGTCGTGATGGATGGGCTGACGCACAAAATACCTTGAGATACGTAGATTCATAATATAAAATTCCAAGTCAAAATCTACTTCTTTGAACATACTATTTATTATTTCAACATCACCAGTAATATATAACAATTACCATCTACAAAAGCTGTAGAAACATTTATATAATTAAATATAACATATGATGTGTTGACCCGCGTTGAAAAAGTGTAAAGACAGAATTCGGTAAAAGTGTAATGGTTTAGTGTACTTACTGTGTAATAATTGTTTCTACTTTTGGCACAAGACAAGCAATTAACCAGTGTATTAATGGTACTTTATTTTATCGACCCCGTAAGGATGAAAGGCAAAGTTAACCTCGGCGGGATTTGAACTCAGACCATAAAGGGCCGTAAATCTATGCAGCAAAGCATGGCGTCCGACCCTCTACCGATACTGCCAATATACCGCCCTGCTTGCTATTTACAATATCTGGTTTCCTCTCCTAGAAACAAAACTGATCACATCTGAAGATAAAATAAAGCAATTTGTCTTAATTTAAATTGGTTACATTCCTTTAAATTCTCACGTTGATTCAATGATTTCGCCATACCTTTCATTTTCTCTATGCATCAACTTACTGCCTCTCTAAATATGCAATGACAAGTAACCAACTTCACTCCCGAAAAATAGGAAGTGCATGTTGTAATGTGTCGGAATTCCTGTACATTCATTGTAAATTGTGAGTGAGAATACATGACAATGTATAGACCTGAATATAAAACTTCCTGCTTTCATTTGCTGGCCTGTTTTATTTATTATATTGAAGTTCTGCACATATAAACAGCAGCCTTCACTGAATCACTTTACAGATAATAGAGAAACACAAACAACCACACACAAAATCACACACACACATATACACACACATACACACGCACACACACTCGCACACACACATTCACACACACACACACACACACACAAATGTATGTAT
Source organism: Eledone cirrhosa (assembly GCA_964016885.1). Taxonomy (NCBI): domain Eukaryota; kingdom Metazoa; phylum Mollusca; class Cephalopoda; order Octopoda; family Eledonidae; genus Eledone; species Eledone cirrhosa. The sequence continues at coordinate 39,287,885 of OZ024743.1, forward strand.
ATATACATATGCATGAGAATAAGTAAGTGACAGTCACTACTTTCAAACTCATAGCGAATGTTCTTTTTTTTTAATTCAATTAAATATACGGTATATTGCCAAATATACTATACATACATTCATGTATGCATCGCTATTTCAGAGCACCAATACGAATACCTAACTTTTGCTGGACCGGCAATCGCTCTGTATAATCAGCCCCTGATTATTACTGGAATTCTATATGAATCCAGCTTCTATAATTTTCGGCGAAAGCAGGGGAGTACTTGGTTCTGATGAAAACCAAACAGCGTGAAACAGACTGTCAGCTTCTCTCCCTTCTTTCGCAGAAAATAAGTAAATGACATCGTCAGAACTTTAAAACTGATAGCGTATGGTCTTCTAAATATTTTTAATTAAACATACGGCAGGTTGCCAAATATACTATGCATACATTCATATATATATATATATATATATCAAGTATATATATATACATACATATGTACACACACACACACACACACACATACACACACATACACTCACACATATATATATGTGTGTATGTATGTATGTGTGTGTGTGTATGTGTGTGCGTATCTGCATAATTCTGTATATATACATATTTATACCGCATATGCTGGTGTAATAGTCGACGTTGTTTTTCTGAAGCTATTATTTTTAGAAATCGACTGTGTTTACGGTTATTTTCTTACTAATCTCAAGGGAGTTTCCAACATTAAGACAGAGTCCCCCATTGTCTTAACATGTTTACGTATTTACTGTTTTTGTGGCAACATTCCACGCCTACTTGTACCACGAATGCAACAGGGAATACTCATTTGAAAGTCAAGCGTTGTAAGCCTCATTCTGAAGGTAACTGTGACCACTTGATTGACTTAAGGGACTCTCCTGCAAACCGACGCTACACCAAACTGTTTTCAACAGCAACATTAAACAGCTGAAGCAGAATTTAACGCGCTAAAGTATCTCCTCTCTGTTTCAACATCCATAGTTTCCTCAGGCAGGGTGTTCTCTGAATTCCGACGCAATTGCATCTGCATACCTGTTCCTGACTTCCTTATCCGCCAACGCTTCCTACATTAACCTGTATGTCGAGCTGAACCTGCAAAGTTACTGGGTACTCTTGGTTTTATGCAGTCCTAGGGTGTAGATAAATAGGGGATTAGTTGAGTGCACAGCATGTGATTATTGATCTTTGACCCGACTTCCCTCATACCATGTGTATAGTATGTAACTACTAGTACAATGTAACTACAGTTCAATGAGCGATACTATTATCTACTATGACAACTCTCACACCCTATGGTGGCAAGTAAAGGCCACCTTGATGGACGCCTAGTTAACATGTATCTGATAAATGTACCCAGTTGGTGGCTTGTGCAAAGTAGACACCCAAACAATATGGTGAGAAGCACAGTAATTACATCCATAACACATCGTTTTTCGCCAAGGGTACTAAGGGACACGTTGAGGCCTAAGATAGAGGGTCCTGGTTGAAAGATATATTGCAGTCGCCATCCAACGTTGCATGGAACTGCAACTCATCCTGGGAGGTGTAGGATGGATGTACAAAATTAAGTATCCCGAGACTCGAAATATTTTCCAGAAGGAAACAAACTTCCAGAATTAGTAACGGGAACGTTACAGCTCTTACAGGCAAAGGGAAGAAGATAATGAAGGAAGCCAGATGCTATCGGGTAGATATAGTCGAATGTCCTCACCAAAGTTCGCTGTCCCTGGTGATATACATGTGAATGGAGTATGGAAAGTCCACTGTTTAGGTTTGGCGGCAGAGAAGACTGCACAGGTAAAAGTGAGCATATCCACAACAGCTGTCAGAGTGCGTTACGGACAGATTCTTTCTTAGCAGTGAGGGCCACTTGAAACAGAACGAAAGCAAAGTTTTTGTGGGTGATACCATTATATGCGTCAAACACAAAGACCGAATAGAGAACATTTCTGGACGTCACTCCAGCCTTAGATCTAGTTGAGACAGAGCCATGTATCCTAATGGGAGATTTAAATACACCACAATATATGTTGTTCAATATTGTCATTTGCGTTCTCCCTTCAGTAAACAACACCAGACACAAATTCAATCAATTAACTCAGAATTATGTGTGATCAGTTCACCTTTCTATGACAAATGTTATAATTTTAATCTTACTCTTATACAATTTTTCCTGTACCAGCCGAGGCCATGCTTGAGCACCACCCTTCTGCATTGTGAAGTTTTAGTAAATATATAATTCCACATTGTGAAGTTTTAGTAAATATTATTGGTTTCAATAAATTTGAATAACAATGTTATATTTAATTAACCGCGTTATGAATTCGAAAAAAAAAAATAGTTATCCATAGGTTATAGAAAATAAATAAAATGTTTACATTTAGCACAAGTTAATCTATGAATATTTTTTCCGATATTTAGCTAGATTTCAATATGTATTTATACATACATGCCTGCCTCCATATTTGTATGTATGCATCTATACGTATCTATAAATCTGTACGTGTCTATTGATTTTGGAAACAAAATTATAAATTAAACAATAAATTGTATTGTACAGTATATATATTTGTACCCACCTACCTCGACATATTTAACCGACAGTTATGATTATCGTTTAGGTATTATTGTAATATAATATATAATTAGCATATGATTAAGTCAATCTATACATTTAAATATATATATATATATATATATATATATATATATATATATATATATATATATATATATATATATATATATATATATATATATATATATGTAAGTATGTATGTATACGTACATACATATATGTATACATACGTACAGTAGCATGTATATATATACATACAGGCACACATACATATATGCACGTATCAGTTTACCGAACATTTATTATAATGCTCGGTTTGTTCGTTTGTAAACAAACAAACAGCCTGAATTACGCCGTACAGCTGAGCAGCCTAATTTGCATATCGAGTGAAATTAGGCTGCTCAGCCGTTAATTTTCATAAGGAAAATATATACTTTCGGACGTTCAACCATCTGGCAGAAAGGTATACGGTGCTGACGATAGCTAATAAGCTTGAAACTAGTACATCATTCCTGTGGCAGTGTTGAACAAAAAGGTGACGTGGTTGCCTAAACACTGTACGGTGTAATTCAGGCTGTTTGTTTGTTTACAAACGAACAAACCGAGCATTATAATAAATGTTCGGTAAACTGATACGTGCATATATGTATGTGTGCCTGTATGTATGTATATACATGCTACGGTACGTCTGTATACATATATGTATGTACGTATACATACATACCTACATTTAAGTAAGTGCCGTACTAACAGTGAGAAATGAAATTTCGTTTCATTCGTTTCCATTTATCGTTTTCGGTGCGCCTGGCCGACTGAACTCACTCGATATGCAAATTAGGCTGCTCAGCCGTTAATTTTCATAAGGAAAGTATATACTTTCGGACGTTCAACCATCTGGCAGAAAGGTATACAGTGCTGACGATAGCTAATAAGCTTGAAACCAGTACATCGTTCCTGTGTCAGTGTTGAACAAAAAGGTGACGTGGTTGCCTAAACACTGTACGGCGTAATTCAGGCTGTTTTTTTGTTTACAAACGAACAAACCGAGCATTATAATAAATGTTCGGTAAACTGATACGTGCATATATGTATGTGTGCCTGCATGTATATATATACATGCTACTGTACGTCTGTATACATATATGTATGTACGTATACATACATACTTACATTTAAGTAAGTGCCGTACTAAGAGTGAGAAATGAAATTTCGTTTCATTCTATTACATATATATATATATATATATATATATATAATGGAAACATTTGAACAGGAACAAAACAGAGAGGCAGTACAACGAATGTTTATTAATTTCACGCTCTGGAGAGTGGGGAGGTGATGGGGAACGACGTTTCGGGCATAAGCCCTTCCTCAGGTGAGAAGTGTGCGGGAACAGAGTTCAAAGGGTGTGTAGGGGAGTGGTGGAGAGACATATAGCGAAAGGAAACGGTGCGAATGAAATGAAAAATTAAAATAAAAATAAAAATAAAGCATGATCAAAATACAAGGAATGAAATAAAATTAAATATAAAAGCATGATCAAAATAAACTGAAATTAAAAAGGGGGTAAAACAGGTGGTGGAAAGTGTGTGTGTGTATAGGTGTACGTGTGTGTGTGTGTATGTGAAAGTAAGGGTTGGGGGAAGAACGGCGTTGCATGTTCAGGAAGAGTTTTGGGGGGGGGATTGTAGGTCGGAGTGTCTGTGCGTGTGTGGATAGAGGGTGGGGGGAGAGAGCAATCAGGAGGCTGAGGGTGTAAATATGTGGTGGAAAGCACGTGTGTGTGGGTTTTAAGCGTGTTGTGGGTGTAGGTGACGTGTGGAGAAACAAATTTGTTGGGGTGTGTGTGTGGGTGAGTTCTATAGGTGATCCCGTAAGGGGATGGTTGAAAAGTGGGTAAAATCCTATGATGTTTAGTGGATTCCGTGGTGGTAATGTTCCGCATACGAGTATTCCATGAAGAGATGGTCGGAAGAGGAGAGATGTGGGGTGCGGCACAGCAGGAAGTGGTCAAGCAGTGGAGTGCTGTGTGTCAGTTTGTGCTGGGAGGTGGTCAGATGGCATAGCAGCAGTCGGTGGAATGGTAAAGGGGCGAGGATGGGTAGGTGTGAAAGTTGGAGTGAGGAGGGTGTGTGTGTGTATTAGTAGAATTGTTAGTGGGATGAGTGAGTGTGGAGCGAGGGTGTGGGTGGAGCGGCGAGAGAAGGGTGTGTGTAGTTCTATGGAGGGAGTGTGGTCTACTGGTGTGTGTGTAGTTTGATAAAGGGGGTGTTAGAGGGTGTTAGTATACGGGAGGTGGGGAAGGGTTGAATGCAGGTGTGAGTGGGGGTTAGTGGTGGTAGGGTGTGTAGAGTTGGTGGTGTACGAGGGTGTGTGGGTACGTGTGCGTGTGATAGGGGGGGGAGAAGGGAGGGAGGTTAGTATGTTAGTTTGGGAAGGGTGGTCGGATGAGGGGTGGAGTGGAGGTGTTAGTATTGTTAGTTGTGGGGTGGGCGGTGAAGGACTAGCCTCCGAAACGTTAATACCCTCTTCCTGCTATATCAAGCGTTAACTTATTATATACCTTCCATATACTGTACCGATTGTGTTGTTATTTCTGTTTACCTTTTACACATACATATATATATATATATATATATATATATATAATATATAAGAACAAAAGATGGTTAAAAGAGTTCCATGTATTTTATTATGCGCATTTCAAAAAGAAATATCATCATGCAATAATATTTGTGTTTTCATCAGATAAAACAGGAAGACATGATATGAAGGTTAAAAAACACTTGTGGATAGTGCAGTTTTAAATCAACCTTCATATCATGTCTTCCTGTTTTATCTGATGAAAACACAAATATTATTGCATGATGATACGTGTTTTTGAAATGCGCATAATAAAATACATGGAACTCTTTTAACCATCTTTTGTTCTTATATATTATATATACTCCAGTCCTACAAACTGTAGAGTGCTTCTTATCCGATATCTGCATTGCTTTATTGTACTACAATAAAACTCACCTCCTACATATATATATATATATATGTAGGAGGTGAGTTTTATTGTAGTACAATAAAGCAATGCAGATATCGGATAAGAAGCACTCTACAGTTTGTAGGACTGGAGTATATATAATATATAAGAACAAAAGATGGTTAAAAGAGTTCCATGTATTTTATTATGCGCATTTCAAAAACACGTATCATCATGCAATAATATTTGTGTTTTCATCAGATAAAACAGGAAGACACCTCCTACATATATATATATATATATGTAGGAGGTGAGTTTTATTGTAGTACAATAAAGCAATGCAGATATCGGATAAGAAGCACTCTACAGTTTGTAGGACTGGAGTATATATAATATATAAGAACAAAAGATGGTTAAAAGAGTTCCATGTATTTTATTATGCGCATTTCAAAAACACGTATCATCATGCAATAATATTTGTGTTTTCATCAGATAAAACAGGAAGACACCTCCTACATATATATATATATATATGTAGGAGGTGAGTTTTATTGTAGTACAATAAAGCAATGCAGATATCGGATAAGAAGCACTCTACAGTTTGTAGGACTGGAGTATATATAATATATAAGAACAAAAGATGGTTAAAAGAGTTCCATGTATTTTATTATGCGCATTTCAAAAACACGTATCATCATGCAATAATATTTGTGTTTTCATCAGATAAAACAGGAAGACATGATATGAAGGTTGATTTAAAACTGCACTATCCACAAGTGTTTTTTAACCTTCATATCATGTCTTCCTGTTTTATCTGATGAAAACACAAATATTATTGCATGATGATATTTGTTTTTGAAATGCGCATAATAAAA
>OZ024743.1:39299327-39306827 GCA_964016885.1 Eledone cirrhosa
TGTGTGTGTGTATATATATATTTATCGTTGATTGAACAACCGTTAATAATGTAGATATATATAGATATATATACAATTGAATATATGGGAGGGATGAACACGATATAAGTATACATGTGTTCGAATTGCAAATGACTAACTTAGCCAGGTGGAAAAAATAGTAATTTAAAACAATATGGTTTGCCTGTCTCGATTTAAAGTAATACATCAATAAAAATAACAAACCTATATCGGGCAACTGCCGTTTGATACCCAGAGATATCTAAAATCTGTTTCACAATAATTATTAGGTGAAAGCCACCATTCCTGTGCTCATCTTTGGGTATCCAGGAAATTCGTACCTTGCTCTTCAAAAGATCTGAGAAGACAGAACTATGTGTTGATATAAAAACACATGTTCCAGCGCCTAGCGCGTCTCATACTCATGCCGCTAAAAAATAGCAGCCGGTTTTATGAGACTAAAGGTAGCTCTACGTATGGAACCGAGAATATCATAGATTGAGTTAGAAACTCTAAATAGTCTTTTACAATAAATATATATATAAATATATATTTATATTTATATTTATATATTTATATATATATATTTATATTAATATATATATTTATATATATATATATTTATATATTTATATATATATATTTATATATATATGTATATATTATATTTGGCCATGTCAAACATTTATATAAATAAATATATATATATATAGTCTATCTATGTTCTTTCGTCACACACCTGGGACATCATCAGTGGGACTATTATGTTTCCTCCCATTGTATTGTAATATCTACGCTATTTTTGTTCTCTTTATTAATTTATTCATTTTTCTTGTCTCTGTCTCTGTTTGCGCATGCCTGTGAGTGTGTTTCCTGTTTGGTGTGTGTGTTCTTATTTGAGCGTATGTGTTTTTATATACTATCTTTGCTGTTATAAAATACATAAATATATACACAAGTACAATAACGACAAACACATATAAACACACACACACGCACACATACGCACACACATACACACACACGCACATATATATATATATAACGAAGGAAATGTGGTAAGGAACCAGGTGGACCATAACGCACCAAAGTACTCAATACTTAGGGTAGTAGAGTGGGTAATAGGAACCAGTAAGACCCCGACGGCTGAGCTCAAGCCGTCGAAACGGCTTGAGCTCAGCCGTCGGGGTCTTACTGGTTCCTATATATATATATATATATATATATATATATATATATATATATATATATATATATATATATTGTTATACTTTGGGAGGGTCATGTTGCCAATAAAAACACAGGCACCTGTAGGTTTTCACTTCCATTCATTACAGATATTCCGTTCGGTTGGTTGGTTGTTTCGATAACACGATATTGATTATATGTTGTCAAAAAGCTATTTCGTCACACATTCCGTGACCTCCTTATTGACTAGGTTTTTATTTTGTGTCGCTCATGTGTTCAACACACAAAAAAAACATGGTGTAGGACAGACCAAACGGGAGATACAAACGAAAAAGCTAGTCACAGACTAGGTCACACAAACCATCCGATAATCCAACCAAAAAACCGACCGGAAATTTATAATGGATTGAAATTGAAAACGAAAGATGTATATGTTTTTATTGGCAATGTGACCCTCCCAATGTATAACAATGTCTGGTTCAACACTTGTTTTCAGATAAGAAATCTTGCAAAACAAATTAAAAAACGAAGTATATATATATATATACACACACTAGATCACCCGTGACCCAACAGGGCACGTTCAATTAAAAATATTTTTGAGAGGCAACTTCCTTTCAAAGTATTTTCCCATTCTGCACCATTTTGGCTGTATTAGATCAGATACAAGCAAATAATCACAGAGATTTAGTAGTATATAGATAGATATTTGTACGTATGCACCCACCTATAATAAATATTCTAATTTAGTTACTACCCACTTAATGTATCGCTTTTAAAGAGACAATAAATATAGACGATGTTTGTTTGTGTGAGAGTTTATGTTACTCTTTAGCCGTGTGTGTTAATCTTGGCGTGAGCTTGTGCGTGTGTGTGGGGGGGGGGGGTCGTGCCTGTATGTGAGTGAGTGTGTGTGTGTTCGCTTGTGTCTATTAAAATCAACGTGTTATATTTTTTCCGAACATTTCTATGAAGATATGGCTTTTTATACAACACAATTTCTTTGTTTATTTTAGTGATTCCAGTTGGCATAACAATGTGACAATTGAAGTATTTTATACTGATAATTAAATCCACGGAAGCTTTAGTGTAGAATTCTTTACGCATTTAATAGATATTGTAAAGAAATTTGACAAGGTCAGACTGATGTCTCGTATTACAATAGTTGAAATATTTCTATTTTGAACATCGTCACTTAAAATATAAAACAGACAGCAGAACGAGATAGTTGTGAATTCAGTGAACCGAAGCGTGGTGGCGCTACTGGAAAGATCCCACACAAAGCGATAAACGATAAATTTAGTGCCTTAAATCTGCTAAATACAGAGTTCAAAACTTTGTCAAGTTGTTAGCGACGAAATTGGGTCCTGACGTCGATGGACAGGTAGAAAAAGCGCAGCTATACTCTATTCCAAATAGATTCGATACACTATCGTGAGATCGGCTGGGGAGCATGGCTGGATTGGTTTCGGTATAAACGTAATCCAATCGAATACTTTAGTTAAGGTCGACTATAGGTACAGGTTGGCTGTCTTCATGGTAGACAATCTCGGACCTATTTTTCGGGGACAACTTGACACGCTTTGATCCCATTTGTTGTTGCGTATATACTGCCATTAGAAACTTCACTGCACCAATTGGCGACGTTGAGAGACGTTTTACACGATCTACAACGATGTTAATCGGTGACGGCATTTGCCGATTACATCAACCTGCTTATGTCGAGCACTAACAGCCACAAAGAGAACGGAAATGCTCTAAACGCGTATGAGATAATAACAGGAACAAACATTAAATGCACCTGTGCAGCAGCTTTGTTGGACCAGTTAAGTTGCTCGGGATATGGTTTGGTCTAGATTTCTACATGAACAAAGACTGGGTCGATGTAACAAGGAAAGTACCCACACTCTCCAAGAAATGAGCCGAGAGGAAGCTATCACTCTATGGTTGGGCAGCATTGGTGAATACGTATATCACCTCCATTATCTTCTACCATCTGACCATCTTACCTTGGTCCGGTCCACGCCCGAATGCAATGGAACACATACTTTAGCTTGTATGGAAGTGACGCATTCTAATGGGGAAATTACACCAGCTGTCAACAACCGTGGCTGATTAGGCGCAAAAAATACGCTGACACTATGGCATCATCAGGTTTTCCTAGACAGTACACAAATGTGGTCACAATTCTCTAGAAACGACTTCTCCCAGTTCCTTTATTTGATACTGCCGCAGTCCTAGGCCAAGCATGTTTGACAAAAGGAATGAAAAGTGAGGATTACCACTTACATTATTCATGTTGAAGGACGGTCTATCCTTTCGGCTTATTTTGGGCTCATCCACATGAAGATTACTGTATGTTCTTTTATTTATGGACAATCGGGTGCCTACAATCCTATCGGGGAAAGTCCCTTTTTATTGTGTATTGTTTGTTGTGGTTATTGCGGGTGTGATGTAATTAGATTTTTGTAATGTTTGTGTTGGTCAATGCACTTCCTAAAATTCATGTTTTTTAGTGATTATGTCAACATATTTTATCTTCTGTTGTTGGGTTTGCTTTTTGTAATGTTTGATGTTGGTGGGGATGTTTTGTTTGACAAATTGATGGTGTCTGTTGTGATGAGATATTTACGGTGGTGGTGGTGATGGTGTTGGTGGTGTTGGTAGTTTTGATGTGTTCGTTCAAATTGGAAATATTCTGGTACGTCTTATATATTTTGCTTTTTCCCGATCATTTCTTTGCGGGCGAAGTCAAAATGTTTCTTTTTTTGGGGTGTGTGGGGTGTGTGTGTGTGTGTGTGGGGGGGGGGGGTGTTTGTGTACAATCCAATGTCTACTGGTGTCAGTTATGCCATTTATATCAGGTGTCCCCACGTCATAGAGGCATTTTCCCTAAAAATAATGGCACCATAACATTTCTAGTGCCAAAAACCTTTTTCAATATCCCCCTTTCATGTTCTGAAATACATCAGTTCTTACTAAGCTGTCACCAGCACGAATTTCGGCGTCTGTATGCTTGATTGTTGTTGCTTTCTTTTCTGTCGGTAGTTCTGGTTGTGGTAAAGTTAATGCTGCCGGTGTGTGTGTAAGTGGGTGTTGGCAGGTTTGATGTTGTTATTAATATTGATATTGTTGTGTCCTTTGTGTTTTCTACAGTGGTAGTTGGTGCAGTGTAACATGTGTTGTTGTATGTCTTCTTCATTTTTGTGTTAGAATTCCTACTCATTTTCTCTTCGAGATGAGGAGTTAAACAATCTGAAGATTTTCTCAAGCGCTAAGAGTGAGGCCTCAGGGGATCATGACATTGCCTCGGAAATCTTAGACTGTCTTGACTAAGCTGGCAGAGAATGGTGAAAGAGTTGGATTTCACCCACACTAATACAAACGCATGGCATATCCTAAGGAAACTTGGTGCAGCATCTCCCGTTCAGCACCGGTCACCAAACATAATTGCTATTGCAGTTGCATCACACCCACCTCTCAACTCCAAGTTACATTCAACGTCAAGAAGTCCGTAAGTATCTGTCGACAGTCTACTTATCTTCACCGAAGAATACCCCTCTTCCTAGACTTTACACTATAAGTGAGATAGATACTGGACTTACATCCACCAAAGCAAGCAAGGCATCATGAATCGACGGCATCTATCCTTTTACCCATGCAGGTCAGTCTACGAACTGGTATATAGCTACGTATACAGCTTGAATGAGCGTATATTCAGTTCCATGAGTATCATGTTGAATAGACACTGTGGCACATGGGAACACCAAACAATCTTGTTTTATTGTATTTAGTATCGCACATGTCCGATATACAACAGTTGCGAAGGATCTCTGTTTAACTTATTTGACAACTGTTTATAGTCCAACTGTATTGTAGTAGCGTTTCAAAACGGCGTAAATATTATAATACACACACTCACACTCACAAAAGCAAGAGCTCACATAAACACACACAAAAACAGGGGCAATGATATGAAATAAAAATAAAAATACTAATTTGATAGAATTTAACAGAATTGTTCTGGGATTTGTGTAGCTAGTAATTCATAGATTCTATATATTTGAGGATCTGAGAGATGGGGACGGAGAGAGAGAGAGAGAGAGAGAGAGAGAGAGAGAGAGAGAGAGAGAGAGAGAGAGAGAGAGAGAGAGAGAGAGAGAGAGAGAGAGAGAGAGGGTTGTAAGTGTATTCATGAATATATTCATATATGTAAGTATGTGTGATTGTTGGGGGTATATGTAAGATTGTGTGTATATGAGAATGTGTGTGGTATTGGCATTGTGGTCCATGTTTAACCGAGAAAGATTGTGTTTATAATATTAATATCATGAATGGACATTTTGGAAGCTGTAATTGAAATTATGGACATGAAGTCCCGGATCATGAACCTCAACTTCATTTCCATATTTTTTTTTGTAGGAAACTTAACTTCTCGCTGAAAAATACATAATTGATACATTCATACATAATTTAATACTAACGTTCCATCTCTTCTTAAATGCAAAGCAACTGTTACTAGTGAAACATGAGCATAACGCTAACAGTGTGAATCACAAAACCGTAGTGCAGTGTTTGATCGAGTCTCCCGTCATCCCGGTTGGGCATCTTCGATCTTAGCGTCGGATTGACAAATATTTGGTGAGTGGAATTCTATCGAAAAACACACTCACAGATACCTGAGGAGCATTCGATTCCAGAGTCAGAAACGAACATTATCGATAGTTCCTCAAGGGGATCGACAGTGTAATTAGATATGTATTTGATACTATATTTATTCTTTGTACCCTAATTATTATAATTATTATTATTTCATATACATACATACACACACACACACACACACACACATACACACACACACACACACACACACACACACACACACACACACACATACACACACACACACACACACATATATATGTGTCAATAATTGTCAAAAGTGTAGTGTTTGTACCAGAGTTTTCAAGTCGCTGGCTGGACTAAAAAGTCACACTAGTTCAGCGCATCGGTAGGGGTTCTCCTACATGGATATAAAGTAGTGGCCGTACTCGAAAACGAGTTGGCAGCTACCATATATATGTGTATATATATATATATATATATATATATATATATATATATATATATATATATATATATATATATATATGTATATATATATATATATATATATATATATATATTGTTATATTTGGGGAGGGTCATATTTGCGTAATATTGCCAGAATTAATAACAGAACACACTCACTGTTTGGTTGGTTGTCGCTTCTCGCTGTCTTTTATATCTGCGATCTAACTTACTCGGTCCTCAATGTTGCCATTGACTGACCGGCGGTCAAAAATAATACAGATACACTATAGACACAAACACATATATATAGTTTACATAATTTACATCTGCAACATCGTCAGTGGTGTTATATTCATTGTTCCTCCCGTTGTGTTGTATGTCTACGCCATTTTTTGTTCAGTCTGTCTATATATTTATTTATTTATTTGCTTGTTTGTTTATCTTATTTTTTTTTGTCTTCTTTGCGCATGCGTTTGCGTGTGTGTATAGTGTTAAGTGAGATGTGTGACTAGTGTGTATAGTGTTGTGTCTGCTGGGTGACTAGTGTGTGTTTATGTGCTTGTTGTTATTGTGCTTGTGTATGTATTTATTTATCTTATTTTATTTAATTTTATTTACTTATTTATACTTCTCTTAGGTCAGTGTTGTTTGTTTGGGTGTTGTTGTTGTTCCACTCATTCTTTCTGTTTAGCTTTGGTCTTCTAATTTCTATTTCACTGGCCTCTCTGATTTGCCTATCTGCTGGGTCATTCCTATGTTTAGATATTATTATAATTTCTATGTTGTCTATGTTACCGTCATGTTGTTGTCTAGCATGTTCGTATAGTACTGACCCGTTTTTTCGTCCTTTTAGTTCCCCCCAGTGTTGGTCTATCCTTTCACCTATGCTACGAGCTGTCTCACCTATGTATGTTGTTGTCATGTTTCTGCAAGTACCCTCTGTACATCTTATGCTATAGACTACGTTTCTAGTTTTACAGTTTATCCGGGGGTTCACCTTACATATGATACATTTCCTATTGGTACAGTGGGTTTTCTTAAAAGGGTAGGTTTTGCTGATCAGGGATTTTATGGTGGTTCCTGGCTTTTCTACCACCTTTATTTTTAAGTGGGTCTTTCTCAGGGCCTTTCTACACTGGTTAGCTAATTTCCATCCAGGGCTGGCGTCCACAAACATGACACTCTGATATCTCTGGTTGTCGTACCATGATGTGGCCTTCCCTATCTTATGTCTAG
>OZ024743.1:39314327-39319327 GCA_964016885.1 Eledone cirrhosa
ACCATCATTCACCTTTTGTTCAACACTGACAAACTAGTTTCTAGCTTATTAGCTGTCATCAGCACCGTATAGCTTCCTGTCAGTCTATTGAACGTTTGCAAGTATATACTTTCCTTATGCATATTAATGGCTGAGCAGCCTAATTTGCATATCGAGTGAGTTAGTTGGCTGGGCGCACCGAAAACGATAAATGGAAAAAATGAAATGGCATTTCTCACTGTTAGTACGGCTGATACTTATATGTAAGTATGTATACGTACATACATACATGTATACAGACGTACAATATTATGTATATCCATACATACATGCACATATATATATACGTATATATATATATATATATATATATATATATATATATATATATATATATATATATATATATATATATAGATAGATAGATAGATAGATAGATAGATAGATAGATAGATAGATAGATAGATAGATAGATAGATAGATAGATAGATAGATAGATATACACGGGTGTGTATGATTGTGTATAGAAGATTATATTAATAAGAGGAATTCCAACTTTGTGTGATTTATTCGTTTTATTTACAATCCTTTAAAATATATAATGGTATTATAATGAAATAGTATGATAGAATATTAAATTCTAAGTGTTAATTGAACAAGTACTTTCATGCTTTCGCAATCTTCAGGTTCATAATATGTGGTGACAGTCAAGTTTGCAATTTTCAACTGTAATAAGATGGGTAAATTTCCTACCTTTTATACCTTTTATACAGAGAAAAGTGGCTCCGGAATGCTAAGCCCTGTAAACTGTATTTCGACCAATCACTGTGTAGTTTCACTGAATTACTAAAGCTGATTGGTTTAAGCGTCACGGCTGGTTGAGCATGTCTAACGACCAATAATCATATCCAAAGCATCAATTGTTTTGCTATTTTTAGAAATGATGAAAATAGCATTTTCTATTAATCACTTTTATTATTATTATTATTATTGTTGTTGTTAGTGGTCGTAGTCATAGTGGTAGTAGAAGTAATACCCCAAGCGTTATTATTGTTCATTTAGCTTGGGTTTGAATTTATCAATAAAATTATTTTCTTTGATTTTTCTCTTGATTTCACTTGGGCTGTGTAATTTGTAGAATGGAAATATTATAAATATTCCCTGACCACATGTTGCTAGATGGTTACTTAAGGGTATCTGACGGACATTTTGGTCTCTGATTTGTTGACGGTGTACCCGTGCACGTTCCGATAGTGCATTTCCAGTTTGACCGACATATAGTCCTTCACAATTCGGGCACTTAATGTAGTAAATTAGATTTCTGCTTTTGCAGTTCATATTTGCATTTGGGAATATTCTTCCAGTTTTTGTTTTCATATATTGACCGTCGTGTATGGATTGACATGTGCCGCATCGACTATCATTACATTTAGATACAGTGAATGATTGGTCTTTGTTGTTAAGGTCAAGCTTTGCTTTTGTTAGTAATTGCTTCAAATTGTTTGGCTGTCTTTTACTAAGAGTCAAAGATCGATCTGTGATTAAGCCTTTTAATTCATTACTTTGAGCAATGATCGGTAGGTTTGCTTTGGCAGTGTTGAAGATATTCTGGTGACATGGGTTGTGTGTCATTATAAATGGTATGACCAGTTCTTGGTTTCTTCTTGCTTGGGTTGTCCTAAGTTGTTGTATAGGTATTTTTATAGCCCGCTGAATGCCATTTTCTATAAGTAGAGATGGGTATTTTTGTTTGAGCAAAAATTCTCTTAGTTCGGTTAGGCGTTTGTACCTGGTGTAGGTTATTCAGGAGGATATTGAACTCATCCTCCTGAATAAGCTACACCCATCTTTCCAATTCACAAAAGAGATGAGTAGGACCAAATTACCATTCCTAGATATAATGATAATCAAAAATGACACCACCATTACCACAGATATATATTATAAACACACAGACACCCATCAATATCTGAATTTTAAGTCGTGCCATCCACCTCATACAAAACGCAACATCCCATACTGCCTAGCCAGAATAATTTGTACCATTGTAGAAGATACGAATACCAGGTACAAACGCCTAACAGAACTAAGAGAATGTTTGCTCAAACAAAAATACCCATCTCTACTTATAGAAAATGGCATACAGCGGGCTATAAAAATACCTATACAACAACTTAGGACAACCCAAGGAAGAAGAAACCAAGAACTGGTCATACCATTTATAATGACACACAACCCATGTCACCAGAATATCTTCAACACTGCCAAAGCAAACCCACCGATCGTTGCTCAAAGTAATGAATTAAAAGGCTTAATCACAGATCGATCTTTGACTCTTAGTAAAAGAGAGCCAACAAATTTGAAGCAATTACTAACAAAAGCAAAGTTTGACCTTAACAACAAATACCAATCATTCACTGTATCTAAATGCAATGATAGTCGATGTGGTACATGTCAATCCATACACGCCGGTCAATATATGAAAACAAAAACTGGAAAAATATTCCCAAATGCAAATATGATCTGCAAAAGCAGAAATCTAATTTACTGCATTAAATGCCCGAATTGTGAAGGACTATATGTCGGTCAAACTGGAAATGCACTATCGGAACGTGCACGGGTACACCGTCAACAAATCAGAGACCCAAATGTCCGTCAGATACCCCTAAGTAACCATCTAGCAACATGTGGTCAGGGAATATTTATAATATTCCCATTCTACAAATTACACAGCCCAAGTGAAATCAAGAGAAAAATCAAAGAAAATAATTTTATTGATAAATTCAAACCCAAGCTAAATGAACAATAATAACTGTTTCTACTTTTGGCACAAGGCCAGCAATTACCCAGTGCATTACTGGTACTTTATTTTATCGACCCCGTAAGGATGAAAGGCAAAGTCCACCTCGGCGGGTTGACTTTGCCTTTCATCCTTACGTATATTACTTCTACTACCACTATGACTACGACCACTAACAACAACAACAACAACAACAACAACAACAATAATAATAATAACAGTGATGTTGATGGTGATGATTAATAGAAAATGCTATTTTCATCATTTCTAAAAATAGCAAAACAATTGATGCTTTGGATATGATTATTGGTCGTTAGACATGCTCAACCAGCCGTGACGCTTAAACCAATCAGATTTAGTAATTCAGTGAAACTACACACTGATTGGTCGAAATACAGTTTACAGGGCTTAGCATTCTGGAGCCACTTTTCTCTGTATAAAATGTATAAAAGGTAGGAAATTTACCCATCTAATTACAGTTGAAAATTGCAAACTTGACTGTCACCACATATTATGAACCTGAAGATTGCGAAAGCATGAAAGTACTTGTTCAATTAACACTTAGAATTTAATATTGCTTATACTATTTCATTATAATACCATTATATATGTTAAAGGATTGTAAATAAAATGAGTAAATCAGACAAAGTTGGAATTCCTCTTATTAATATATATATATATATATATATATATGTAGATAAATCTACAAAGAGTTTACGGTAGTGTCCAATCCGTATGAAGAACTCAATGTAATCCGGATATCATGGAAAGAAGAGATGCAATGAAAAATCACTTTCGGTGAAAGATAAACGGAAAACAGAGTCAAGATGAAATATTTCTGAAGACGGCATATATATGTGTTTGGTATGTATATTTAATTTTGATAGTTTGTATAATTTTGTATAATTTTGTACATAGATCTGTTGAATATGCATGCCAATTCTAACACATATATATCCTAGAAACGATCGTTAAATAATGAACTTTTTTTGTTTAATATAAGGAACTGTTTCATTGTTTTATTCATTATTTTTTAATATTTTATATATATATATATATATATATATATATATATATATATAAATATATATATATATATATATATGTACGTATGTGTTTACCGAACATTTATAATAATGTTCGGTACAGCTAACAGGAAGGTATACGGTGCTGATGACAGCTAATAAGCTAGAAACTATTTGATCGTTCCTTTGTCAGTGTTGAATAAAAGAGGAATCATGCTTGCCGAAAACTGTACCGTTTAAATCAGTCTGTTTGTTTACGAACAAACCAAACATTATAATAAACGTTCGGCAAACACATACGTACGTATATATATATATATATATATATATATATATATATATATATATATATATATATATATATGCATGTATGTATGTATATACATACTACTGTACGTCATATATGAATGTACGTATTCATACTTACATATATATAAATATATATATATATATATATATATATATATATATATATATATATATATATATATATATATATATATATATATATATATATATATATATGCATGTATGTATGTATATACATACTACTGTACGTCTGTATACGATTTCACCGTTAGACCTGTGCGAAATTCTTTCACTGCTCACATTTCAGCCAGGTTTGATGGTCTTTATTCTCTCTCGTTCACGATTTCACCGAACTTATATTCATGGAAATTTTTGGACTTGACTCGCTCTTCCTCATTTTTCGTTGCTTCACCATCTTTGTTTGTTTACACTCTCGCTGTTCCCTTGATTTATAAGTCCCAACGACTTTCTTTAGCCGTTGCTCGCACCCACCGGAGGTATATGGTCTTTAAAGCGAAGAAATACCAATGATGGTTGGAAGATCACTGATGAAGGACCACTTTATTCATATATATATATATATATATATATATATATATATATATATATAAATCATATATATATACATATATATATATATCAACACACTCATATATATATATATATATATATAAATGAAAAATGGCGAGCTGTGTTGTTGCATTTATGATATATATAATAAAGAATTAGAATTAAAAGCCAGGACTAACCATCATCAGTGGTCTACTAGCCATCATAGGTATGTCTTCGCATTACAGACCATATACCTCCGGCTAGGGCAATACAATAACTAAATTAAGGTATTGGGATAAAAAGATTTGGGTGGAGAAAGAGAGACAGGTAAACAA
>OZ024743.1:39324327-39369327 GCA_964016885.1 Eledone cirrhosa
AATAAATATTATTCTTCAAATTAATTCCCCAAAATATATGAAATAAAATTCTCTTGGCTTCTTTGTTATATGCATATTTTACACTTTTTATATTATTAGTTGTTAATGTATATATTGATTTGCTTATTTCACACCCTTTAAGTTATATATATACTGACATTTAAATATATATATATATATATATATATATATATATATATATATATATATATATATATATATATAAACTACGTAGTAAAGGAATCTAGAAGCAGTTTAGGTATGATACATCTTATTACTAATTATATCTAAATGTTTCTTCTCTCTTCATAATATATATATATATATATATATACGTGTGTGTGTGTGCGTGTGTGTGTGTGTGTGTGTGTGTGTGTGTGTGTGTGTGTGTGTGTGTGTATGTGTGTGTGTGTGTGTGTGTGTGTTTGTGTGTGTGTGTGTGTGTGTGTTTGTGTGTGTATAGCATAGATACATACTGTGGGATTTGTTGCTATTCTTAGGATTAATGTTTATATTTATTTGCTTGAAACAAAATTTATCCATTTCCAACAATAGAAATTTACCTTCGGAGCATACCAATTCAGCTTGATTTGATTGATGAGTCGAACCCTAACAGATTAAAAATCTTCCCTATAATCCATTTTGTTTTCCCCGCATCGCAACTTATTCCTCATACACTGGAATTACTATTGCTTTACAAGGATTTATTTAAGTGAAGAATTTGTTTTTCTGGAAACTATCATAAAATTTATCTGTCAAGATGGAAGATAAGATTAGTTTTCTGAGTTAATCTTTAATCTTCTGCTTGTGTTTAACTTAGCAATTTTTTCATATATCGCTATGGTTATGCAGTTTTATTATTTGCTTATCGTACCATAATTTAGATGCAAAGGAAAAATATTAAATATACACTATAGTATAAAGTGCTGGCAACTATTTACAAATTTCTCAGTGATTCTGAGTATTGTAGATTTGTATATCGCTTGTCAAGCGTCTTATTTATATTTCTATATTTTATTCTTTAACACTATTATTGGTTTCAATCATGCAACAGCACATATAATGCGGAGTGACCTTACAGGTATTTCCTCCATCTTATCAATCGTACTCTGGTATATATTTGGTCTATCATATTGTTTACCCGTAAAAAAGTTCAATGACATGTAGCCGTTGAACTCGAAGCTTTTGTTAAAACACAGGACGAATGTGCAATGCAGTGAGACTGAACAAGTTTCAATTTTAATGTAGTTCTGCCATTTTCTATACTGTATAATAAAACGTCGATAATTATGAATCATATCAACAACACCGTTGTACCTTCATGTGACCAGTCACAATTCGTCATCTTAATTCAGTAAACTGCAGGCTTTAACTAATCGTTCTCTTATTTTCCTGTAGCCATTTAGACGTCGGGTGTCCTCCATCACCGAACTGAAGTTTTTCGTCGCCAATTTAAGACGATGGCTTCAAGGTTGAGCAAGAGAACCAAAGCCCTTAAATGTCTCATGCAGCATGTATTGTTAGTCATTGCACTTACCATTTTGTACACGAAATGCAAGTGGGATTCCATGCTGGTAAGTGCGTGCAGTTTGACCCGTCCACATTTCTCCACTAGCTTTATTGAATTTTCTTCATAATTTTCTTTTAAATTTTTATGTTTTATTTAATCTCTTATTTTTTGTCATTATAATATTGTATGTTTTAATAATGAAAACATTAATAAATATATAACCTGGATTCCACTATTAGTTTCTCTCAATTTTACATGAAACACTGGTGTAGAAATTTCAAACTATCCTTTTCAACCGAATAAGAGGTAGAAATCAGAAGGAAAATTCTACGAATACCACGAAATGGTGACCGTTCGTCAAAGAGACACGATACGCCGTCTGTTTTTTTCCCACGGATCTAACAAGAAAATGAAGAGAAATTTATCAGTTCGGACTGAGGAAAGAATGTTTACATTGGAAGTTCCATTTCGGATAATATCTACTTGTAAGCAGTCACGGAGGAATGTCACAAATATTAATCTCAGAAAGTACAAATTCGGACCTATACATTCTCTATGCAAATATAAGCGTATTTTGATATTTTACATTTACTGCATTGTCTAGGAATATGTCAGTAGCATCAGAGGTAAGAAATGTATGACAAATAGGTATTTATCCCAATTAGAAGCACTCCAATATAACAAGCTCTACTCATTTTGAACATGTATGCATTGAGTTTAATTTAAACATCTGTTTAATTATTCTGGTTTAAATAATTCTGCAATATTTTCGCTTGTTTGGGCTCTGAATATATTTTCGGGGTTGATAAAAAATTTACATCCCGGGACAATTGGATTAATAGACGTGTTAACAAAATAGTAACTACTCTGGATTTGTGCAATATGTGTTCAAATACGCTACCTGAGTTGCGAACGGCAGATATTATCAGTAATGGAATTGCTAATAGAAACATTGTTTTCTCTATTAGTCCATCCTGAAGTTCGGTTCCTTTCATTTTTTATATTTTTTTTTTATTTTCTTAATATTAAAGAAAAAAATGTTTAAATATTATAGCACCATTTAGCAGTTTGAAACATTTTTAATGTATTTCAGTTTTAATAATTCCTTGTGATCACTCACGAAGCTAATTGATCAGCTAATATTTAACTAATCTCCCATAGAGTAATAAAATTCTGCACAACACATGCTGTTCCTTCTCCCCTGATGTATGATGTAGACTGACAGACGACAAAATAAAACATTATCGAATTGGTGCATCGTTGATTATGTTTCCCCTCGAACATTATTATATTTCAGAAAAAAATCAAGCAAAATAGTAATATTCTTTCCAATATATTTAAAACATATTTTAATAATGACAGTGAAATGTGTTGTGTGATTATTATTTTTAAGATGAACCGAATTAAATTTTTAATTAATTTTCTAAAAAGAGATCTATCAATTAAGCTAATAAAATGGTTACTTTAAAGAAGGCTACATTCTTTGATCTGCCTAAACAGATTAAGTGATTATTATATCGAGACGACCTTACGCCGACATTTTTATTGACCTATAGCACGTTGTTCAAGAATGGTAAAAATAATTCCTGAAGTATTCAATTATCTTGATGTTCGCTCGAATTTTAACAAATTTTTCATCTTTTATTTCTTCTCTGCTGTCATTCTAACGGCTTCATATTATTTCTCATATCACGCCGAGGTTAACTTTGCCTTTCATCCTTACGGGGTCAATAAAATAAAGTACCAGTAATATACTGGATAATTGCTGGCCTTGTGCCAAAAGTAGAAACATTAATTCTCATGTTATATTCATATAGTTTAGTGCGTTACTCTATCGGTATGGGCCGGGCCCATTGCTACATCCCTGGATATCAACATACTGGATATTTCAATTAAAGAGCTACTATTAACTATTTGACAGAAAGCCTACAAAGATGGACGTTTTAATAAATATGAGATAGCTTAAATTTGACAATGTGAAAAATAAAAATATGGATGTTGTAGATTTCGAATCACCCTGATGGTACCTTGTATGTCATATATTTAGCGTTGACATTAAACGTGCTGCTCGACTATAGATTATACAAACCGATACTTGCAGTCAATTTCATCGAGTATACAACGCCATATCTCTTCATTTGTATTAATCTTTCAACGATCAATAAAGCAAATAGGAAATATGATAGAGTTGAAGCAATTTTACTCTACCCAGAATCCATATTCTTGAGTTGATCTTAAAACTTCTAATCCTATATCCTATCCTAAATCTTCAAAATAATCCAACCTTAAAATTAACCCTAACCGAAATCTTAAACACAAAAGTATCTTAATCCTTTTTAAACCTAGAATTATTGTTAACCCACACTATAAATACACACTTAACCAGAAAAACATCATAACACTAACCTTAACTGTAAACCTCAAAACAAAACCAATTACAAATTCTGCCCTTGGAATTAAACTTTGAACTGTGACGGTAAATGATGTATATAATATATTACGAATGACAATATTAAAATGTAGCTGTACTATGTTCAACCTTTAGACAAATTTACAATAACAAATTAACTATGTGATTGAAATATGTACTTAGATCGATACATCTACTTACAGCTAATGGCAGTGATCCACCAATCCACATTAAAACCGATAAATTAAAGGTAGTATTAATTTCTGATATATTTGGGGACGTCAAATTCAATGAAGTTAAAGGGGGTTTGTATTTCATTCCATTTCCAGTAACTATGCTTTTGTCTGATTGATGCCTTTAAAGATGTGCAATTTGAAAAGACATTGTGATATAAGTATGAAATATACATTGACATTATACATATTTTTAACTCTACGTAAATGACATTTTATTATTTGCTATCCTATTATACCCAAAATATATTTCTTTGCATTTCTGATAAGAGTGAATTCTACTTTAATGAAATTATATTGGTTAACTTCTCATCTCAACATTCACATGCAAAATTTATATGATATTTCATAGCCACATATTTTACAATTAATAGCAAAATCACCAATTACATGTGTTACTTTGTATAGTTTTATCAAAGACGAAATTATTTGCTTAAATTAAACCGTGCATAACTGTTGTGGTTTTGTCTCTTTTCCGTTCTTTATGACGAAATACGCTAAAATAAATACTAATTGTACTAAATGATTCTCTTAATTCTTAAGTGGTGGTAAATGCCTGATAATGATGACAAGCTGTGTTCTATTGCTGGAATTATATCAATCGATTTTTAAGGGGAGACCAATCATTTACAGTAAAAGATCTCATGGAAAACTAGTTTTAGCTATCAAAATATAAGACACAAAATTATCGTTAAAATATTTGAAAAAGCTTACAATAACGGTGTTTTTTTTTCTTTATGAGACATTACCTTCTAGTCAACATCTAAACGAAAACAACTTGCTTGATTAGCTGGAGCAAGGCAACACACGACAAATACTTGCACAGTGATGCTGCATAGTCTACTAGGATTACAATTACTTCTCGTAATTAGCTTCGGTGGCCGTACGAAGAAGGGGATACTTAACCCGTTCTTTCCCTTTCTGTGTCAGCAACTCCACAATTTGAACAATTCCGTGTTATAGCCCGGACAAGCGATCCCCACATGTCACACTGTCAATTAATGCTAGCATTATGAGTTGGTAGACGTGATGTATGAGGAAGGGGTATTAAAGAATATGGCCGTCCTTAGTAAATGCCATTCCTTATTTACAACCGAGAATCTCTACCACACAGGTCATAGGGATTACACTCTCTGCTATTGGACATTGGATGAAAATCAGCCTAGCGTGACAGTAGGAATTAAGAGTGCTGGATCGTTATAAAGGACAGACCTAAGTAAATAGTATAACATAATAAACAAACGAATTCCTTTGTTATATTCTCTCTATTTCACTTAACTTATTTAACGTAAATTTAGCACATAATGTTTATATGGCTTGTAAATTTTATAATTTTTATACTTATGTTTTAATCTTATAATTCTCACAAGTCTTGCGACCTGATAACCTTTATAGTTTTTATATTTGTTATAACTATTTATGACTCTTATTCTTTTATTTTTATTTTATTGATTCTTTTTTTATTTAATACGATTTGCATCTCTGTAACTATTTAACACTATATCTCTCTACCGTCACGCTAGGCTGGTTTTCGGCCAATGTCCAATAGCACAGCTTTTAATACCCCACGAATTTCTAAGTACGGCAGTATCCCTGTCGCCACTTAACAGACACGAGGTCCCCAATCACGTACCAGCTCACATTATGATTGTGCGACTTTCGGGGATCGTCTGCCATAGCTATAACATTGAATTGGCAGGTTGTCGATTGGTCCTCTATTTTCTATTTTTTACCTTCGATTTTTTTTCTACCCTCTGTTGTGTTTGACGTAATCATGTTGTCTTATGAAATTAATTCTGCAATTAACACCTGATGAAATCGTCTAAGTCTTGGATCATGACCAGATTATGATGCTGGGCCACGAGAATATGCTTTCGTGGAATTAATATTATGAAGTAAATTTTCAGTTCGGTCTTCTGTTGCTTTTGTAATGTATGTATATATATATATATATATATATATATATATATATATATATATATATATATATATATATACATATATATATATATATATACATATATATATATATATATATATATATATATATATATATATATATATATATATATATATATGTGTGTGTGTGTGTGTGTGTGTGTGTGTGTGTGTGTGTGTGTGTGTGTGGGTGTGTGTGTGTGTGTGTGCGTGCGTGTGTGTTCGTGTGTGTGTGTGTATGTTTATATATATATATACATATATAACGAAGGTAGTGTGGTTAGGAACCATATCGACCATAACGCACCAGAGTACTCAATACTTAGGGTAGTAGAGTGGGTAATAGGAAAAGAGCCAGGACCCCGTTGAAATGGCTTGAGCTCTGCCGTCGGGGTCCTGATTATTTTCCTATATACGTATATATATATTTATATATATATAGTGGTAGAACACTGGAAGGTTCTATATATATATATATATATAAATATATATCTTTCTTCACTTCCTGGGTCTGTTAGTCTATCCCTCTCTCAAAGTGTAATGAATGGAGTGTCGACACATTTATCTTTATGATGTGCAATTTGAATATCATTCGAAATAATCATACCGGACTCAGCGTTTCTGCACAGATGTAGATAGTACTTTTGATAAACTACGCCACGAAACAATATCCACTAAACTTTTATAATCTTGCATGCTCGGCTGAAAAGTTCATACGCTGACAATCAAGGATTAATGCTACAACTGTGAAATCTTCCATGCATTAATTTCAAATCTTCATACCAATAATTGTATTGTTTCATTCCAGAGACTATGTCGAATGATTAACTTGTTTTAATTATTACACGTGAGTATCTTTGTTAGCCTATGAACTTTTCAGTCTATGAAATATCTGATCTGTTTCAACGGAGAATTTTCTATATGGCATTTGATCCTCTCATTATGTTCGAATTTCCTTGCAATCAGCCTCAGCTTTGAGCCTTATGATTCTAATAAACAATACACTTGACATTCTTGTCTGATTATAATTATTTTGTTTTCTCTTAAATATATGGTATTGAGGAATTCTAAGGAATCATTTTTCTTCATATATTAAGCGATATTTCGAATTTCATGCACAAAGATTTTGAATGAAACCCTAAGAAAGATTGGAACGCTTATACATGTGATGAACACATAAATAGATGTTCCTTATCTCCAGTAATATCAATTTTGTGGTTAAATGTATAATGTCGATATTCATGAAACGTTGCGAAAATTACTTAAAAGTGACCATACTTTTTCAGATTTTAGTCCAAGTTTTAGTATATATAGTTGATAGAATTATAATAATGTATATTATTTATGATGCAAAATGTACGAATGCAACTGAACGTCGACGTCATGTTCATTGAGAAGAGTATTACGAGCGTCAGAAGTTGATAAATCATATTCGAATTTGAATGCATATCACAGCTTTAGTATCATATTAAAGATTAGCAATTACTGCATTACGTTTCAGCATAGATTCCTGGGCTCTATGTTTTTTAAATGCATGTATATATGGACGCGCACGCACACGGTCATATACATACACACACTCAGATACACACACCCATATATAAATATGTATATACATATATGTATATATATATATATATATATATATATATATATATACACACACATGTAAATATATATATGTATATATATATATATATATATATATATATATATATATATATATATATATATATATATATATATATATATATATATGTATATATATATATATATATATATATATGTATATATATATATATATATATATATATATATATATATATATATATATATATATATATGTGTATATATATATATATATATATATATATATATATATATATATATATATATATATATATATATATATATATAAATACATATATATATGTATATATATATTCACTTATACATATATATGCATATATATATATATGTGTGTGTCTGTGTGTATATGTATGTATGTATATATAATATGCATGTATATGTATAACAGAAAGGGCTTTTGAAAGGTTGAAAGATAAAAGTTGACATTTTATGTGAAACTGTATGTGAGGGGAGAGAATATATATTTCCATAACAATAAGTTATGGAAGTCTTTTGATCTAATGTCTATGAATGCATATTGTATTTTTTTCCTTTATAAAAGAATGTCAAAAGAAGCGCTGATGAATTCATTTGTTATCACTGCATGATGGTCGCCCATTCATTTGATATTCTAAGCCGCTGAGCGAAAAAAGAATGTTAAGTTACAAAACATAACTAAATATAAGTTTCATTGGTAAACCAACTTTGATCTCATCTAACCAATATCATTTCTATTGGGGTGCAGGTAAAATGCTTTATGTTTTTATTTGGAATAATTACACAGGCATATACAGATATTTGAGTTATATATAAATATGTTTGTATGTATGTATGAATATATATATATTTGTATATATATATATATATATATATATATATATATATATATATATATATATATATGCGGTTACCTACACATGTATAAATATACATAAATAAATTTTATATATTTAAATATATATATATATATATATATATATGTGTATGTGCATATATATATATATATATATATATATATATATATATATATGTGGGTGTCTATGTAGATGAAGAGTTGAACAACTATATGAGGATATATGAAATTGTAGCATTATACGTAGGTGCACAATTCGCCACATGGTTGCATATCTGGTATGGATGCATGACATTGCATAATCCTGCATTGCATGTACATAGCATCGCAACGTTTAATGTAGTCTATATATATATATATATATATATATATATATATATATATATATATATATATATATATATATATATATACATATTTATATATATATATATTATATATATATATACATATTTATTTATATATATATATATATATATATATACATATTTATATATATATATATATATATATATATATATATATATATATATATATATATATATATATATATATATATATATATATATTTATATATATGTATGTGTATATGCATTATATTTAATTTCATCACTATACGTGTGTACAGCAAGAAGAAACACCAAGCTTCTAGCAGATATCAAAAGATCTTGCTGCAATAAATCATTTAGACTTCAGAAATATTTCTTTGCAATGAATACTAAACTAACTGTGCATTAAATATACTAATAGATTTAAGTTAGCATACCTGACTGTGTATAAAATAGGTTGCAATCTGAATATGCCATTAACAGCTACGTTCATTCTAATGTGATTGCTCCCATCCCACATGTTCCGTATGATATTACACGGAAGGTTGTCAGATTATTCCACAAGTGAGTGGTGTGAGTGGTTTGCTCGTCATCGTGGAGTCTATGTAAATATATTTTAATAGTTGACACGGCCACATGCCGTTATATTACTATATAGGCATTATATATATATATATATATATATATATATATATAATGCATATATAGATATATAACGACATGTGTCAACTATAAAAATATATTTACATAGACTCCACGATGACGAGCATACCACTCAAACCACTCACTTGTGGAATAATCAGACAACATTCCGTAAAATATTATATATATATATATGCATTATATATATATATATATATATATATATATATATATATATATTAGAATTGGTGCTCTGAAATGCTGATGTATATATGAAAGTATATATAGTATATTTTGCAATACACTGTATGCTTAATTAAATTCATTTTGATAACCTTACGCTATTGTTTTAAAGTAGTGACTATGTCATTTACTTCTTTTTTCAGGTCTTCAACATGCTTTTAATTAAGCTTACAGTGTATTGCAAAATACACTATATATACATTCATATATATATATCGCTATTTCAGAGCACCATGTCTAATTTTCAATTTTTGCTGGACCGGCAAACGCTCTGTATAATCAGTTCCTGATTATTACTGGAATTATTACGAAACAGAGATCTGTCAACTTATCTCCTTTTGTTACCTGAAAAATGAAGTAAGTGACATAGTCACTACTTTGAAACAATAGCGTAAGGTCTTCAAATTGCTTTTTAATTAAGCATATATTGCAAAATACTCTATATATACATTCATATATATATATATATATATATATATATATATATATATATATATATATATATATATATATATATATATCTATAAATATATATCTATATCTATATATATATATATATATATATATATATGTATATATATATATATATATATATATATATACATATATATATATATATATACACAGCGATAGAGAATGTGTTATGTTAATAATAACAATAACAATAACGATGGTGATAATGATAACATATATTCTACATTTGACACAAATTTTAAGCGAATACGAAAGTCGATTCATTCATCGACTCATAAAGGATGAAATGCAAATGTTGATTTGTCGAGATTTCAATTAGACTTCTTCATCAATGGTACCTAGCATTAAACAAGGAGTTAAAGAGCAGGCACATTATTGTTGTTCTTGAAACGTTAGTTAAATATTTGTTTCTACTTTTGTCACAAGACCAGCAATTATCCAGTACATTACTGGTACATTATTTTGTCGACCCCGTAAGGATGAAAGGCAAAGTTAACCTCGGCGGGATTTGATTTCAGACCATAAAGGGCCGTAACACTTTGCTGCAAAGCATCGTGTCCGACTTTCTACCGATACTGCCAAGGGCGGTGGATTGGCAGTACCTGTAGAGGGTCGGACGCCTTGATTAACAGCTGACTTGTGCCAAAAGTAGAAACAATTATTTAAATAATTATTCGTTGGCCAGCCGGACTGATACCCTATCGATAAGTAAATACGGGAGTTATGTTCTGACTCATAATTGTATTAGGCTTGTGATATGCGTAGTAAAGTCCGGCATCTAATTTTAACATCATCCCAAGAATGTGTTCTATCCTCGTCATCAGTACTATGGATTTATCTATACCCAAGTTTCTTGTCATGTGTTGGCAGCAACTATATCCCTACGATGTCCGTAGTCAGTGCAAATTCACTAGATCCCATTGTAATCTCCAAACATTCATATCTGCATCATCTTTTCTACCAATTATTTATTATTTTAACATCATACCGAGAGCTGTTGCACGCTTGAAGGAACATACTACAACCGCCATACAACTGTATCAAACTAAAACTGAACAATTATCTGGCGTTGGGGTGGGTTTTGAGACATAACTTTTGCCTAACCATTATGCGTGACATTAGTTAGTATAATATGTAAAACAGAGCAGGTGCCTGTATACGGTGCCGTCGATCGTACATTAGATGTATAACACGCATCATCAGTAACTACCATCCCATTTATACAGGATTACATTTTTAACGCAAAGTTAAAACTAACAAGTTGAAAACAACAATAATTAATATCTAATGATTCCATTATTAACTAATTATTATTTCACGCACCTACTACAATAAGTAATGCAAGGAGAATGGAAATTGTGTAAAGATAGCTTTGAAAGTGAAGATATATTACAAGACAGGTTGTTTGTAGCAAGCTGTTAGATACATAGCTAGCGGAAGTGCCGTGAATTAATGTACTTTGAAATTGAGTATAAGCTAATTATTCACCTTCACTGAATGTATTTGTTTGTTTTGTTAATTAGCTATTTAATGAGATCATTAATCATGTTGTCAATGTAAGAATTACTTGGCTGTGAGAAATGTTTCAGAAGGTGCGAAGCGATAAATATTTCAGGTACCAATACATTATATATTTGATGAAAATGGACGAAAGCTGTCACATTGTATATTACATGACGTTTATTTCTTAAATGATGTGGAATATATTCAGTAAATACTTGTGTATGATAATATATAACGAAATATAATATCAACATATTCCAGACGAGTACATGATATCATGGAAATTACACACGTATCAATAAATAATCCAATATGTAGGGTGTTACAAAATTAATTACACAGTTTTATATAAACATATATATACAATTATCTAGTGACGTGTTAGACAGCCTGTATATGCATATATATATATATACGTGTGTGTGTGTGTGTTTGTGTGTGCTTCTGCGTAGGTGTGTGTATGTGTGCGGGCGCGTGTGTGTATGCATCTATAATATGGTGACTGAAGCATTGGCATGCCCGAATCAGATGATCGCTATGAAGACTGGACATTGTGCAGGTAATGGTGGATTTGAGATATACTGTAGAGTTGTGAGGGTGATGATTGACATATCTTTCAACTACGCCCTATAAATAATAGTACATGAGGTTCAGGTCTAGTGAACTAGAAATCCATGTATCTAAAGAATGTTGTCATGGAGATTGGCACGCGTCCTCGCTTTATGAAAGTGGACAAGGTGTCTTGTTCGAAGATGTGCCTTATTTTGTCGCTTAACATGTCTGTCGAGTGCTTCACAAATCTCTCCAGCTCCTTTTTTTAGAGAACAGCTTTGATGATATGGGAAAAAGTCCGGAGGCATCATATCTCTATTGTTGCTGACGAGATGAGAAGTAGCATAGCCGCTGGGAATTTGGTGTGCATGACCATTAGAACCTCAATTGGTCTCATAACCATCTATCTTACCTTAAGTTTATATTTTGGTTCCGATCAAAGATTGTTCACCAGAAAAAAACCGAAGCATTCACGTTCCTTGATGTTTTATCTCATTCAGTTAGCACTTTTCACGGCTCATATTATTTTCCTGTGTATCGGATGTCTTCTTTTGATTGTGCATTCTGAAACCGTAATGTTCTTTGCGATGGCTCTGATTGACTTTCTAGGGATTCATCAATTAATAGTTTAACCGTTTTTACAAACTTAGTCATTGTGAATATATTGCGACCTTGCGCATGTGTTTTGAGCTTCGCTGATGATGTTGGATTCGCATGGACAACTTCCAGATGCTTTATAATTTCTATGCAGAAGGATCGGGTGATCAGAAAGCTATCGCTGTATCACTATACGGTGCTTTTAAGGCAACGATACAGTGTGCCTTTTCATTTGAGGAGTCAATTTAATTATAGACACACATATATATATATATATGAATGAAAATAGACTGAGAAACGGGACTGTCTATCATCAGTAGTCTGCTGATTATCATTTGTATTTCTTGGCCTTAAAGACTAGATACCTCAAATCAGTGCGAGCGATAACTAAATTAAGTTATCGGGACAGAGCGAATTGGAAAGGGAATCGATGAGAAGAAGCAGACACGTTCGAGCCACGCGAAAAGTGAGAGAGAAAAGGATTTCGCACATGTCAGATGGGAGGAAGTGAGAGAGGGGAGTAGCAGACAGTGAGTGAGTGAACGTGTGAGGAACTGGCCAGCCGAGAGAGCGTGTAACCAGTGGAGGGGGTGAATGAAAGTAAGAGGTGCAAGGAGAGAGAAGGGGGAGAGAGATAAAGAGGATAGCAGTAAAGTGATAGAAAAAATACGAACCACAGCGAGGGGATAAATTATATGCGAATGAAAAAATGGCGTGCTCCGTTGTTGCGAGTGTGATACATATGAATGAAAAGAGACCGAGAAACGGGACTGTCCGTCATCAATAGTCTGCTGTTTATCAAGACACACACATATATATATATATATACACACACACACACATTTATATAGATATATACACATACACACGTATATATATGGGCCTTCCAGTTTCATTTCACATTATGTACATACATGTTTGTGTATATTTTTATTATTTAAACATTATTTTTAAGTGAATATGATTTTTTAAAAATATTTTCAAACGAACGTGACCGAACTGGTCACGGGGGGGGGGTCTAGTGCATATATATATATATATATACACTAGACCTCCCTCGTGACCCGTTCGGTCACGTTCACCATTTAAACTGATAATACATTCCCTATTTGTTTTCTTTTGACCATTAAATATGTATATGTCACGCTGTGATGTCTTTTTTTTTTATTAAATCAGAAAATATAGAAAGACTAATAACAGGCTTCATTTGAGATTTTAAGGGAGAGTAATTTCTGCAAAATAAATTCTGTCAGGCTAATACAGTTTTACTAGGATATTTTACAAAGATATTTGATACAACATGGATACTGATTTACGCTTAACGATCCTAGAATTTTTTAAACAGCATATCAATGATTACATTATTCAAACAATGAGCTGTGAAGAGACATTGGAACATTGGAAATATTTCCATGCATTCCGCCTGTTTACGCACTCTGAATTCAAATCCCGCCAAGGTCAGCCTTTCTTTTATCGGTCCGGAGTCGATAAAAAAGGTACAGGCCTGTTAATGATTCTTCATCCCTTTCACAATTGCTCTCTTCCATACCCACATTCCTTATCTAGACGAAAATGGCTGTGTTCAGATCTCGAGAGCAGATAGATCTGCCTGGTTTTAGTAACCTAGACGACACAGCTACTACTGATTATAGTAACCTAGACGACACAGCTTCTACTCGTTTTAGTAACCACGACTGCACAGATACTACTTCATCCGGACATGGTGTCCTATATCTATCTGTCTAAGTACACATAGAAATCACACAGCTATTTCATATAGAAGCTCTTTCATTATCTCTTTCATTTATTGCTATTATTGAAGGCTTTACTAGCGTGAGCTCTCTGTAAGCTTAGATAAGGTAGACCTCTGATCAAATTCCTTCCATAAGTGAACATCTCTGTTTTTAGGGGTTATAGTACTACACTAATCACATGTGTGTGTGTCAAGTTTAGTGTAAGTAAAACACACCCCTGGATGTCGTAAGAGGCAACGTACTGGCTTGGTACCAGAAGCAGCATCCACCTATATAACATTCCTTCGAAAATGACCCCATTATGAGTATAAACTATACTGTTAACTCGGGCTTTCATCCCTCATTTACAATGCAAAATTACCTCAATATGCTTGGTGTGCTATTGGTGACGGAACACTACATTGATCAATTTTTTACTTTTATTTCTGTTAGAATGTATGTCTGGATCATTTGGCGTTTTTGTTGCTGTATCTACCGGGTTGTGTGGGAGCGTATGTATCTCGTCCTCCCAGTGACTGTCACACATTGTACGACTTGATGTTACTGGCAGTTGATGTAGAAGATGATTTGGATCAATAATAGAATAGCTTGAACAAAAGTTCTTCCTGGCCTTTTTAGATAAATTTCTTATTTATTTTATGAGTTTGTCCTTGTGTACATTACAGATTCTCGTTAAATACTATTCTTCTCCGTCAACATCTATGATATTGAGAAAGGCAATTAACATATCTTTGTCTGAAGATATATCGAATATTTTCTTGCTAAATCTTTTGACTAGATCTGTTATGCTTCGAGGCAGATAATTAAAATGTATATTAACATATCATAGGTCTTCGTCTATTATTCTATAAAGATAGTACTTATCGTTAATTAGATCTAATGTGCTGTCTACAATGTTGACAATACTTACGTTAGCTCGAATAGATATATATTGATCACAATTCTTAAATGTTTCTATTAGTTTCTTTCCAATCATATTCTCTTCGCGTGAAAGCATAGCCAAGTTGAGTTGTCTGTACAATAGTTGGACAAGCATGGAATTCATGAGATTATTTTAATAATTAAAAAAAAAAATGTATTTTGCTATAAGAGCCCAAATCCTATTTTCTTAAGGGTTAGAGACAAACGTGTGATAAACGTTGGAGACCACACAGCACGCTCGGGAAAGTTCGAGTTGTACGTTTTTGCTCAAAGCCGAAATGATTTGACCATCATATAATTAACTAAGTGTACCCAAGAGGGTGCGGTTTTATTTTTACATTTTAAAAGCACCTCTTAAATTTTAACGTAAAGCGATAATGAGTACCTGATATATTTCGTTGTTTAGAAAGGGATAGAGGTGACCAGCTCAGGAAATTTCATGTTTTCCCAGTTCATTCACAATGTGTTGGAAAAAATAAGTGGCGTTAATTCTGCCAGACGAACACTAACCGGAAACTTTCGAAATAGAAATTATAATTATGAGCCTCTAATTTGTTGAATCACATTGCAGAAATTGCACATAACCCCCCCCCCCCCCCAAAAAAAAAACACACGCTACTGAGTTTTTAAATACCCAAGGCAACATTTTAAAAACAATTTCAACCAATCACAAGCCGAATGTAGTGTTTTCATTTCGATTGGGTGTGACAATTCTTCCAAAATTCTTGAAAAATATGCAACCTACTCCACCGAATCTTCATCATAAACCAAATAGCAGGTTGACTGATTAAATGACAAGTAAGTCAATCAAATTGGTGGCCTGCCCACAGCCAAGGCGGACAGAATGGAGAAGGCATTTCCCCAGATAACGGAAGGGGAGATCCACTGGAAGAGCTATTCCAATTCCCGAGGCTCTCACATCTATGGCAGGCCAGCTCAGTGCCTATAGTGGTCAGTAGGGAGTTAACAATAGGGCCGAGAACACCAAAAGTCTCCACTGCCAAGAGTATGATCGCAAACCTGTCGGAGAGCGACTGGTATTTGGAGAGTTTGACCTCCTCAGCGCGACGTGCAGCAGAACGTGGATTAGTTGCAGACTGCACCAGGTTACGACTGGAGAAAGTGTCGGTGCAAGTGGCATCCCAGACGAGACGTTTGGCACAGCAGAACGGGAAGATGGTCATACCATCTCGCCTTTTGCCGTCCCCTCAGTCCAGGCCCACAGGTTCGAAAGACGAAAGGGTTATATACGGTAGTCCTAGCTAAAACATATTTGGATATAGACTTTCATTGCTAGGGGTGTTTTGATAGAAGGGCTACAGTTTCGAAAGTCTCCATTGATAAAAAAACTAAAACAATTTCATGCTGTTTATAATATTTTAATATTTCAGTCACCAGCCATAGCTGTACTTCTTATTTACATTGGATAGTGGAGTTGTAGCTTTAATTATATTATTTTTTAAATAAGCCGTTGGGTTACGGAGAAAGAGAAAGATAAATAAGGAGAGAGAGACACAAGAGAGAGAGCGAGAGTAATATAATTAAAGCTAAACTCCACTATCCGGGAGCTTCCAACAGTAATGGTTGCATTTTTTAAGGGTATGTCAATATTTATGTATAAAACTGATCTATATTATATTTTATCTGATGAAAGCACACCATAATTTAACTTGGTGTCCTTGAACTATGTATAATGAAATAAATATGGTTTTATAAATATAGTTTCCATTTGTTAATATCGTATTTTTACTCCAAATATTTGTTGAGTGCTTTATATCAGTTATAAAAATATTTGCTTGTTGTATCCCATCAATTTAAATAGAACTTTTGCATATATATAGATATAGATATATATATACGAGGTGGGTTATAAAGGTTCTCAGGACTAATGTCACAAAATATTTATTTCAAGCCCCAACTTCACAATAGTTTTCTCCTTCAAAGAAATCCCTCTGGAGTCTAATGCACGTTTCCATCCTTTTCTGTGACGTTTGCATACACTCCTGGAAGGATTCTTCTAGGAACCTCCGCAGTTCCGTCGTCACGGCTTTTTTGATGTCGTCCAGATCTTCAGAACGCTTCCCCTCCGTGTCGTACTCGAACATCCATGACTCATCACCGGTGATGGCTGTCCCTAGCAAGTCGGTTCAAGTTCGATTTCAAGACGTTCGAAGATGTCCTGGCACACGTGCATGCGTCGACCCTTCTGGTCATCGTTCAGCAGTTTTGGCACCATCTTCGCGCAGACTTTCCGCGTGTCCAAATTTTCAGTGAGAATCTTCCAGATACTGATCCGATTCATGCCCAGCTCATTTGCCATCATTCGAACAGTCAGCCGACGGGCTCAACGTTGACCTCAGTCCCGGTGTTTAGAGCCTTCCGCTCCTGGGGTCATCTTCCACGTCCTCGCGTCCTTCTTTAAACCACTTGCACCTCTCAAAAACACGTAAGCGTGACATCGTCTCGTCTCCATACCCTTGATGCAGCAATCCCAGAGATTTTGACGGAGTTTTCAAGTTTGTTCGTTGCTCTGTGGTCCTTGCTTGAGGACTTGAAACAGAGGACATGTATATAAAATTATGAAGAAAAAGGTTTGATTGCTGCAGAGAGATAAGTTTACAGTTACATAATCCTTGGAGAGTATGAAGGAGAAAACTCTTAGTGTGAAGTTTGGGTTTGAAATAAATCTTTTGTGTCATCAGTCCAGGAAATTTTCTGACACACATCTTACGTATATATATATATATATATATATATATATATATATATATATATATACATATCTTCATGCTCGCACACACATATAAACTCGCACACACACTCACACACATACTCACACACACACACGCACATATATGTCACTTTATATATATATAATTATAAATATATATAAATATATATATATATATATATATATATATATATATATATATATATATATATATATATATATATAAATTAAAATGACAGATTAAAGTTTAAGCAAAGAAGATCTGCTTTTCCCTCTTAACGGGATCTTCTGAAACTAACAAAGTCAATCTGTAAATGCAGAAGTGGTTATTTCAAAAAACGTTGCAACCGTTGTATTACATCCCCACATTATACCCTAACGGATAGTACGATCTATACGTGGATATTTTACGTCTTGATGTGGTAGCTAAGTATATGTTATGTTTATACCATTACTTATTTGCATAGGTAAGTATATATTACCTGTATGTTTTGTGAAGGTACGTATACTTTCTCGTACGTATATTTGATTGTATATGTTATGGAGTATATTTTATATATTCTGGTACATATGCTTTTGGTTATGTGTATACATGAGTTTTGCGTCTGTGCGAGTATGCGGGTTCGCACGTATGTAAGGTGTGTGAATATGTGTACTTCGTGTTTTGGTTGACGTATGTCTCCGAACATGTGTGTATGTACATGTAGGTATGTGTGTGCGCTTGTTATATACGTATTTATTTATTTATATTCATTTATTTAATTATTTATTTATTTGTATACACGCACACACTCACACACATATTTATATGTGCGTGGTTGTGTATACCTATGGCGAGTGTTTTCGCGTATGTACAAATGTTTTCGTGTATGTACGTATTTGGACGCATGTATGTATTTATTTCATTTCAATTCGTTTTTTCCCGTTTTTTGCCAAGGAATGTTTCCACGAACCAAAGTATCGTCTTCCTGTCTTCCTCCGGTTGCAACGTTTTTTGAAATATCCACTTCTGCGTTTACAGATTGACTTTGTTAGTTTCAGAAGTTCCCGTTAACGGTGAAAGCACCGATTCTTTGCTTAAAGTTTAATCTGTTATTTTAATAAATATTTGCTCTCCGGTTCTTATATATTTGATCTATTTTTATCCTCATCGAGCCCTCTTTGGATTTTAGTCTTCAAATTTATTATTATTACTATATATATATATATATATATATATATATATATAACGAAGGAAATGTGGTAAGGAACCAGGTGGACCATAACGCACCAAAGTACTCAATACTTGAGGTAGTAGAGTGGGTAATAGGAACCAGTAAGACCCCGACAGCTGAGCTCAAGCCGTTTCGACGGCTAATTCTGGACTAAATGAAAATTTATCCTGGTATTTAAATAGCCGATCTTCTCAAGGGGTAATTCCATATATGGTCAAAGTGATTGTCAAAAATCAGTAGTAATTCTGTGGTTGCAAATTAGTAGGGGAGATGGTGGCTAAACTTGCCAGTAGGAGAAAGAGGGGAGGGGGTGGAGTAGACCCAATCAAGCGTTGGTAGTGCCAGCTACAGCTGGGCATGAGGTCAAAGAAGATACAGGGGAGGGGAGGGGGAGGAAGTCGGAACGGTAGGTAGAACAATGGGGGGTAGAAATATCTAGGAAAGAAAATATACTGAGAGTGAAGAAAAGCAAATAAGTGTAAAGAAAAAAAGTAAAGTAAATTAAATTCTACGACCTAGGTGTCAGGCTATTGTTAGGCTAGAATAAAATAAAGAAAGAAAGAAAGAAGTAAAGAAATAAATAAATAAATAAATAACGAAATAAGTAAAAGAACTAGGTGAGACGGAATAGGCAAGGACCCTTTTAAGAGGTATAAGTACGTAAATGATACGGTGACGGGTCAACAAAAGGGGCCAAAATACTAAAGAGACTACCACGAAATAAACAATAAAGATTTCCATCCCGGGCCAGCAACGACCCAGTGCAGCAAAGTGAACTTGTACGAGATAATAATTCTGAGTCCCGAGAAAAATATATACTAATGCTAACTCTAAAATATCTAAAACAAGCTACAATTTAGAATCTTTTTCTCAAAGGCACATATATATACACTTCTTTTAAAAATATACCCATCTGTCTACCTTATTTCAAAGGTTATTATACATTCTATAATACTTGTTTACTCATTACTCTTACTCTATATCACCTTGTAAAATCCTTCGTAAACATATACATTTTTTTTTACGCTAGATTATTCATCCTCAATTCATTATTCTTTTCTCCCTATCATCTAACTCATTATTCTCAATACATATTAACATTTCTTTTTCTTTTTCTTTTTCTTTTTCTTTTTCTTTTTTCTTTTTCTTTTTCTTTTTCTTTTTCTTTTTCTTTTTCTTTTTCTTCGCACATATTATCAAATCCTTCAATATACAAACCTTAACTTTACATTATTTTTCTCTTCGTTAATTTTCAAATTTCTATAATACCTGTTTGATTCTTTCTACATCACCCATATTTATCACTTCCTTTTCTTCTCTTCTAATATCTAGCCCCTAATCTGTACCTTTTCTCACTCTTGCCTAACATAGAATCAATTATTACATAATACAACACATTCTTACTATATATCACCTTATAAAAATCCTTCGTAAACATATGCATTTTTTTTTTTTGACGTTAGAATATTCATCCGCAATTCATTACCCTTTCTCCCTATCATCTAACTCATTATTCTCAATACATATTAACTCCTTCACTTTCTTCGCACATATTTTTTTCTCTTCGTTAATTTTCAAATTCTTTTAATTCATACATTATCTTCCAACGGTTTTCAACCTCTCTATGTAAAACAACATATCTTTCTCAATTATAAAAACTATCTCTCTCTCTCTATCACCCATCTGTCCTCCTATCTCATCCTTCCTCACTATACTCCTCCCTCTCCACCTTCACTCTCATCTCCTCCTCTTTTTTTCATCCTTTCCACTCCCCCCTCTAAATAAAATATTTTTCCCAATATAACACATCAATCTAAAACTACTTCTCATATGTTGATTTAAAACTGAACTATCCACAAGTATTTTTTAGCCTTCATATCATGTCCTCCTGTTTTATCTGATGAAAACACAAATATTATTGCATGATGATATTTGTTTTTGAAATGCGCATAATAAAATACATGGACCTCCTTTAACCATCTTTTGTTCTTATATATTATATATATATATATATATATATTTTTATACTTGAGGAGGGTCATATTTGTGTAATATTGCCAGAATTAATAATAGAACACACTCACTGTTTCGTTGGTTTTCGCTTTTCGCTTCTGTGTCTTTTATATCGGTAATCTAATTTATTCGATCCACAATGTTGCCATTGACTGACCAACGGTCAAAAGATAATACAGATACAATATAAGTATAACAATATTTGTTTCGACACACGATTTCATATAAAAAACCTCGCAAAACTAATTCATCGCCGTTATATATATATATATATATGAAAAACATGAAATATCATTTGTTTGTAAACTAACAGCCCGAGCATTATAATAAATGTTCTGTAAACCCATATGTACATATATATATATATATGTGTGTGCATGTATGTATGTATATACATACTACTGTACATCTGTATACATATATGTATGTACGTATACATACTTATATCGTTTTATCGTTTTCGGTACACCCGGCCGACTAACTCACTCGATATGCAAATTAGACCGCTCAGCCGGCAATATGCATAGGGAAAGTATATACTTTCAAACGGTCAATCGACTGACAGCAAGGTATACGGTGCTGATGACAGCAATACGGTAGAATTTGGTTCATCGTTCCTTTGTCAGTGTTGAACAAAAGGACAACGATAGTTGCCGACCACTGTACGTATAAAAATTCGGGTTGTTTGTTTAGAAACAAACCGAGCATTATAATGAATGTTCGGTAAACCCATACGTATATATATATATATATATATATATATATATATATATATATATATATATGTATATATATACTATTGTACGTATGTATACATATAAGTATGTACGTATACATACTTATATATATATATACATATCTACATGCTCGCACACACGCACACACACACGCGCGCGCACACACACACACACACACACACACACTTATATATATATATATATATATATATATATATATATATATATATATATATATATGTTTTTATATATATATAAAGTAACACATTCTTTACTTTAGTATTCGTATTATTTTTATGATTAGAAGGAAAACACAATTGTTGTGTATATTTATTCTATGGCGTCTGCATTCGTTTCCGTTGTGATCATTCTCATTTATCTAATATTATTCCTATTATATAATTCGTAATGCGTAATTACTATTTGCAGCGAAATAGAAATAAATACAACAAAATTGCATAATATATGTGAAATGAAATGGGACAATTTATATTCTATTTGTGCCTGTATCTCTCTGTGTCTCTCTCCTTCTTTCTCTGTTTGCCTGTCTCCCTCTCTTCCTCTTACACACTCTATTACTCTCTCTCTCTTTTTATATATATATAATGATTTATATATATATATATGTATATATATATATATATATATATATATATATATATATATATATATATATATATATATATATATATATATATATATATATATATAATTATATATATATATATATATATATGTATATATATATATATATATATATGTGTGTGTGTGTGTATATTTATATAAATTTATGTATGTGTATGGCTATGTGTGTGATGCGTGTGTGGAGATGCAGGACATGGCAGCGATAATGAGGGACAGAGACCGCTGGAGAGAACTCGTCCATGGATCTCGGGAATTTTACCCGCCTTAAATATATATATATATATATATATATATATATATATATATATATGAATGTATATATGGTGTATTTTGCAATACACTGTATGCTTAATTAAAAGCATTTTGATAACCATAGATTCCAACAGACATTATTTCCAGCAAACAGGAGGGGTAGTGAACTTTGATAAGTACCAAAAAGTACGAAACAGAGCTCTGTCAGTTTATCTCCCATGGTTGCTGAAGATTTAAATAAGTGACATTGTCACTATTTCAAAACAATAGTGTATGGTTTTCAAACAGCGTTTAATTGAGCATACAGTGTATTGCAAGTTACACTATATATTCATTCATATAAATATATCGCTATTTCAGAGCACCAATTCTAGTTTTATATATGTATATATATGTGTGTATGTATAAATATATTAGCTTCTAGTTATCTCCCTTGCAATGTAGTATTTAAATTTCTATTCAGTGATTGTCTGTTTTTATACGCAGTAGTATGAATCTCTCAGAGAAGAAACCCATCTTAAATTAATGCTTCGGCTCTTGACTTTAATAGCATGTGTTCTATCTGTTATATTCATTTAAGATGTAAACATTTAAGATGGATATAAATACGTAGGCAATTGATGTTAATATTTCATTGTAATGTGTGAATTGGATTCTGTTATACTCTGCTTTAATTTAATATTATTTTCTTTAAATCCTTCTGAGAAAAGCGTGTTATGTATGGATTTAGATGTTATATATTTAAATTGTTTATATCGCTTACATGAATTACACATAGCATTCTTTCTGTATTTCTATGTATAATGCTGCATTTCACAATACCATTGAAACTTGTGTAAAGAGCGAAAAATAATTTTAAAATAACATTTTTACCATCTATATACTTGAGTATACATTTCTTCTGTAATTATGCTTGTCCTGCCAAATGTAGTTTCTTCTAAAATTTCTCATTTTTCTGCAGAAATATATATATGAACACATTGTGCTATTTCTAAACTGATTTGCAATTATATACTACCATATGTAATTCCCATATCAAAATGGGTTTTATAATATATATATAGATAGATTCCTGATGATTTCTAAAGAATGAAACAGTTCTAGTCCTGTAGAATCTTATCTATCTAATCTATATCTATCTATCTAACTATCTATATATATTAATATATATATATATATATATATATATATATATATATATATATATATATATATAAAATTAGTTGCAACAGTTACATATACAGGTATTTAAGTTACGTTGGGTTATATACCCCAAATCATTTAACCTGTTATATAAAAACAAAGAAGTCTACTTGAAATGCGAGCCATTGATGTTAATCCGAAAATTGCTCTCCAACATCGGACAGTTCCACGCCTCCAGTCACTTCGACCGCCTCTATCCGAAGCGTCAAAAGGAGGCAGAGAATTAACATCAGACGAGCGAGCATTTTTGCGTGTTATCATATCTTATCGACAACATTTAAGGCGCGCCAAGTGTAGGAGCCCATCTGTTGCTCAAATATGTCTACACGTGACAGAAAACTTCCTGAGAGCTTCGGATGAGTCCCCTTAACCTGCATTAATACCACATCATAACCACCAGGAAGATTGCAGGACAATACTACAATAGATGTAAATCTGCATGCCGTAACCTCTGAAGTGACAGTAATAAAGATAAACAAAGTAGCCTATCTTGGACCAAACGACTCTGTATTGTCTCTCACTTTGAGGTATAGCTTTTGCAATCCGATAACAGGAACCTGAGATAGGTATGCAGGCATAATACCAATATTTTACAAGAACTGCAGATTCCGCAGAATTAACATCGAAAATATCATCCATATAATAAGCAGTTGTGAAAATGTCATCCCAGTACTAACTAGCTACGAAGAATGATTAGTTCAATACAAACTGTAGAAGGGATATCCTCGGCAATTAACATATAAAACGTTAACACAATGTGAAGGACATTTACATACATAACATAAAAGAGTACTCGTGGATTGTTTCAGTCAAAACACCAATAACATGCAAACACAGCAAACCAGTAAATGTTATGGGACAGAGAGAAGGCATGTAGAATAGTGGGCGTCAGCTGCCCAGCAGATATCTATATAATGCTAAGAATCAGTGAACAGTAGATAATTAATTCTGAAGTAATGAGGAATCTGTAGGAACTCTACCCTTACAATACATTTAGATATGCTTAATAACTGCACATAAACAATAATAGACACAGAAAAATATGCATCTGTACATATATAAATAAAAACATGCAGATCCACGCATGTAATAATACCCATTCTTGCACACAC
This sequence comes from Eledone cirrhosa, assembly GCA_964016885.1. NCBI lineage: Eukaryota > Metazoa > Mollusca > Cephalopoda > Octopoda > Eledonidae > Eledone > Eledone cirrhosa. The sequence goes on from OZ024743.1 coordinate 39,349,823, forward strand.
AGCAACAAGGAATAGGTGGACCAAAATCGAACCTCTATAGTCTATTCCACTTTCTCTATTTATGTTTAGCAAAATCCGTTTCATTCTGCAATTAACGACTGATGAAATCATCTGGGTTGTGCAATCAGTTCCACACATTGGTAAATGACGCAACATCAATGCTCTCTGTCTCTCTCTCTCTCACACACCCTCTCTCTCTCTCTATATATATATATATACTTATATAATTCGCTATGAGGATTTGAACAACATGACAATGAGTTGCCCGTCATTTTAGTTCGATAATTGGACAACAGCTTTCAGATGCCAGCAGGCAGACAGACGGTCAAACAGACATCTGTATGTAAACAAACAATGTATGAAGCCGAATTTTAGCATTTGAAGCACTGAGAATGGTGCGCATAATTTTGGCAGGTCACTACTCCGATATAAGGACAGACTGTAGTACAATCTTTAGTTTGTCAACGTACTTCGATTGAAGACTAGGGTGTTAAACCGTAAAAGACGGAGAACCATCTGTCACGAAGGTATAAAGAAATTTGAGAAATTTCGTTCAGCCAACCTTTGTGAGATAATATCTGAGACCATAGTCCGGTTTAGGCATCTCATCCTGCTCGGTTAAACATCCTGTCACATGCACCAAATGCGAATAGATGATTAACTCAGTAGCTGGAGTGAAGTGCTATTTGACGCATAAACATAAAACAATTAACTGATAAGACTGTTGAACTGTCATAAAAATAAAGTGTCTTGCCTAAGAACACAACGCATGGCCGGGTCGGGAATCGAACTCACAACCACACGATTTGCGTATCCAATTCTCTAACCACTCGGCCATTCGACTTTACACACACACGCAATATATATATATATTAATAAGAGGAATTCCAACTTTGTTTGATTTACTCGTTTTATTTACAATCCTTTAAAATTTATAATGGTATTATAATGAAATAGTATGATAGAATATTAAATGTTAAGTGTTAATTGAACAAGTACTTTCATGCTTTCGCAATCTTCAGGTTCATAACGTGTGGTGACAGTCAAGTTTGTAATTTTCAATTGTAATGAGATGGGTAAATTTTGTACCTTATATACAGTGAAAAGTGGCTCCAGAATGCTAAATATTGCAAACCGTATTTCGACCAATCGGTATGTAGTTTCACTGAATTACTAAAGCTGATTGGTTTAGGCGTCACGGTTGGTTGAACGACCACTAATTGATCCTATCCAAAGCATCAATTGTTTTGCTATTTTTAGAAATGATGAAAAGAGAATTTTCTAGTAATCATCACCATCAACATCACTTTTATTATTATTATTATTGTTGTTGTTGTTGTTAGTGGTCGTAGTCGACATGGTCATAGTCATAGTCATAGTAGAAGTAACACCCCTAAGTATTATTATTGTTCATTTAGCTTGGGTTTGAATTTATCAATAAAATTCTTTTCTTTGATTTTTCTCTTGATTTCACTTGGGCTGTGTAATTTGTAGAATGGGAATATTATAAATATTCCCTGACCACATGTTGCTAGATGGTTACTTAGGGGTATCTGACGGACATTTGGGTCTCTGATTTGCTGACGGTGTACCCGTGCACGTTCCGATAGTGCATTTCCAGTTTGACCGACATATAGTTCTTCACAATTCGGGCATTTAATGCAGTAAATTAGATTTTTGCTTTTGCAATTCATATTTGCATTTGGGAATATTTTTCCATTTTTTTTTTCATATATTGACCGGCGTGTATGGATTGACATGTGCCGCATCGACTATCATTGCATTTAGATACAGTGAATGATTGGTCTTTGTTGTTAAGGTCGAACTTTGCTTTTGTTAGTAGTTGCTTTACATATTTCGACTGTCTTTAACTAAGAGTCAAAGATCGATCTGTGATAAAGCCTTTTAATTCATTACTTTGAACAATGATCGGTAGGTTTGCTTTGGCAGTGTTGAAGATATTCTGGTGACATGGGTTCTGTGTCATTATAAAAGGTATGCCCAGTTCTTGGTTTCTTCTTCCTTGGGTTGTCCTAAGTTGTTGTATAGGTATTTTTATAGCCCGCTGTATGCCATTTTCTATAAGTAGAGATGGGTATTTTTGTTTGAGCAAAAATTCTCTTAGTTCTGTTAGGCGTTTGTACCTGGTATTCGTATCTTCTACAATGGTACAAATTATTCTGGCTAGGCAGTATGGGATGTTGCGTTTTGTATGAGGTGGATGGCACGACTTAAAATCAGATATTGATGGGTGTCTGTGTGTATATGATATATATCTGTGGTAATGGTGGTGTCGTCTTTGATTATCATTATATCTAGGAATGGTAATTTGGTCCTACTCATCTCTTTTGTGAATTGGAGAGATTGGTGTAGGTTATTCAGGAGGATATTGAACTCATCCAGACTATCTAGAGATTCTGTCCAGATGATGAAACAGTCGTCAAAGTATCTCCTCCAAGATTTTTCTATGTACTTTCTAAAGTCAGTACTATATTTTTCCTCTATTTCTTGGTAGATTTGTTGTTCTAAGTATCCCATTACAGAGTTTGCGTAAACGGGAGCAAACTTCGTTCCCATCGTAATTCTTTCCATTGAAGAAGAATGTGTTGTTTTCCAGAATAAGTTTAACTGCGTCTAATATAAATGGCGCTGTGATTCTGATGGGAATCACTTCTCTATGTTTTCCCACCCAGTATTTAACCGCCTTTATTCCTAAATCATGTGTAACGTTGGTGTAAAGGCTTACCACATCAAAACTAAGTAGAAGTGAATTCGTTTCCGTGGTTTTGGGAAGATGGGACAGGAAGTCGATATCATCCCGGATGAAACTGGGTATGTGAATACATAGTGGTTTCAAAATAATATCAACAAAATTGCCTAGACGGTGGGTGGGGCATGTTGGACCAGCTATAATAGGTCTAAGTTTTAAGTCTTTTGGGTGTAGTAATTTAATGTACTCACTGTTTTGTTTTCTTACTGCCAGTTGTATTTCTTTCGACTTATGAACTTTCGGTAGGTCATACAGGTTGCTAGGTTTTGGCTCAAAATTGGTGATGTAGTCTCTTTCCTTATCAGTAAGAGAGTTGTGGTATTTTGAAGCCAGGTTCTTGATCTTTTTCATGATGTTGTGGTCTATATTTGACGGTATTTCATGATAGAATGTTGTGTCTTTCAGTTGTTACTCAACCAAATCCTTGTAGTATTCAGTATCCATTATGACAACTGCACCCCCTTAATCTGCTTGTTTAATTATTAATGTTTTATCATTTTGTATACGTTTAAGTGCAGACATTTCTGATTTGTTAATGTTTGGCCTAACATTATATTACGTCTGAGAGGAAATTTAGACAGGATGTCAATGTATTGGTCGAGATAGATATTTCTTCCTTTTGGCGGAGTGAAATTTGATTTATTCTTTTCTTGGGATTCATCACTCTCATTACTTTTATCAGCGAAGAATTCTACAAGACGTAATTTTCGACAGAATTTTTGGGTATCCTCCTTCAGTTCTTGGTGGTTGACTGTTGGAGTCGGTGTGAATTTCAGTCCGTTTGACAGAATTTGCATTTCATCATTGTCAAGATCTCTTTTGGATAAATTAATTATTTTAGGATCTACGTGTACAGTTGTTTTGGGTATGTTTCCTCCTGGAGTTTTTCTTTTTCGGTTTTTGTTGTCCTGACGTTAAACAATGGATTTTTCTCTGTTCAGGATTTATATTCCTGTTGGTGTTCGCTTGATGCACTTTTGGTCGTGATATTATATTTTTGTTTCGTTATGTATTTTGTCCTATTTTTGGTATTATGTATATTATTTTTCTATTTCTTGTTAGCATTGTTTTTAACAATCTGGGGAAATGACCTAGGTTTGCTTTCAGGTTTAGATCGTTTTTTCGCCCAGTTTCTTGTGGGTAATCTCTGTTGATATCTTGAGAGTGATCTGGTTATTCTACGTTTTGCTTCCACATTCCTTGTGGGTAGTCTCTGTTGAGATCTTGAGAATGATCTCCTGGTTTTAATACTTCTCATGGTCTGGTAAAAGGAATATCTATCGTGTTTGTGCTTTTTGTTCATGTTGTGTACGATAGGGTGTTTTTGTAGAAAAAGCGAAGAGTTATTACCGTAGTTCTTCTTTGATTCAAGGTAAAGTGAGTGTTTGTGTTGGCACGTGTTCTGGCGTATGTTGTGTTGGTGAGATTGTCCACTTTTAATGCTTTTTCTCAGGGTTCCAGGGTCTTTACCGTAATTTGCAGCATATTCGTCGAGAAATAATTGTTTCTGCTGCCACACCTTTCTTGATTTGTTTTCTTCTTTTGAGATATCTCTGATCCATAGTTCCCGTAGTTGTTCAGCTATAATAGCAGTCGTTAGCTTTGAAATTTCAACTTCAATTTGGTCATCGATAGCTTCATATTTGGCTTTGTAGCGGGATTGTTTACATTGAGAAATGGAGATGTCGGTCCTGAATTTGGTCAATGTAAGTTCCCATCGGAGTTTTGTTTCTTCTTCTGGTTCTCCTGCAATTTCTGTAATTAGGTATTTACGAGGGAGTATGGGTGCCGTTAGAGAGAGCCATTTCGAATGTGTTTCGACATATTTTTCGCATTTGTATTCTTTCCAGAAGTTTTGTTTTCTTATGTTAAGAAATGTTTTCCATGTCTTCCACATTTCTTTTATTATTCGATGTGTTTTGTTTTCCAAAATTCTTTCGTTTAGTTCTGACATCCAAGGTAGGCTTTCTCTTGTATCTTTGATAACTGTTGGTATAATTTCAGCTAAATTCTTAATTTCAGAGTTTATATGTTCAGTTATAAGTGTTCGGTCTGTAGATTCTTTTTCTATTTCCTTTAAAATAGAGGATTGTGTGTCAATCATCGTAATAAGTGTTGATAATTTCGATGATATCTCCTTTAGAATTCTTTCTGATTCTGTTGATTTCATTTGTTGCTTTCCAGACATGTTGGCATATACACAATAGAAATATATATAGAGATAGATGAATATACATGGGTGTGTATGATTGTGTATAGAAGATTATATTAATAAGAGGAATTCCAACTTTGTCTGATTTACTCGTTTTATTTACAATACTTTAAAATTTATAATGGTATTATAATGAAATAGTATGATAGAATATTAAATGTTAAGTGTTAATTGAACAAGTACTTTCATGCTTTCGCAATCTTCAGGTTCATGATGTGTGGTGACAGTCATGTTTGCAATTTTCAACTGTAATGAGATGGGTAAATTTTGTACCTTATATACAGTGAAAAGTAGCTCCAGAATGCTAAATATTGCAAACCGTATTTCGACCAATCGGTGTGTAGTTTCACTGAATTACTAAAGCTGATTGGTTAGGCGTCACGGTTGGTTGAGCATGTCTAACGACCACTAATTGATCCTATCCAAAGCATCAATTGTTTTGGTATTTTTAGAAATGATGAAAAGAGAATTTTCTAGTAATCTTCACCATCAACATCACTTTTATTATTATTATTATTGTTGTTGTTGTTAGTGGTCATAGTCGACATGGTCGTAGTCATAGTCATAGTAGAAGTAATACCACTACGGATTATTATTGTTCATTTAGCTTGGGTTTGAATTTATAAATAAAATTATTTTCTTTGATTTTATATATATATATATATATGTATATATATATATGTATATATATATATATATATATATATATATATATATATATATATATATATATATATATATATATATATATATATATATATATATATATAATCTTCTATTAATAAGTTCATCTTCTCCGATGAAACTAAAAACCTATATGAAGTTAACAATAATTTACACGACCAACTATTAATAGATAATATCACCTCTAAATACCAAATAGCTAATATAAACACGTATAATTATATAAATAAGGAAGCTAAAGAATTAGCTGTTTCTTTAAAAATAGATAATAGGACAGAAAAACTTGCTAAACGTAATACGTACATCATCCTTAAAGATCACAAACCCGACTTTATTAATCGTCCTAGTTGTAGATTAATCAACCCTGCTAAGACTGATATTGGTCTTGCCTGCAAACAAAAATTAAATAATATAATACACACATTAGAAGTAAGTCTAAATTACTCCAATAGATAAATAGCTCTTCCGTAGTACATTGGTTTAATAATATTTAAAAAAAAATAGTTCTAGATTCACCCAATTTGACATTGTAGATTCCTACCCATCTATCACTCAGACCCTTTTAGCGAAAGCTTTACACTTCGCTAGAGGGTTTACTAATATCTCCGATATTGAAGAGAATGTCATCTTGCACGCTAGAAACACTCTACTCTTTACTGATAATGACACTTGGGTAAAAATATCTAACCCAGAGAGCCCATTCGATGTCTCAATGGGCTCTTATGACAGTGCTGATGTTTGTGATTTGGTCGGCCTATTCCTCCTACATACACTTAAAGAAAAATTTCCTAACCATATTTTTGGGCTTTATCGCGACGATGGTCTAATACTTTCCCATACCACCATAGGCCATAACTTAGATAGATTAAGGAAAGACTCAATAAAAACCTTCGCTAGTTTTAATCTTAAAATTACTATTGACACTAACCTTTCCAATGTAGATTTCCTAGATATAAACCTAGATTTGCCTACTGCTGCTTATAAACCATACCATAAACCTAATGAAAACTTAAAATATATAAATAAAGGCTTTTGCCATCCTCCTATAGTTTTTAAAAACCTTATCCCTAATAATAGCCGTAGGATCTCCACCCTCTCTTCCTCAGAAGCTATTTTTAATAAGGCATCTCCCTACTATAATAAAGCCCTCCAAAATAGCGGTTTTAGCGAACGGCTTAAATACATACCCAACTATACTAACTCTATTAAACATAAAAACAGGAAAAGAAAAATAATCTGGTTCACACCCCCCTACTCTCTAGCAGTTAAATCTAATGTAGGCAAAACATTCTTTGAGCTCCCAGATAAACATTTCCCTGGAACACATAGATACTATAAGATCTTTAACAGAAACTGTGTCAAAATTAGCTATTCCTGCGGTCCCCCTATTAAGTCCTATATCATCAACAAAAAATCACCTAGAGAAAATCAAAATTGCTCCTGTAGAATCAAAAGTGAATGTCCATTACAAGGTAAATGCAACACCAAAGCCATTGTATATGCGGCTAAAGTGACAACCATCAGCAACAACCATCCAGCCACCAGTGAACGATATGTGGGTATGACGCAAGACAAATTCAAAACGCGTTATTACTCACATGTCGCATCCTTTCGACATCCAGAAAAAGATTTACAACAGCTCTGGCTAGCAGAGTTTGGGATTTGAAAGACCAAGGCATCCAATATAAATTGGATTGATCAATTTTGAACCAATCTAAAGAATATGCAAGAGGAACAAGAAAATGAACGCTCTGCATAAATGAAAAATATTGGATCTTGCAAATTATTAAATCACCAAAGACCTGCCTGAACACAAAGACGCACATTTTCACCAGTTGCCCACACATGAAATCACACCTGCTTTCCAGCTCATATAAACTTAAAACACTTTCAGATACTTATCCTCCATAAACTCTTATTATTCTCTTTATAATTACCCTTTCTGATTTACTTTAATTTTTATCCTTATTATTAATTTCATTTATTTTTATTTTTATTTTCATTTTTATTTTTATATATTTTATATTTTTACTTCACATCCACCAATAACCCCCACCTCTTTATTCTCCGATTCATTTACCTAATATCTTCACTTGCCATGTTTTACTTCCCTATTTGCTTCACTAACTGATTACACCATCACTTGCGTTTTCCACTCCATATATTTTTATTTTTTATTTTTTTATTTTTGCGCAGCCAATATTACAATTTTATATTTGTAATTTTATATTTGTACTTACTTATCCACACGTGTTTTACACCCTGTATCTATGTGTCTGAACGCCTTAATGTGTGTATACTTTCTATATATGTACATGAGCGCCTACGTAAGGTGCGCGCGCGTGCGTGTATATATATATATATATATATGTATGTGTATGTGTTTGTGTGTTTATATCCGTGTTTTTACATCTAGGTTTTATGTTTTGTTTCTTTTTTCTTCTCCCCCTATTTTTACATCCTCTTTTTTATGCGTGTGCATGCAAACAGGTCAATATGCGTGGGTCTAAGTATGTGTGTGTGTGTGTGTGTGTACGTATCGAACGTATGGATGTGTAAGTGTGCGTGTGTATATAAGCATGTATATTTTTGCGTTTCTTGTGTGAGATATACGCGTGTGTGTATGCGTGTACCTTGTTTGTCTTCTTTTCTTTAATTTTTTCTTTCTAAATTATTGTTCCATTTTTATAAATATATCGAGATTAATACTTTCCTTTAATTATTAAACTCCCTTACCTCTTTTACTTCCGCATATAAGTGGACGTGTGTGTAGGTGTGTTTTAGCGCGCGCCTTCATATTCTTATGATGTATCTATTCTGTCTGTAGATTACAGATACAGAGATACATTTGCTCTAAATTATATATTTACGCACACTTTTTCACTATACGTATACATATGTGCATACACATATATGCACATCTGTGAGCGTATATACATACATATACACACACCTAACTATATTTCTTGAAAGATTTTTATATATTTCAGATTCTAATTCATTTGTCTGTATTTTTTTTTTTTGCTTTTCTTGATGAGACTTTCCCATGTTTTATATTGCCTCGTCTGACGAACGAATGAAGACGTTTCTTTCGTATTCGCCTCATTTGGGAAACCTATGGTAATGAGGTAATTATATTGTATTGATTTTTATACATAAAATGTTGCTCTGGTACTTACATAGATCACTCTTCACTTCTATGACCCTTTCTGTTTTCAACGGAAATTTCAATACCTATATATATATATATATATATATATATATATATATAACGAAGGAAATCTGGTAAGGAACCAAGTGGACCATAACGCACCAAAGTACTCAATACTTAGGGGAGTAGAGTGGGTAATAGGAACGAGTAGGACCCCGACGGCTGAGCTCAAGCCGTTTCGACGGCTATTTCTGGACTAAAATCCAGAATTAGCCGTCGAAACGGCTTGAGCTCAGCCGTCGGGGTCCTACTCGTTCCTATATATATATATATATATATATATATATATATATATATATATATATATATGTATACATATATATGTATATATATATATATATATATATATATATATATATATATATATATATATATATATATATATATATATATATATAGAAAGATTTGAATGGATACAGTTTAGTTGAAAGGAATTTATTGACACGTGTTTCTATAACAGTTACATAACCTAAAACAGCTATCTACAAACTTTTAGTTATGGAGACATTCAATATTTCAATGTTATTGTTTACTGTCATTTCATCAGAATAATATTACTGAGGACCTATTTAGTTTTTATAGAGAATATTAGGAGGAAGGGGTGAAGTTGTTAGAAGAATAGTTGAAGGAGTGGTTTTTCGATAGCAGTGAGAATTCTTGGTGGCAGTGATTAATTAGATTCCCATCTGTTGTTTTGACATTTTTTATAGAATATATTATTGGTTATTTTTCTAAATCTATAGAAGGATTAGAGATAGTAAAGATATGCGTGGTTGGTTTTGTGTTTGCACTTAACATTCAGACTTAAATTTTTCTTTCAAGTGTACGTATTCTTTCACCCACGCATTCACACACAAATATATTTGCACACCTCTACAAAATACATATACTCACAATTCACATATTCATACTTACATATATATACACATGCATACACATATATATACACACATGTATTCATGTACATACATACGCGCTCATGTGTATACATTTTCATACTCAACTTATCTTTATATATACACACGTATAGACACACACATATATACATACATACTCTAGTCCATGTGTACACACATACACATACATACACATCCATATACACATACATACATACACATATATATATATACATATATACATATACATATATATACATATATATATATATATATATACACATACATATATACACACATATACACACACACATATATATATATATATATATATAAGCACTTTAATACATGAATACACTTACATCTAACTATACACATCAAACATATATATATATTTACTTATTTATATACATTTTCACATATATATACATACTTATGGACGTTTTTAGACACATTCATTATCGCATATTTGTACCTATTCTCATCAGCATATCTTTTCATTATTAGTATGGTAATTTAAGGTTATTAATATATGTTGAGAAGAGATTGTTTTTATATTTTTCTAACTAGATTAAGGTTTATATAGTTGGGGGATGTCCCTCTTTTATGTAATATTCTGCTTGTAGTGGGAAAAAAGGGTTTTAGTTCTGTGACGGCAGAATAATGTTCGTTCAATTCTGTTATTCAGCAGTTTCTTCTTGTGTGTGATTATGTAATAAATCTCAAGATTACACAATTTGCAGAAATTTTGGCTCCTGGAAAAGCTCTGGGTTTTAGCTAATTTTTCCCATTTTAGGGTAAACTTTTGATTGCTATCCCTGAGCGTCCAAGCTTTTTCTGCTAAAGTTGTTACATTTCTTTGGCTCTGGTGTTTTATTGAGTAAGAATGCCTATACAATCGAGATTTAAACGATGTTGCCGTTGATCCCACGTAATACCACTCGTTGCCTCCGGATTTAATGGTACACTTATAAATAATATTTTTTTCCAGGCAGTTATTGCCGAGGGGGCAGTTGTCAGGATAGGTGCAGTTACAGTTGTGTACGTTGGGTTTTCTCTGGAGTAGTATTGCGGACGAACTTAGGTGTGGTTTATTTATGTTCTGTAGTGTATTGTCTACTGTTTTTTTGGGGTTCTTTGTACTTAGGTTCTTAGTGTTTTCGTTTAACCTTCTAGTATTGATCTTTTTTATGTGTTGTTCAAGGTTTAACGCTGTAGAGTATGACAGTCTTATAGTGGTAGGGTTTAGGATTTTGTGGTATTTGTGTGATGTGGGAAAATGTCTTTTAATTATTTTAAAGAAGAGTACTGGTAAATTTGTACTAATGGAGCTATTGTATTCGGGGTTATACCATAAGTACTCTTTGCATCGCTTTCTATTAGTTTTGTTTGTTGGTTTACTGGTGTGCATACTATGGTAGTAAGTGTGGTTTGGTGTTGTGTTATTATATCTACCTATGTGGGATTTATTTTGGGTGTTTTGATTGTTCCCATCTATGTACTCTATTTTGTTGAGGTAGCCTGCTTTACTAAGGGCGTTATCGTAGTACTCGGCGTGTTCCTTAAATACTTGTATGTTAGAAGATAGACCCGAGATTCTAAGGGAAATATTTTTAGGGATAGATTTAATTATAGAGATGGGGTGGTTAGACCCAACATTTACGTATTTGAGATTTTCATTCAATTTATGAAACGGTTTAATCAAACCAGAGTTTAAATTGAGTGTGACATCCAGGAAGTTAACTACTTTAAGGTTGTATTCATATGTTGTAGTTAGTCCTATTTCGAGTAGTAGTTTTCTTATATCTTTGCGTAGTTTTTCTAGTTTTTGGTTATTAAGGTTTTTAGCTAGGAGGAGAACATCGTCGCGGTATATTCCGCCGTGGAGATTGCTGAATTTTTCCTGGAGTCTAAAGGCGATAAATAACCCCACAATATCAGTTATTTCCGCCGAATCGTTAGAGCCCATTGTTATGTCAAAGTTAGAGGGTCTATCTTTACGTACCCAATAACTGTTCTCAAATTTAACTATAGTTTTCCTAGCTTCTAATATAATCTTAATTTCATCGTTTGTAAGGTCGGAGTTATCCTTAGCAAACTTAATGGCTCTATTCAAAGTTTCAGGTGATATCGATGAGTAATATTCATCGATATCAAACTGGATAAACTTAGATTTATTCTTATTGCTAATGCTATTAAACCATCTTATTGCTTCTTGGGTCTTCCCCCAGAGTTTAATGTTAACCTTAGCCTTAATTTGGGGGATGATTCTATCTAAGATATATTTGCTTATTTTACCTATATCTGATTTAGAGGGGCAGATTAATCTAATTTTAGGGTCATTATCAAAGTTTACCTTGTGGTCCTTAAGATTGAAAGTGGGTACCGCCGGTAAGAGTGGTCCTGTCCTATCTTCGATTCCGAGATTTTTCACTATTTCGCATGCCTCATCATTGATGTGCTTAAGGGTTACTTCACTCGTTTTTCTATATTTTTTATGTAATTCTTTTCGAATGAAGTTGTTGTATGTAGTGCAATCCATAGTGTACAGGTTTGATGTTTTGTCCGCTTTTACTACAATTCCTTTGGTGTTTTTAAGGTCGTCCAGTAGTTTTTTTATATCTTTCTGTAATTTGCTGTTGGTGTTGCGTCCTTTGAATTTAATTTTAAGGATTAAGTTCATAAGGTCCTGCTCAAATGCATCTAATAGTGGGTTGGTGGGTGGGTTTTTACAAGTCCTAAAACCGAATTTTTTGTTTACACCACTTTCTAATGTTGAGTTCATACGGCTTCTATCATAGTGGAGCGTTTTCCACCTGACACGTCGAATGAATTCATTAGTTTTTTGAATCATGCTCAATAAATATTCCTTTCTACCTTGGGTTGGTATGTTTTTGAGTGACATATCCAGGTAGTGTTTTTCCATTGTTGTGGTTGCGTTTGCTGTGTGGGTTGCTCGACTTTACAGGAGGTAAATATACAGTTTTTTCCGTTGTGTTGTAATATAAATATTACACACAGTAGATTATCAGCTCACGTAGAGTTTGCTCGACGGTTCCAGTTGTAGTTCCAAAAGTAATCCGGAGAAAAATAGAAAGATTTGAATGGATACAGTTTAGTTGAAAGGAATTTATTGACACGTGTTTCTATAACAGTTACATAACCTAAAACAGCTATCTACAAACTTTTAGTTATGGAGACATTCAATATTTCAATGTTATTGTTTACTGTCATTTCATCAGAATAATATTACTGAGGACCTATTTAGTTTTTATAGAGAATATTAGGAGGAAGGGGTGAAGTTGTTAGAAGAATAGTTGAAGGAGTGGTTTTTCGATAGCAGTGAGAATTCTTGGTGGCAGTGATTAATTAGATTCCCATCTGTTGTTTTGACATTTTTTATAGAATATATTATTGGTTATTTTTCTAAATCTATAGAAGGATTAGAGATAGTAAAGATATGCGTGGTTGGTTTTGTGTTTGCACTTAACATTCAGACTTAAATTTTTCTTTCAAGTGTACGTATTCTTTCACCCACGCATTCACACACAAATATATTTGCACACCTCTACAAAATACATATACTCACAATTCACATATTCATACTTACATATATATACACATGCATACACATATATATACACACATGTATTCATGTACATACATACGCGCTCATGTGTATACATTTTCATACTCAACTTATCTTTATATATACACACGTATAGACACACACATATATACATACATACTCTAGTCCATGTGTACACACATACACATACATACACATCCATATACACATACATACATACACATATATATATATACATATATACATATACATATATATACATATATATATATATATATATACACATACATATATACACACATATACACACACACATATATATATATATATATATATATATAAGCACTTTAATACATGAATACACTTACATCTAACTATACACATCAAACATATATATATATTTACTTATTTATATACATTTTCACATATATATACATACTTATGGACGTTTTTAGACACATTCATTATCGCATATTTGTACCTATTCTCATCAGCATATCTTTTCATTATTAGTATGGTAATTTAAGGTTATTAATATATGTTGAGAAGAGATTGTTTTTATATTTTTCTAACTAGATTAAGGTTTATATAGTTGGGGGATGTCCCTCTTTTATGTAATATTCTGCTTGTAGTGGGAAAAAAGGGTTTTAGTTCTGTGACGGCAGAATAATGTTCGTTCAATTCTGTTATTCAGCAGTTTCTTCTTGTGTGTGATTATGTAATAAATCTCAAGATTACACAATTTGCAGAAATTTTGGCTCCTGGAAAAGCTCTGGGTTTTAGCTAATTTTTCCCATTTTAGGGTAAACTTTTGATTGCTATCCCTGAGCGTCCAAGCTTTTTCTGCTAAAGTTGTTACATTTCTTTGGCTCTGGTGTTTTATTGAGTAAGAATGCCTATACAATCGAGATTTAAACGATGTTGCCGTTGATCCCACGTAATACCACTCGTTGCCTCCGGATTTAATGGTACACTTATAAATAATATTTTTTTTTCCAGGCAGTTATTGCCGAGGGGGCAGTTGTCAGGATAGGTGCAGTTACAGTTGTGTACGTTGGGTTTTCTCTGGAGTAGTATTGCGGACGAACTTAGGTGTGGTTTATTTATGTTCTGTAGTGTATTGTCTACTGTTTTTTTGGGGTTCTTTGTACTTAGGTTCTTAGTGTTTTCGTTTAACCTTCTAGTATTGATCTTTTTTATGTGTTGTTCAAGGTTTAACGCTGTAGAGTATGACAGTCTTATAGTGGTAGGGTTTAGGATTTTGTGGTATTTGTGTGATGTGGGAAAATGTCTTTTAATTATTTTAAAGAAGAGTACTGGTAAATTTGTACTAATGGAGCTATTGTATTCGGGGTTATACCATAAGTACTCTTTGCATCGCTTTCTATTAGTTTTGTTTGTTGGTTTACTGGTGTGCATACTATGGTAGTAAGTGTGGTTTGGTGTTGTGTTATTATATCTACCTATGTGGGATTTATTTAGCTCCATTAGTACAAATTTACCAGTACTCTTCTTTAAAATAATTAAAAGACATTTTCCCACATCACACAAATACCACAAAATCCTAAACCCTACCACTATAAGACTGTCATACTCTACAGCGTTAAACCTTGAACAACACATAAAAAAGATCAATACTAGAAGGTTAAACGAAAACACTAAGAACCTAAGTACAAAGAACCCCAAAAAAACAGTAGACAATACACTACAGAACATAAATAAACCACACCTAAGTTCGTCCGCAATACTACTCCAGAGAAAACCCAACGTACACAACTGTAACTGCACCTATCCTGACAACTGCCCCCTCGGCAATAACTGCCTGGAAAAAAATATTATTTATAAGTGTACCATTAAATCCGGAGGCAACGAGTGGTATTACGTGGGATCAACGGCAACATCGTTTAAATCTCGATTGTATAGGCATTCTTACTCAATAAAACACCAGAGCCAAAGAAATGTAACAACTTTAGCAGAAAAAGCTTGGACGCTCAGGGATAGCAATCAAAAGTTTACCCTAAAATGGGAAAAATTAGCTAAAACCCATAGCTTTTCCAGGAGCCAAAATTTCTGCAAATTGTGTAATCTTGAGATTTATTACATAATCACACACAAGAAGAAACTGCTGAATAACAGAATTGAACGAACATTATTCTGCCGTCACAGAACTAAAACCCTTTTTTCCCACTACAAGCAGAATATTACATAAAAGAGGGACATCCCCCAACTATATAAACCTTAATCTAGTTAGAAAAATATAAAAACAATCTCTTCTCAACATATATTAATAACCTTAAATTACCATACTAATAATGAAAAGATATGCTGATGAGAATAGGTACAAATATGCGATAATGAATGTGTCTAAAAACGTCCATAAGTATGTATATATATGTGAAAATGTATATAAATAAGTAAATATATATATATGTTTGATGTGTATAGTTAGATGTAAGTGTATTCATGTATTAAAGTGCTTATATATATATATATATATATATGTGTGTGTGTATATGTGTGTATATATGTATGTGTATATATATATATATATATATATGTATATATATGTATATGTATATATGTATATATATATATGTGTATGTATGTATGTGTATATGGATGTGTATGTATGTGTATGTGTGTACACATGGACTAGAGTATGTATGTATATATGTGTGTGTCTATACGTGTGTATATATAAAGATAAGTTGAGTATGAAAATGTATACACATGAGCGCGTATGTATGTACATGAATACATGTGTGTATATATATGTGTATGCATGTGTATATATATGTAAGTATGAATATGTGAATTGTGAGTATATGTATTTTGTAGAGGTGTGCAAATATATTTGTGTGTGAATGCGTGGGTGAAAGAATACGTACACTTGAAAGAAAAATTTAAGTCTGAATGTTAAGTGCAAACACAAAACCAACCACGCATATCTTTACTATCTCTAATCCTTCTATAGATTTAGAAAAATAACCAATAATATATTCTATAAAAAATGTCAAAACAACAGATGGGAATCTAATTAATCACTGCCACCAAGAATTCTCACTGCTATCGAAAAACCACTCCTTCAACTATTCTTCTAACAACTTCACCCCTTCCTCCTAATATTCTCTATAAAAACTAAATAGGTCCTCAGTAATATTATTCTGATGAAATGACAGTAAACAATAACATTGAAATATTGAATGTCTCCATAACTAAAAGTTTGTAGATAGCTGTTTTAGGTTATGTAACTGTTATAGAAACACGTGTCAATAAATTCCTTTCAACTAAACTGTATCCATTCAAATCTTTCTATTTTTCTCCGGATTACTTTTGGAACTACAACTGGAACCGTCGAGCAAACTCTACGTGAGCTGATAATCTACTGTGTGTAATATTTATATTACAACACAACGGAAAAAACTGTATATATATATATATATATATATATATGTATACATATATATATGTATACATATATATATATATATATATTTATATATATATATGTATATATATATAAATATATATATGTATATATATATATATATATATATATGTATATATATATATATATATATATATATATATATATATATATATATATTCCTTAGTTAAGCAAAACAAGACCACAAATTTCACAAGGAAAACATTATTAAAAGATTGTCAACATATTTTAGTTTGATTTAAGGAATGTAGAGAATAATAATAATAATAATATTAATAATAATAATGTCCGTTTACAATTGTTTCGCTACTCCGCATAATATTTCCGGATCAGATGACTATGTATCATAATTGATATGGTTCAGTTGAAAATAATTAAAATATTTAAAAAAAGAGAGTGGCTCATCGGAACTCAAAGGAATATAAATTAAAATAATGTTACAAAATATAATGTTCCATATATTAGTTTTTACTATGGTGCCTTGGTTGCATCAGCTGTCAGCCATAATCAAGCAGTACTCATCTGTCGAGGCTGCATTGTGTGACATCGGCGTATGGGTACTAAGATGGCTGCCAAAGGGCATATTTACCTTACTAATTAGAGGGTGGTTTCAGGGGAAGTAACTTCTCGAGAGATTAGAGATTGTGTGTATTTTATAGTTATGTGCTAGTATTTAAATTATTTAATTGAGAGACAATGTAGGGGAGGTAACTTATAATTATCGAGTTGTTCATAGCAATTTAACTTATTAGCTACAAGTAAAAATGGGGCTACATGACTAAATTGGGTCAAAAACTCTATTGGCGAAGGAATTAGCCCTTCGATGTTGACAGCTAATGGTTACCTCCGTGCTATCGTTAATTGGTAGAGGTCGTGATAGAGTTATGTAATATGCTTCCGTAACACAGAGATGACAAGATTTACTTCGTCCATTGAACGGTTGGACCCTAGCTACGATATCCCATTTTAGTGAGTGTTGAACTTTGTTTAATTTAAGGTTTTTAATGAGCCTAGCAAGCGATGTCGAACATCTGTTGCTAGGGTCTCGGAAGGAAAAAGAGTGCGGGTTATAGCGTACCTTAAAAGGGTTAGAAGTAGACCCGATATAAGAGCTGGTATTCGAAGCAGTCTCAACTGTGCACCTATAGACTATGTTGAGTGTCAGGCAGTGTCCATTTAATGGGCATGCATTGGGGTACCGGCAGTTGCAGTTGCTTCTTCGGTTAGTGATAGTAGGGTTATTTAACCTAAGCAGTGGTCCGTGCTAGAAGGATTAGATGGTGGTGGTGGTGGGGGGGGGTGTGCTACTAGAGTAATTATTGGTGTAGTGGCGTGGTGTATTTGATAAGGGTGGTTGAACCGCGGTGTGGGAGTTATACTGTCTTAGCTTGTGATGGTTATTGAATGCGATGTGGCTAGCTAGGTTAGGTGTTGTGGAGAATGATATTTTAATGTCGTTTTTATTAAAGAGTTTGTAATATCTATGGTTAGAGGGGAAGTGTTTGGATAGGATAGAGAAGAAGCGATTTGGGATATTAGTGGCTAGATTAGCTGAGAATGGTGGCTTAAGCCAGGTGATATTTCTAGGTCTATTCTTTCTAGTGGTTCTAGTGGAGTTGGTAGGGTCCTTCCTAGGGTTATTATTACCTGGGGGGTTTGTTATTTGTAATCCCATTTCTCATTCCTATTCTAGGGTTGATTGTTAGTTTGCTACTGGGAGTGGGGAGCAGGCCGCTTCCACCATTAAAGTTCCCTGTATAGGTGCTGTTACTGCTAAAATTCCGGCGAATCTGGCTATATGCTAAGGTATTTCTAGTTCTAGTGTTAAGTTTATTATGGTGAGTTGCTGTGTTATGGCATTTTGGTATCTAATAGATTGATTGTTTATAACCAGATTCAGAGAGAGCCTTATTATAATATTGTGCGTGGTTTATAAATATCTCTTCATTTGCTGATAGTATTGAGATCCTATAGGAGATAGATTTGACTACTGCTCTGATGACTGTCGGTGGGTGGTAAGAGTGTGGGCTAATATATGTGAGTATTCCGCCTGGTTTATGGTAAGGGTTATAAAGGTTATTGTTGAGATAAAGGGTGATGTCTAGGAAGTTTACTACTTTATGGTTGAGCTCGATGGTGATAGAGAGACCGTTATTTTTTAAGAATCTATGAAATTGTTTCTCAAGCAAATCGATTCCCCGATTAGTGCAATTGTGGAGTGCAAATAGGGAGTCGTCACTGTATATTCCACCTTGTATGGGTTGGATTTCGGCTCTGATGTTACGTAATAGGTAAATCCCAACAAAATCGGTAATTTGCGCGGAGTCACTTCAGCCCATCGTAATGTCGATATATATATATATATATATATATATATATATATATATATATATATATATATATATGTATATACATATATATATATGTATTGTCATACTTTGGGAGTGTCATGTTGCCAATAAGAAACACACGCACCAGTAGCTTTCACTTCAATTTATTATAATAAATTGATAAATGTTCGATTTTGGGTTGGTTCCACAACCAGATGATTGTTTATATATTGTCAAAGTTCTTTCATCACACATACTGTGACTTCTTCAGCGACTGGGGATTATTTGCTTTGTTTTTGTGCCTCTCCTTTGTTCTGTCCTACGCCATCTTGAAAAAAAACAAGATGGCGTAAGACAGAACAAAG